>JAVMKO010000001.1:160761521-161313290 GCA_032164245.1 Sternotherus odoratus
AGTTAAAAAGGGGATATAGAAGAGGGCAAGATAAAAAAAATGGCTACACCTGGTAGTGAAAGAATGTTTGTACGAAAATGTAGCTGCAAATATGGAAGAAGAAGCCAGCATTGCTAAGGATATTCCCTTGTAGCACTGTGAAATCAAGTGACAGCACTGTGTATCAGCAACTTAAGTGCCAGGCATGCACATGACAGCTGTATGATTTAACTGAAACCAGGAAAGGATAAATCAGCTCCCAAAATTTGCTTGGTATCAGTCTCTGGCCTTCAAGATTACTGAGCAACCAATGAGATAGTTCTAATGATGTAACGTGTCCTGCTGGTGTGCCACTGGGTCAGTATATTGTCACTCTGCCTCCTGTTGAGAAAGTTATAGGGGTGGGGTTCTGTAACTGGTCTGAACTGTTTTCAAATTAGAGAAGGTTTCTGTCATGCTCATGTTGTTTCAATAACGATCAGTTGAATTTATATCTCAATATAAGTAGTGTTGCAAAGTCCTGTCATTTTATTTGAGTCTCATGATATTTGGTGTTTTTCTTAAAACCTCAATTCCTGGAATCATGGGATTATGTGAGAAATTACATTTCTAGCCCTCATTGTGGCAGAGCCAATTTTGTGCCTCCTAAAGGAGGGGTGGGCAAACTTTTTGGCCTGAGGGCTGCATTGGGTTTCTGAAATTATATGGAGGGCTGGTTAGGGGAGGTTGTGCCTTCCCAAACAGCCAGATGTGGCATGGCTCCCGCCTCCTATCACCCCCCCGCCTTACTTCTCGCACCCTGACGGCCCCTCCAGGACTCCTGCCCCATCCAAATCCCCTTCTCCTTCCTGACAGTCCCCTGGGGACCCCTGCCCATCCACCACCCCCCACTCTCTGTCCTTTGCCCCTGGATCCCCCGCCCCTAACTACCCCCCATCATCCCATCAAACCCCTCTCTTTCCTGACGCCCTCCCAGGACTCCTTCTCCCTGTACCCTGACAACCCCCACCCCTGACTGCTCCCTGCCGCCACATCCCACCCCTCTTCTCATTCTTGAATGCCCCCCCGGATCCCTGCCCCCATTCGATCCCCCGCTTCCCTGCCCTCTGACTGCCCCAACCCCTATCCACACACCCCAACCCCTGACTACCTCCCAAACTCTCCTGCCCTCTATCCAATCCCCCCTGCTGCCTGTCCCCTTACAGCTCTACCTGGAGCATGGGTGGCTGGCAGCACAGCTGCACCGGGACAGGCAGTCGCACACCACACAGCACAGAGCACTGGATCAGGCCGCGGCTCTGCAGCTGCGCTGCCCCAGGAGCTCACAGTCCCACCGTCCAGAGCATTGCACCAGCGGCACAGCGCACTGAGGCTGTGTGGGAGGGGGAACAGCAGGGGAGGGACTGGGGGTAGCCTCCCCGGCTAGGAGCTTAGGGGCTGGGCAGGAGAATCCCATGGGCCGAATGTGGCCTGCGGGCCATCGTTTGCCCACCCGTGCCTAAAGTCTCAAAACCCAGAAAGCAAATAGAAGGAACTAAATATGAATTTAAAAAAACCTGCATGATTTTTAAATGCTTGGGGTTGGCCATGATCAGGCAGACAGTGATTGGTAAGTGTCTTGGTAGCTATAGCAGTAATATGATGCTTTTCCCTTGAAGCTAACAATCTATTATTTGTCGTCTTCAAAGGCTTGAAAAGCTCTGAGTGTTGGGTGTTGCCATGCTGGTCGATTCAATGCAGCCTTCTCAAGATCACAGGTGCAGTTATGGTAACTCCCAAAGTGTAAATGGAGGGATTCTATGTAGAAAGTTTATGCAAATGAAGCTCTCTCAGTAACTGTTTTTCTCCCTGTTCACCAACAGATGGGAATAGACTGCTCTTTACCTTGTAGAACTTCAGGCTGCAGGACGTATAGTGGTTAGGCAGGTTATGTGCTGGAACCACTGCAATCACTGCTTATTATGCTGTTTATAAGCCTTTCACTGTTACCATGTGCACTCCCCGCCTCTCAGTTTGTTGTATTCACTTGTCTCTTAACTTATATTTAAACTGTAAGCTGTTTTGGGCGAGGACTGTCTCAATGTGTTTGTTCAGTGCATAGCACAAAGGGGCCCTGACATCTAGGCAGTGTTGCAAAATCAATTAAGTATCCTCTGGCATTGTACAGTACGGGAAGAGTTCCTCACCCAACACTCTGTGACCCCTTTGGATTAATGCTCTTTTGGTACATGTGGTTTGTTATAGTCTATGTAAATAATGCAGAAATCTAGAAAAAGAGGAGGAGGAGGTGCATAAATCATTCATGAATAGGTTGCAACTGTATTTTATGTTTAATTCTTTCTGTGACCAAGGGAAAACGTTTTCAAACATGTATGCAAAGGGCATCTTACAGCAGATGTAATAGTATTATTTACTGTATTGTGCTAACTTTTCATATGGTGCAGTGGTTCTACTGTGCCTCATTTTATTTCAGGTTAACAGAATACATATTCAATAGAATGGCACAGGAAACCAAGGGGTACATTTTCATAAGGGCTAAAAATTTTGTAAGTAGTAATTTCTTTATTCTTCTTAGTATCGAGGCTAGGTCTTGACTCTTAAGAACTGAATAGGCTTGGACTGAGAACTAGCTGATATTCAGTATTAAATTCTCTTAGAAGGTAAGTGTGGGAACAAAGACATTACAATCTGTAGAGAAAAACATATGCTCCTTTCAGTTTTCTACAAATGTTACTGATAATTGAAGGGTGATATTTAAAAAAAACATTGTTATAGTTAGAGGCCTGTCAAATGGCTGTCAAATAACGCAGGATAATTTTCAATACAAAAATAATTCCTATTCATTGAAATGACTTTCCCCAGTTAGATGCAATACTCCGTGAAACTGGTAAATTTTGGACTTCAATGATTTACCACAGCTGAAGATTTGACTCAATGTCTCTTGTCAGATATAGGTTTAACTTTTGAGACATATAGTGTTTACATAGGTTCTTGTATGGTAATGGCTGCTTATACTCTACCCCAAAAATTCTGCTGTAATGTTCTGATATATAAGATTTAGTTCTCTTCTCTGCATGTGTATGAGTCTGAGTTCCCATCCAGCCTTGACTTTCCAACTGCTAAGATGGCCTTAAAAAGATAAGAGAACTTGAATGATGTAAAAATATGTCAGATTATGGGATACTATAGAAGATGAAAATGCAAACAACAATATTTTTATGACACCAGCAAAAATATGAATTTCCAAGACAAATAGCAATGTCATCCGTAGGTCTAATCAAGGTTTAATTGTATCTGTATTGTCAGATTGGTAAAGGACTGAAGGAAACAAAACAGTTAGGTTATTGCTCTGTTCAGAGGGCAGTGTTAGAGAGCACTGTTCAATAGTTTCCAGAGGTTGACAACTGGTTGTCATAAGTGTCGCTGAGTTCTTTCTAAGATAAGCTGTCCTGATTGCTAATGTTACGTTTTTTTCTAATCATCTTTTCATTGTTCTATAAAAGGCTAAGTCCTTTCACAAAATTCCAACTAGGAAAGGGTAAGAGAGCTAGATATACATTGATATAACAGTGGATAAGCTGGTCCCAGCATCCTTAATCATGGCTGATGTCTTGCTGTGTCAGCCTGGACCCCATCTGTGACATATAGCCAGGCAGCGAACACAGCCCTTCGTTTCCCCCTTCAGATGGTCCTCAGTATCTCTGGATGAGTTGAATCTGCTTGTTCTGTCCTCCTGCTCTTTTGTGTCCCAGGACATTCTGTCAATGTATACGTTCCCGTACTGGTTGACTAGCCAAGTCAACTGATAGATGTGTGTAGTGGGGCGGGATATCGGCCTGCAGAGGGCGCTCCAGAGGCTGGAGAGCTAATTCCTGGATGGACCAGCAGGAGGCGCCGCAGGGGTGAGTCGCCGCCCTGCTACAATGTGATTATCAAACCAGTGTTCTTAAGAAAGAACAAAATATTACCCAAAAACCCCCAATTAAACTTACTCTCATCTCATCATGAGTATGGAAAGCCATGTTAATCACTCTATATAGCCATCTCACTCTATATAGCTCACAAAGCCCATCTACTCTATTGATAGGAGCTAACAGCTGTATTGTATAACCTTCCCTTAGTTCATCTCAGGATGCCAGTGACTATAGGGCCAGATTCTGCACCTGTGGGAGTCAATATGCACATTGATTTCAACGGCTGTTGGACTGGCCCTTATTCTTATGTACCAAAGTCATCCTTTAAAGCTCTTCAGAAAGCAGGTATCAAGATTTTATTCTCATAGGTTACCATTATATAGACATCATGCATGTCACCCACTTAGCAGTTGTACTGTATTTTAGTTATAAGATATGTAATGAGATTAATTTGATCTTGATATAATATCTGAACATTTCAAGAAAGTATTGTCCCATGTAAGGCCCCTTTTGGTCCTTGTGTAGCTTTAGCAAATGTATCTTGTTATAGGTTATCTCTGCTGGAGCCTAGGCAAACATGCATTCTTTGAGAATAATCATCTCAAATATTAATTAAATTCTTCCTTGAGGGGAGGCATGGGAGCCAAATCCCTTCTGAAAAGGAAGTATATAGCTTTTTAAGCATATGGAGAATAACCAGTAATGTGCTACTGACATTTTAACAAGGATCCACAAATTTCTATCTATCCTATCAGTAGGTCAGTCACTGGTTTCATACTGCCACATATCACCGTGAGATGTACAGATGAAAAGTGCTATGTGAGAGCTAGGTGGTGGTGGTGGTATTTGTGCCAGTTTCCCCCTGGGGTACTACTCAGAACTGGGGTACTACTGAGCCCTCTGACCCACCAGCCTGGGCTCCTCCTCACACTGTGCTGTGACAAACTGCAAAGCTCTCCAGCCTGCACTTTCACCAGCATTCACACAGGTAGGGACTCACCTAGCTGCAGTTACACGCGGTCTCTCTAACCACCAGCTTCCCAGCCTAGAACCCCAGAGCAGTACCATCCTGCCCTAGTCAAATCTGGCTAGTATATGGGTTTAATACCCAGTTCGCCTCAAAGTGAAGACAACAATGCACATGTGGTAACCAAGCAGAGATTTTCCCAAAGTGCTCCAGTCAAAGCTCACTGGTTTGGATTAAAACATAAAATATGTTTATTAACTACAAAAGACAGATTTTAAGTGATTATAAGTAATAGCAAACAGATTGAAGTAGATTACCTAATAAATAAACAAAATGCAAACTAAGTCAAAGATACTAGAAAGATAGGATATGAACTAGCAAATTCTCACCTTGGCTGATGAGACAGGTGGGCTGCAGATTCTGAACAGCTTGGAATCCTGAGGTCTTTCATACACAGGGTAGAAATCCCTTTAGCCTGGGTCTAGCACTTCCCCCAGTTCAGTCTTCGTTCCTCAGGTGTTTCCAGGTGTCGTCTTATGTGAGGAGCAAAGAACCCCAGATGATGTTACTCCCTGCCTTATATAGCTTTAGCATGTGGCCAAAACGCAGCATTTTACTGGTCAGGTCTATGTTAAAGTTTTAGAAATCAAATTTAGGGGGCTTATTTATACCTCTAACCCACCTGGGTTGACTGCACATTTGCAGTTAACAAGCTTATTAATTATACTTGTTTTGATTTTTTGGTACCCAATTTTTAACTTCTTGTGACAATGTCTTTCAGTGTGTTTTCACCACAGGGTAATCTGCTGGCAGGCCATGAGACAGTTTATTTACATTGACCATCCACAGGCACAGCTGTCCACAGCTCCTAGTGGCCGTGGTTCGACGTTCCTGGCCAATGGGAACTGCAGGAAGCAGCGCGAGCCATAGGGAACCTGTCTTAGCCCCGCTGCACCACTGACTGGACTTTTGCTGCCAGGGTCCCTTTTCGGCCAGGCATTCCAGTCGAAAACTGGAATCCTGTCAACCCTACTGTCTGAGTTGTCCAAATTCTGCATATGACTGGAGGTGCAGAAGGAGATGAGATGCAAGCAGAGTAGGCACTGTGCAGTGCCTTGAAAGGTAGGATGAGCAGACTGAATTTGATGCAGAATGAGATAGGAGGCCAGTATGGAGACTTGCAAAGGTGGTGAGTGTGTGTCTGGGCATAGACAACTGTGGATATTGGGGATTTTAGGTCCTTCCAGAAATGAGAGATTGTATTAATAAATAAAGAAAACACTTGAATTTGAAATAGCTCATTTATCTCCCTTTGATAAAAGTGGACAGATTTAGTCCTGGTACAAAACTGCTCACTAAAGCATTAGTTTAAAACATGAGTAAAAAGAATGACTTAGAAATTTATAAAACATCTAACAATGATCTTTGTCTTGGGTTTCTTGAAATGAATTCTTCTGCAACATCTGTAAGCTGGAAGTCATTAGTTTTGTCCTTGTGTATTGTAAAATCATACGTCAATTGAGCCATGATTGTCCCATTGTGGACTGAAGCAGTTTTTTAATATGTCATAGATCACTGAAACGATGCTCGCGTACAGCTTTGGTTGCTAATGCCACCAAAATAATTTTTATCAACTTCACCACTTTGGAAAACAGCTGACATTTGATTTGGCTGAATACGCTGGGAGATTTCTAAACTGACTTCACTGGGGTTTTTTGTAACCTGACCGTCTGCTTGCCACAAATAAAATTCACTAAGAAAGTGGTTCTCAAACTTTTTGTAGCGGTGACCCCTTTCCCACACCGGGCCTCTAAGCGTGACCCCCCCTAGGGGTCAGGCGGGGGGGGGGGGCGTGCCTGCAGCCCACTGCGGCAGGGGCTGGGATGGGGGGGTTCCAGCAGCCCCCCCAAGGCCAGTGAGGGGAAGGTTCCAGCAGCCCCACGGAGGCGCCGGCAGCCCACCACAGCAGGGGCCGGGCTCATGGGGGTGCCGGAAGCCCACCTCTGCAGGGGCTAGGGCCGGGCCGGGCCGGGCATGTGGCAGTGCCGGCAGCCTGCCGCAGCAGGAGCCAGGGCTTGGGCTGCCAGCAGCGCGCCGCGGCGGGAGCTGGGACTGGACTCACGGCAGGAGCCGCGGCTGGGACCAGCCGTATGGGGGTGCCAGCAGCCCGCCGCGGCAGGGGCACGGGCTGCCTTCAGCAGCAGGGGCCGGATGCCAGCAGCCCGCAGCAGCGGCATTGTTTGGAGCCGGCTGCTGGCAGAAGGGGCTCGCGACCCCCACAGAACTGGCTCGCGACCCCCAGAGAGGTCCCGACCCCCACTTTGAGAACCAATGCACTAAGCAGTTGATCATGGCTGAAATCAGAACCATACACTTTATGCACATCTTGAATTTGCCTTCTTGTTACATTTGGGGGCTGATATGAGAGTTTCAAGATTTTGACTAATTTTGTTACCTTTCTGATCAAACCTATATTGAATACCGGACATTGTATAATCAATTACTTCAAAATAGATATTCTTATAAAATTCCTTTGCTGAATTTGGGTACCTGGGTTCACCTCTCCCTGTTTGCATTTTTGGGCACATTTTCTTTTCCATTGAGGAGTAGGCTGTAAAGGGGGTTTATCGGGGCTCTCTGCCCTCCTCCAGGTCAGCAGGGGACCACACCGCCTCCCTTAGTCCTTGCATGGCCTCTTTGTGGAATCAGCTGGGCCATTGGAGTCCTGGCTCACACCATCCAGCAGGGGGCTGAGCAACCACAGCCAATATTGCACACAGCCCCTGGCCCTGGGTCTGGGTGGGGCAGGAAAGAGTCCTAGCCCAGGCCTTAAATCAGGGCAGGGCAACAGCAAGTTCAGGGTTCAGGCTCTCAGGCAGAGACTGAGCAAGCGAAGGGAATAGAGTCAATAAGCCCAGGCCTTAGGTCAGCGGCTGGTAGAGGGGGGAGGCTGCCATCCACCCTTTGGGTGGCAGGGGGGTGGGGGACGCAGGCCCATCCACTCCACTGCGTCCCAGCCCGGGACCCTAGCAGCAGCCAGTGCCTGCTGCGGTGTCAGTGGGGATCCTGGCCGCAACACACTGACATGGGTTCCAGTTCTGTTCCAGCCAGACTTGGGTCGGCTGTCCCCGGGCTACTTCCCCGCTCCCCCTCTGGAGGTACCTGGGTTCCAGCAGTGTCTTCAGGGGGGTTGACTACCATTGGCTCCTCTGGGTAGTGGGCGAGGGGCAGGCTCGTCAACTCCTCAGGGTACCGGGCACGGGACAGGCTCGGAGGTCCTCCAGCAGGAGCTGCACCAGCGGCGGCTGCCTGACTGAGCTCTGCGGTGGAGTTCTTGTACTTCCTGTCCAACCTCTAACCCTATGGGGGATGGGCTTGGCAGGCTCTGGCTCCGCCCACTCCAAATCAGCAGGGGGTCAAATCGCCTCCGTTCATAGGCCTTTGACTAGCTCCTACTCTAAACTATTCTGGTGGATTTGCTCCTTAAATAAGTTGTAGCTTTCATCTGATCAGATGGACTGAAGTGAATTAAGTTTCATTTTTATAAAAGATTGGCCTTAGGTTGTTGAAACATCTGACCCTGCAGGGTTTGGTAAAGATTGTGTGCCAGGATTAGGATTCATCTGTCTAGTTCAGTTTTAAAAAAAGTTTTTAAAAGTTTACATTTGAGCTGTTTTGCCACCAATTTAATTTGTCATTTGAGGATCTTTTGTTGCATCCTTTGCAACCTCCCAACTTGCCTATGGTACAAGAAACCTTCTCAGAAACCGAGGCCAGTGCTTCTACATAGAGTCCTTCATTTTGGACAGTTGACATGGATGCCTGGTGATGTGATTAACATTTTATTATTTATGTTCCAAAATATAGCACCTTGTTTGGGTGATCTAAAAATAATAATAATGTGATTTCATAAACAGTTTCAAGAATATATCTTAGGATAATATTATTTTAGTAGTGTGCTAGCATGCCAAATTCAAAGCATGCCCATAATAATGAGTATATTTACCTCATGGTTACTCCAGTTAGTATGATTGCTACACCTGACACTAGGCCTACCATATTAGTGACACCATCACAGCATTGTCTGTAATGGAGGTTGATCCTCAGATTTAGCTGCAATCATAAATCTTTACTTACTGATACTATTAGCGCTGCTGAGCCACCACAGGCTGCGTTGTAACAATCCAGTGAACTCTTCATGAATAATCATGTTATCATCAATAAGTACTGCAGGCATAAAACCACCTGCTGTTTGTTGGAGAAGTCTGTTGTTTCAGCTACAAAAATTGTGCATCACATCCTAGAAATTTTCTCAAAAATAAGTCTCATGATTTTGAGAGATGATTTCCATTATCTCACTCTGAATAACTGGACTTGTGAATTTATCTTGACTCTTTTTCAGCCATTTTGAAATACCAGAATCATACTCTGCCTGAAAACAAAGCAGTTGAATAAAACTGTAGTTGATCCCTCCGCTTCAGGACATATTTTAGCTTATTCAGTATAATGGCCTTGCAGTGCAAGCCCTCGTCTGTCAAGATGACATATACTATTTCATATTTTTATTAGGATCTTCCTGTTTTCTTCTTTCTTCTGAGCGTACTGAAAACTTAGCATGTCACCAGTATACTTTGTGGCTGTTTGAAGAAGTTCAGCTGCTTTGTGGTGACATACACAAGCTTGGTGCGCCTCAAGTTTGTCTTGAGCCTTTGTCTAGTTAGAGTGTGTGAAAGCTTCATCTCTGTATTTAGTCAAAGTAGTTTGCACCTAAAGGATGTGAAACAGAAGAAACACAGTAAAATGTCATTAGCTTCAGAAAAATGGAGCCATAAAAATCATCAAACCAGGAAGAGCAGAAAGAATGGCCCTGATTTCCTAAGTTATGCACAAGTAAAGGTTTACCTTCTGGTTGATGAAGCGGTTCAAAATGTGAAGAGTATCAGGCAATTGACATTTAGTTTGACATGATCGGAATGATGGATAATTGATCCAAAGCCTATTGTCAGTGGAAACAGTATGGTGGTCTTTGGATCAAGTCTTGGGCGAGGAAAATAAATTTTAGTTGGTGTATTTCAGCAGAGAGGATAGTATTTCTCCGCAGATATCTCAAGTGCTATGCCAGGCCCTATCATTCACCCCTCCCCATACCAGCTCCTTTGCCCTCAGAAGCCTAGTCCCCTTCAAATCAATGGGGTCAAGATTTTACCCTTGTTTACTCTTGTGTGTAAACAACCTTTGAGAATTTCTGAAAGATGGTTTGGCCAGAGCGCTCTAGATGCCATTCATCCAGCGGTTTCAGCTGTGTCGGGGACATATAAATGTGGTCCCGGCGCAGAAGTTTGATTTTTAAGATTTTTTTTTCAAGGTTGCTGCTATACTAGGCTGGATCTGTTAACTTTTAGAGAAAATCTGCAACTCCCTTCAGATTCAATTTATTTCTCACCCCCCAAGATAATAATAATAATAATAAATAATAAATGGAGATATACCAATCTCCTAGAACTGGAAAGACCTTGAAGGTCATCGAGTCCAGTCCCCTGCCTACACTAGCAGGATTGAGTACTGTCCCCTGACAGATTTTTTGCCCCAGATCCCTAAAAGGCCCCCTCAAGGATTGAACTCACAACCCTGGGTTTAGCAGGCCAATGCTCAAACCACTGAACTATCCCTCCCCCCCTTTCAGATGGCCACTTTTCACAAATACAAAAAGATTTGCCAAATGGCTATTGGCTTCCTATATAAAGCAAATCAACAAGGAGTCCAGTGGCACCTTAAAGACTGACAAATTTATTTGGTCATAAGCTTTCGTGGGTAAAAAACCCACTTTCACCCAATGTGAAAATTATAGGTAAAGCATAAATATATATTGGCACATGAAGAGAAAGGAGTTACCTTACAAGTTATCTTGTTACAGACTAATACGGCTATTCCTCTTATACTTTATAAAGCAGTTCGCACTTCCATGTCTGCATGGATTTCTTTCTCCCCTCATTTTTCTCCATCTTTGGATGCACAGTACATTCTTGCTCTGGGTAAGTAAAAAATAAAAATCTGACTTAGTGATGCATGACTTGTTCATAAACACAACTCTACTCAGTGCCTCGCTTCAAAGGTTCTTCATAACTAAAAAGCTCCTTTTCCAAATAGATATGCAAAAAACATGCTGAAAAGGCTCATTTAGTAGATGATGAATTTGCTCTTGTAAAGGGCCAGTGGTCCCACTGTGCTTCATTTTATTGCAGATTAATTATGGAAATACTAGACAGGATGATACAATTAAACAACAGGAAAAACTGTGATAAAGGCTACTAATCTTGCTAAAGATCATTTTTGTATCTCCCTTAAGTGATGATGATGGTGTGGCACTTTAATGAGGCAATAATCCAGTTCCAAAGTGGCTAAATTAGCAGGCTAAAGGCTGATGTTGTATCCCAATGAGGAAAATGAATAATTTTAGAGAGAAGCAGCACACGGAGTCTGGTATAATTTGTGTTACCATGCAGCCAGTTTTAAAAAAGAGGTTGGGGGTCATTTTACATTTTTGGTTCATGTGGTGCTCTGAAATAGGTCAATTTGATAGCACTGCAAAGTGAAGCTTTCTTGTTGGGAGTTGGCATTGTGGCAGGGTGGGCTTGAGCCAGCCCTGCCGCCCCTTTAAGAGGGAGAGAAGCCCTCTGCAAACCTCCTCTGGGGGATATAAGGCTGCCAGGAAGCAAGCCCAGTGTGGTGGTGGTGGTGTCTGTGCTATCAAGAGCTGTGTGAGTTTGTGTGGAGCTATCAAGAGCTGTGTGAGTTTGTGTGGAGCTATCAAGAGCTGTGTTTGTATTATTGTATTACGGGCTGAACTATATAGAGTTTGTAGAGCCAGAACCTGTGGAGCTATTTAGAGCTGGATATTAATGAGCTGTATGTTAATGAGCTACTTAGAGCTGGATGTTAATGAACTGTTTTAACCTGTATATATTGGTGGTGGGGTCCTGCACTGTAAATTAAAGGGCACTGTTTGGAGCGAAAAAGGGTTTCTTGCCTGTGTTCCTGAGGGGGGGTGAGAAGGCGGTCTGTCACAGCATGTTCTAATGATTCGAGCAGGGAATGACAAGTCATACCTGGATTCTGTTCCTGACTGCCACTGGTTCCATGTGATCTTGCTCAAGTGATTTAGAGACAGAGTATGCCTGGCCCTTAGGGCAGATGTACAGAGTTGAGAGCTGAGGTAGATGGTACAAAGAGCCACCACCTCTTTCAATGGATTATGTATGGGGCAGGCTGAATTGCAGCCTCCGCACTCAAGGGAGAGAGGAGATGTTTCCCTCCGTACTACCACAAGGGTGCCCCAGAAGAGGTAGGGAAAGAGGCTGCACCTGGTGTCTGACTGCATAGCAGGAGGAAGTGAGGTGCGTTCATACATGGGTGTAGTAGTGGCTATGTTGCTACTTCATACTCATGAACTCCAGAAATCATTTCTCCTACCTCTCCCCCTGCAGTTCCACATCACCTCTTATCTTGTGTTGTGCCATAATTTAATTTAAGAATTTGGATACCAAAATTCTGCATTCTTCCAAGATAGCTATTACAAAAAACTATGGTAAGGTGGAATCAATTTGCTGCCCCAGAAGGAAGTTCTTCTAATCCCCAAACCCTTCTGGAACACAAGACTTCAAAACCACATAATCAAACAACAAAAAACCAGGAAATTCTCAGTTCAGATCTCTCTGTGTATCCCCAAAAAGCATGTTAGCATTAAAAGGGGAAATGAATAAATCTCAAACTTATGAAAACCAGGAAAGGCAAAGCTGAGGGGCTGCTTCTGACACAGCACAATGTAACTTTAACTCTGCCCTCATAGGGAAATCAACATCTGGCTGTATTTTTCTTCTGGAAGTGGAAGATATTTGCCTAAAATTCAGGAAACTAATTGTACGAAACACCCTAATGCAGGGGTGGCCAACCTGTGGCTCTGGAGTGGCATGTGGCTCTTCAGAAGATAATATGCAGCTCCTGCTAGGAGCCAACTCTGGGAGGGAAATGGTGGGTGCTCAGCACCCATCAGCAGCCCTACCAACCCCTCCCCTCTCCCCTAGCATCCCCCACCCATGGCAATCAGCTGTTTTCTGGTGCTGAGGAGGCTGGGGGGAGGGGGGAGGACAGAGGACTTCACCAGATTTGCCAACTGATCACAGACTGTAACATTAGCCTTCTATTATGTGGCGTAGCACATAGCCCATTTGAAAAAGCCCTACTCCGAAAGAGAGCCTATCAAAATGTGCCTCACTGACATAATTTCAATCCTGTCACCGAAGAACAAGAATGTACAGAAGAAAATTTCTGGCCTGCAGCTTTCACATCTCACAATAAAACACAGAATCACTGACCTGAACAGTGACATGGAATCACAAATGCACTCGCAAGTTCAGCAGTATGAGTATTTGAGCATCTTTTTGGATGAGTCATGCCATGCACAGAATAAAGCTTATTATCAGTATTTGTCTGCACTGTGTCTGACAACGGTGTTGTAAGGGAAGCGCTCTTTGATATTATGTCACTAAAGGACAGAACTCGTGGATGAAATCTAAAGGAAGTGTTGCTGTTGGAGTTGCGAAAAGCCACTTGCCTTTACAGAAGATCACTGGCATTGCAACGGATGGGCTTCCTCCATATGGGGATCTGTGAATGGATTATTAGGGTTTTGTAAGTCTGACAAGAGCTTTCCCGAATTTTGGACATTTCAGTATATTATTCATCGGGAGCAACTGGTATCTAAAAATCTCAAATTTGATCATGTCATGAAAATCTGTCTTGCACATTGTGAAATTCATTCTCTCAAATGCACTTAATCACAGACAATTTCAAAAGCTAATTGAAGAACTGGATGAAGACGACTCCTCTGATGATTTATCACTGTGCAGTTTGATGGTTCTCGAGAGGTAAAGTTATTTCCCATTTTTTCGAGCTCCTGGAAGTGCTAAAATTGTTTATGGTGGAGAAGCACAAAAAATACAGCCTGCAGTTGTTTCACAGATAAATGCTTGAGGGAGAGCTGACACAATATCACAACTTCAAGCCAAATCAAATGAAGATGTAGCAGAATCCCTAAAACGGAGCACAACTAGGTATGCAAACATGATTAAAGATCTTAAGAACTGTTTTGAGGAAAGATTCCAAGATTTGCAGCAGAAAAGACCTCAAAGCAGATTTTTGATTGACCGTTTTAGTGCTGAAGTCGATTGTCTGAAGCCCCCGTTAGTCACTGATGAAGCAACATCCCAGGTGGAAATAATAGAATTTTTGGAAGATGACAGATTGAAATCTGTTCAGAAGACAGAGGGGACATGTACTTCTGTCCCAAATCTGTACCAAAGGATAAATACCCCAACATCAGAAGTGCAGCCCTAAAATTAATCTCAATGTTTGACTTGACCTATCTTTGTGAGTCAGTTTTCTCAGCACTCAAACCTGAAATCCAAGTACCAATCCTTTTCACGGCCAGCCACTTAAGAGAATGTGAGCACAACTGAACACAAACCAAACTTCAAGGGAATTGTTGAAAGCAAGGATTGTCAGAAGTCCCACAAAGTAAAAAAATAAGTTATTATAGTTAACCATACATTATAAATGTATAATAAATATATCTTATCAACTTATATAATTATGTGTGGCTCTTTGGCAATGTACATTGGTAAATTCTGGCTCCTTCTCAGGCCACCCCTGCCCTAATCTGTTGTTAGCCTCCTTAATTGTGATAGTCCAATTGCAAAGAGGAGAGGCAGCTCAGTGCATCCAGTGTAATCTCGGTCAATGAGCACCAGTGCTGGTACCCCAGCCACCTTGATGGTCCCATTGGAATATATGAAGAGTCATTCCCACTCCTTAATTTTATGTGCTTTATTCTTTTGGAGCTTTCTAGAGGAGTCCCTAAAAACTGAGGTCTCAGCTGCTCTTAGCAGACATTATATTCATAACAGATATCCTATGGTCCTTTTGAGAGCAGGGGTTTTCCCCAGTGTCCTTAGCTATAATTTCTTTTCTCCCCATTTTCACTGTTATGTGGCCATGTGTTATGTGTCACTTGACCACTGTAACACACCCTATGGTGTCTGTATTTCATTGGTGCTATCTGAAGCTTGTGAGGCACTTTTAGATCCTTCAGAATGAAATGTGCTCCATTTTGGATTTACTTCATATAGTGTCCGTGGTTAGATCCTTGAAAGTTTTCTTATTACTTGGCATATGTTGGGGTTTTTTGATAATATGTTTTGTCCATTATAAATTCAATGCATCTCTTGTCCAAGTTAATTACGTGGTTGGGTTAATTGCTTAAGGCCATGCAAGTGGGGAACATAGCCAATTGTTAACACATTGGTTCACTTAGTGTCTCAGTAGCAGAAGTTCCCTTTTAATAAATAGCTTTTTAAATGGTTGCCTTTTGTCAAACCAGATACAAACTTTGGACCTGAATTAAAGCAGTTTGAAGTTATTAGGAGTCTTTCCTGTGAAATATTTGCTTTGACTTCAAAGGGAATTGGATTACGCCCCTAGATAATTCATAGAAGTAAATAGGATTATACTAGACTAACATCAACGTAACTGAGGGGAGAAATAAATCCAGAAACTCTGATCCCAACACGTTTTGGAATGACACGTACCTTTTGGCTAATGTGTGGGTGACTGTAAATGAGACGCTCAAGACAAAGGATTCTAAAGGATCGTGGAATGGTTACAACGTAGACGCATAGCCCTATCTTGACACGTTTTGAGAAATGTTGCTGCATAGGCGGAGTGTTGAAAGTTGTGCTACAATTGTGAACAATAAGCATGAAATTTGTTTTTGTAATTTAGCACTCCTGTTCAAAGGAGACATGCTTTCTAGTACAGGAGACTAGGTATACAGTATCGTAAGTTTGTGTGCAGATATTTATCTACCTCCAAGTAAATAACCATTTGAGTGCACTGAGCCCTTTTTGACTGTATGGAAGCTGCAATTATGTCGGGGATTTTCAAAGAGGCCATAGGGAGCTTTAGTTGGACTTGAGCACTTAATCCCATTGGACCCCTTTGAAAATGCTAGTCTATAAAAATAATTTTATCCTGTCATTTGTCATTACAGGCATTTCTTCCTTGTTGCGTAATGTGCAGGTGGGGCAGAGGTTTGTTTACAAGAAGTTTCTATCCTGAACCAATTAGCACTTGGATCAGTTTGTCGACAGTCAAAACAATGTTTTCCAAAGGTATTTTAAGAGTATTGGTGAAATTAAATACTTTCCTCAGAACACACTTTTTCCATGTTGCGTAAGCTGTTTTCCCCCAAGGTTGAATGCAGCTCCGTTTGTATAGTTTCCTGTCCCAAAGGCAATGTTTGTTTTCTTTGTTCCAATAGACAGTGGAATTGGCTCGCTAATGTTTTATTCATGAAAGTATATCTTATGAATGTGGCCTCCATTACATATTAGAGGCAAAAAATATCACTAACTGTAAAGCCTAAAAGAATCTTTACTTCTGTAACAAATGGACACATAAATTAAATTACCACTGCTAATGCATGCCCAACTCTATAATTGTACCCCAGTTTGGAATGCTGCTAAAGCAATTAGCTTAATTCAGAATTGCAAATCAGGAGTTCATTGTAATCAGGAAAGTAGGACATCTAATCTTAAACAAAGACGCCAGTGCAGGTCTGCCACATGTCTGACAAATTACTATCAGTTTGATGAAATGTATCAAATTATTCTGTTCTGCTCACCTATTCTTAAAACGGGACTGTATCTAAGTGTCCTCTTTCTTCATTCCTTCTCAATAATCATCTATGTTTGCAGTGCTACTAAAGTAAAGGATTTGCTTTATATTCCATTCTGCCTAGATACCACCCCCATAAATAGTTATAAAATGAGTTAAAAGTAACAGTAAGTGGTTATGGGGAGGATGGCACCTTATTTATTCTCATGGAGCCTTTTTCAAAACTGGGTTTTTTACTCTAGTAAGCCGCACCACTACAAGTTACAGTTTATTCCAGGGGTGGGCAAACTACAGTACACAGGCCAGATTGGGCATCGTTGTCGGGCTCCCCCCATCCCCTGGAGCTGCACCTCATGGGGAAGCAGGGTGAGTTGGATAGAGGGTGGGGTTCTGGGGTGGTGGTTAGGGGGTGGGAGGGTGGATAGGGGTCAGGGAGCAGGGGGATTGGGTAGAGGGTGGGGTCCTGGGGGGTGGTTAGGGGTCTGTGGAAGGGGCAGTCAGGGGACAAGGTCGGGGGGAAGGGGTTGGATGGTTAGGGAATGAGGGGGCAGTCAGGGGGCGGGAAATGGGCTGGGTCGGATTGGGGGGGCGGGGCCTTCCCTATCCGGCCCTCCATATAAATTTGCGGACTCAATATGGCCCTCGGGCCAAAAGGTTTGTCCACCCCTGATTTATTCTAATGAACCCTGTATATACTAGGGATTTACCCCAGTGCAGCTACATCAGTGTAGTTATACTGGTTGCTAAAAAAAACCCTATGTGGACAAGTGGTAACGTTTTCAGAAGCACCTAAATGACTTAGGCGCCTTAGTCCCATTGAAAGTCAATGGAAATAGGGTCCTAAGTGCCTCTGGGGTAAACTTTCAAATGCATAAATAACAGTTATGCACCTAACTTTGATTGACTTTCAGTGAGGATTAGGCTTCTAACTGCCATTTGTGCTTTTGAAAATCTCCTCCATAAATCGCTTAGGAAAATGGAACTCTTAAGTCATTTATGAAAATTTTACCCAAGGCCTCATTGCTGAATTACTATCTCCAAAAAGTTCCAGCCATTTTTATGCCATCACATTGGAATGTGGTGGGAGGGGGAACAGTTTTTGAATAAAATTAAGCCTATTAGTTTAGTCTCAACGTGCAAAGGATATTTTACTTTCAAACTAAACTTAAATATTTTGATTTCAGTGAAGATTAATTTATTTCTGCATCACAGTTCTTCTGAGTCTTCATGTATAGGGAACAGTAACAAGTCATGAGGATGTATTAAACAGATCTTACAATAGCTGTGTGGAGATCACTCTTGAAGGCAAAATTGCTCATTACATTTATTGCACTGTAAACATGTCCCTAGCCACAGCTTCAGTCCAACCCATTCACCAAGTATTAAAATACTGCTAAAAACTAGTAAATGAATAGTCCATGAAAAAGCCTATACCAAGCTCTTGATCCTGTGTAGCAGGATATATGAGAGGCCTACCAGAGTTCCTTCCTTTCATCTAGTTAGTACATTGAAAATACCTTTTGGTATAAGAGCTTTAAGAGTTTGATTTAGAAATTATTTCTGCAAGAATCAGTCTGACTGAAAATTTCCAAACCTCAGTGAGATCCCAAGCACGAATTGCATTGCACAGTCCACAAGAAGAAGCTAACCTACTTCCAACATATGTGCTCTCCCAAAACAGAGTTGCTCATGTGGTTTAAGGTTAACAACGTGGGATTTCATCCCACTTGACAATGAAAGAAGACTCTCAAACTTTTTCATTCTGCGACCCCTTTTTGCTTTGCCTCGTCCTGTGGTGGCCCCAGGGTATGTCTGCCGAAATGCCACCAAATGGAACACTTCCACAATCGGCGGACACGCACTGTTCCTCTCTGTGTCTTCCGAAATGCCGCCGAAGACGTCCCACGTTTGGAGCTGCCGCCGAAATGCTGCCGAAGGCATCGGCAGATTGCAACCCCCCTGGAATCGCCCCACGACCCCCAGTTTGAGAACCACTGCTGTAACTGAATATTAAACTTTATTATATTGCTCAGCCATTAGGCGGTGTTGTGTGTGTAAAATACCTTATTTAAACCAACAGTTCTCAACTGGGGGGCTGCTGCCCACAGGGTGTGTATGTGTGTGCATGCACCATTTCAGGGGCTCTGCCAAGTGGGGCTGCTTGGAGCTCCGGTACCTGGCAGCTGAAGCTTGGCGGCCTGTGCCCCAGCACCCTGAGGGGCCGAAGTCCCAAGCCCAGGTGCTCTGTGGGGAGGAAGACCCAACACAGAAACACCACACTGAGGGGCTAAAGCCTGGAGCCCTGGTACCCCCTGGGACTGGAACCGCGAGCATTGGCAGAAGCCTTGGGCCCCCCACTCTGCAGGGCAGAAGCACCCCCACGACTGAAGACCTGAGCCCCACTCCTCCCCTCCCCCGCAGCTGAAGCTTGGAGCCCTCCTCCTCACTAGGTTGTGGCATTTTTACAGCATGATGGGGGCCTTTAAAAGAAAAAGGTTGAGAATCCCTGATATAAACAAACCTTAGCCACACCTGGCAGAGCATTCAAGGATCTTATGATGAACACAACTGGTGTATATAACCACGCTCTGTGACCAATCCATATCTGATACAGAGAAACATGTCAGGCTTCACCTTCCTCTAAGCCACTGAGCAGCCCTGGAGCTTCTCCACAGAGGCTAATTCAGCCCCGATGTCACACTATAATTAACCTGTATTAAACACCTTTTTCTCTAGGCCAGACACAGCATTATGTCAAAAACACAGGTAAAGGTTTTTTTCCAAAGGACTCTTTCCACCACCCGCACAACTCTGCATTTGTCCCATGAGCTATAGTTTTTAGTCATGAACTACAGGAAGCAAAGCTGTGGATTGTAAATTGTTTGGGGTCAGGGGCTGTCTTTTTGTTATATATCTGTACAGTGCCAACAAGTATTGCCAACTCTTGTGCTTTCATTGTGACTCTGGCCTTATTTGCTGTTCTTAAAGCCCCAGGTTCTCAGGTCCAGTGATTATGTGAGACTCTGTTGTTTTGTTTTTAACGTAAATTTCTAGCCCTTATGGTTGCAGTGGCAAACATGATCTGAATTCACCTAAAAGACTCAAAATCCAGAAGGCAAATAAAAAAGAAGCCTGTGAGAAGGGACAGAGTAGCTGCTTCCTTGGCTGTGGTCATTTGGTTGATGAGCAACAGCTGGGACAAGAGGCTGCAGCCCAGACAGAAGGGAGTGGCGGCCAGAGAGCCTCAAGGCCACCCTGTGTCTGTAGCACAGTGGCAAGGAGCTGCCAAGGAACAGATCTGAAGAACTGAGGGGAGACTGCTGAAGGAAGCCTCACCAATGTAAGTGCGTTTCTCTTCTCTGTGACTTAGAGAAAGACTGGACTCCTAAGGACTTGCTACCAGCCCAGCAGGAATATGACATGAGTGGGGACTGAGCCAAAAGGCTAGAGAGAGTAAGCTCTTAAATCCAGTGCACTTTAAGGGTCTGAGGACATGGGAGAAGGTTGAGCCCCTTACAAGCCCCAAATGTACTAATATTTTAAAATGTTATGATTTTTAACCCCATTTCATGATTTTTTTTGCAGCTTGATTACTGAGTTTGGAATATTTGGTGTTGACCATATTGCAGTGGGGTCTGGGTCACTGATCAGGAGCTCTAGGTGCTACCATAATAAGTGGTAAAATAAGAACAACAATTAGTTTAATTTTGTTAGCTGCAGGTCTAGCAGCTTTGTCTTCATGCTGACTTGAATAGGTGAAAATAGAAATGTTAGGGTTCCACATCTCCCAACAGTCATTCTGGTTAGTAAAGCCAGACCCAAATGAAAATAATTACACATGTAACCCCCAAGGAAATTATCTAGATTCCCGGGGCTCCGTCTGCTGGCAGCTCAGGGAGAGGTGTGGAATGGTCCTGCTGTTGTGGGGAACTTTCCTGGCTTCTGCACGACCCCGGTGAAATGGGCTAGTGGAAGGATCTGAGTCCTCGCTCCCACTTCCTTTACCTAGAGGCTGGCCTGCCTGCCCTCAAGGACTCTCCTGTCTGGCAGAGTCCTTGTAACCCTGACAAGGCTGGGCCCAGAATTCCTGGAGGTTTGACCCCCAACCTTGCTGGAGTCACCTAGGAGAGGGGCTAGGGTGTCCCCACTCTGGGGTGCTCTCTCTGCACTGGACATGTTGTGACCCACTGATCATTACACACAGTTTAAAGCAAATACAATTTATTTAATCAGCAATTAATTTTAAAAAGAATAAGGAACAATGGGAAAAGTTAAAGAAAAACCTCACCCTGCTCTGTGGCAGGGAACATCGCAAACTGTGTCTCTGGAATGTCAGGGCAGTGCACAGTCTGTTCCTTGTAAGTCCCAGGCTGCCTTCTCGGGCCTTGGAGGTGCTGCAATGATACTGTGGGCTGGACACTTTCTCTGGTGGTGGCCACACACCTCTGGGTGGTGGGATCCTTCGTCCCAGTGTCAGCTCCCTGTTGGGCCTCCCAGACTGGCCTGCAAGGAACCTTGACTGGGAGTGTCTTTCTGTGCTGGGTCCTTTGCCCAGGGTCCCCTCTTGGCTGGCCCCAATTGCTCACCACACAGCTGAGACTGCTCCATCCCCGGGGCTCCATTGTTCTAGCTCTGACTCCACTCTGCCTCATCACCGCTGCTGCTTCTCTGGCCCCTGTGGATCTCCGGCTGCAGCTCTCTTCCCAGCATAGGATCCAGTCCCTGGCTGCTTTTCTGGGCTCTTTGGCTCTGGCACAGCTTTGCTCTCCAGCTCAGCTTGGGCCCCTGCTTTCTCCTTAGCTCGGTCCCACTCTGTCCGACCCAGGCAATTCCAGCTCACATGGAGGACAGGACCCATCTTGGCCTCCTGACCAGCCTGTCTGCCCTGTCAATCAGGCTGGCCTGGAGCATTGGCCTCTCCCCATTGTTCCTGAGGAAAGTCAGTCTCAGGGTTCTGATTTCCCATTGACCCTTCCCCTTTTGGTATTGGGATCTAGCAACCAAACCCCCACCCCACTGAGTTTTAGTGAGGGGACAGCAGTCCCCTTACAGAAGCACACTGTCCCTGATAGGGAGGGAGAGCCAAGACAGACTCGGAATCTGCCCAGAAACCAATAGAGAGTGTGGTGAACTCCTTCCCTGGGAGTTCAGAAAAGGGGAGAAGCCATTTTGAATCTGTCTGAAGCCAATCAGGGCAAAAGCTGGACTGGCTGTGTGGGGAGCTCGTGAGTCCCAGGCCTGCATGCAGGGTTCCCCCTGAGAACTGGCCTCTGGTGATGTAAAAGCAAGATTCCCTCAGCTGAGCCTTTCCCTCTTCACTGATGACTTCCAGTTTGTAGAGTTTTGCTGGATGCACCCCCAGCCAGGCTGCTAGCCCTCCAGCTCCCTAGGTGAGACCAGTCACCACATGGTCAGCTCTTCTCTGGCTGCTAGTCCAGGGCTGCTGCCTGCTCACTGGATGCTAGGGTAGGAGACTACAATTTGGAGTTTAGCATAGTTGTGTAATCTGCACCTTTTGTGGTGAAGGGAAATCCTGGGACCAGAAGCAGCCTGACTCCTACTTGAGGAGGATCTCTACCAGCAGAGATCAGCCCCTCTACAGTGACCGAGGAGTCCACTGTCATCTCTGAACCTGGGGATCATTCATGGTGTTTGTGAGTGCACCATCTTTTAGTAGTCAGTAAGGGAAATTGTTTTGGGGTCCCCTTACTCCCTGAACTGTGTCCTCAAGCCACGGAGTAAGGGTCTGGGGATTTTATAACCTGCTGCGTATTAAACCGGTGGAGGAACTTATCACCACCTCTCAGTTGTAAGTCCTTTGGGCTGAGCCACTGCAGAGAAGATATCATAGTAATAGGTCATCAAGGGTCCCAATAAAGTATGCGTACCAACAGGACACTGATCTTACATTTGCTACATCGGGTCACGTGACTGGGGAAAATCATGGGTATTATCAGCATGTGCACCAGTGACCCTAAGAATAGTATTTTACACTGTTATATTTTTTCTCCTGTTTAATATAATTACTATGTTGAATATATGGTACTAGCATAAGTGCCCGGCGTTGCTCGGGTCAGTCGGAGGTGGGGAGGGGGCAGACAGTTGACACCCCCTGACCAACCCCAACACCCACCCTTCACCCACCCTGACATCTTCCCACCCCCCCCCCGACCAACCCCAAGACCCCCCGGCTCACTTACCCCCCGACCAAACCCGACAACCCCACCTGACCCCCCAAAACAAACCCAACACCCCCACGTCACCCCCCGACAAAACCCGACACCCCCACCTCACTCCCTGAGCAAACCCGACACCCCCACCTCACCCCCCGACCGAACAGTGTATTTAATAATCTGTGTGCTACACAGTGCACCGTGAGCGGGGAGGCGGGGGGTGTCGGGTTTGGTCGGGGGGTCAGGTGGGGGTGTTGGGTTTGCTTGGGGGGGTCAGGTGGGGTTGTCGGGTTTGGTCGGGGGGGTAAGTGAGCCGGGGGGTGTAGGGTTTGGTCTGGGGGGGTGGGAAGGTGTTGGGGTGGGTGAGGGGTGAGTGTTGCGGTTGGTCAGGGGGTGTTGCGGTTGGTGGGGGGTTGAGGTGGGGGTGTCAGGTTTGCTTGGGGGGATGAGGTGGGGGTGTCGGGTTCGGTCGGGGGTAAGTGAGCCGGGGGGGTGTCGGGTTTGGTCTGGGGGGGTGGGAAGGTGTCATGGTGGGTGAGGGGTGAGGTGTGGGTGTTGGGGTTGGTCAGGGGGTGTTGTGGTTGGTGGGGGGGTGAGGTGGGGGTGTTGGGTTTGCTTGGGGGGGTGAGGTGGGAGTGTCGGTTTCGGTCGGGGGGTAAGTGAGCCGGGGGGTGTCAGGTTTGGTCTGGGGGTGTTGCGATTGGTGTGGGGGGGGTGAGGTGGGGGTGTCAGGTTCGGTCGGGGGGTAAGTGAGCCAGGGGGTGTCGGGTTTGGTCTGGGGGGGTGGGAAGGTGTTGGGGTGGGTGAGGGGTGAGGGGTGGGTGTTGGGGTTGGTCAGGGGGTGTTGCGGTTGGTGGGGGGGTGAGGTGGCGGTGTCGGGTTTGGTCGGGGGGTAAGTGAGCCGGGGGGGGTGTCGGGTTTGGTCTGGGCACCCACCCCAACACCTCCCCCCCCCAGACCAAACCCAACACCCACACCACACCCCTCACCCCCCCCGACACCTTCCCACCCCCCGAAGCAAACCCGAAACCCCCACCTCACCCCCCCCGACCGAATCCGACACCCCCACCTCACTTACCGTCCCACCAAACCCAACTCAGATCCGTCGCAGGAGGGGAGGGGGCCCAGAGCCGAGGGATTCCGGGGACCTTCGCAGGTGGGGGGGGCACAGAGCTGATGTAGTCCGGGGTTCCGTTGGGGAGGTGGGAGGGGCAGAGAACTGAGGGATCTCCGGGGTTCCATTGGGGAGGTGGGAGGGGCAGAGAACTGAGGGATCTCCGGGGTTCCGTTGGAGGAGGGAGGGGTGAGCTGAGCGAGTGAGGTGTCTGTTGGAGGGGGGTATTATGACATCATCACCACCTAACTGCCAAGCTGATGTGATTGGCCCTGAAAGACTTTCACCCCTGGGGGGCGTCAGAGGTGAGATCCGAAAATTTTTCGACCCTTACCAGCATCTAGACCCCAAGACCCCTCACTGTACCAAAATTCAAGTCTCTGGCTCAAACGGTGCGGGAGGACTTCGCAGTCATACGTACATACATACACTCATACATACACCACTTGACTTTTATATATATATAGATGTATTTGTGTTATTTCTTGGGAATCTCCAACTATCTGGCAAGTAAATGGAGGTTACCCTCTGGTTAGAATTTTCCTAAACCAGGGGGTTGGAGGCACCGCCAAATAAATTCGTAGGAAAAAATAAAGAAGATACACCCTGCTGAGTGGGTGGCGGGATCCAGAAGAACCCAGACCTGTCCATCAAAACCTGTAAACCGATTGGCATTAAAGAAGGTGTTGTAAACATCTTTACCCTATGTTGTAATGAACAAAAGTAATGGGAGACATACACACAAACTGAGTTACTCAGTTGCTTAAACTGTGGTTAAGCCAAAGCACTCTGGGTAATCTTAGACTGCTGACTGAAAAATAGTTGGCAGGCCTTAAATGTGAGAAATGTCACCCTATGGGAAAATTAAAGGGAGTATTATATTCATAAATACTCCTATACTAACTGAGATAAGACACCTGGTGTTGTTGATTTGTGCAGAAGTGAAATAGCCTTGGAGCTGTAGCTAGCAAGATAAAGACAGGGGTAGGTCTTAGAGTTGATGAAGTTTCGGTGTATACGTAGCTTTAACCATGTAAGGGTATGTAATGAATAATTAATGAACCTCATGAATATGTATATGTGTATGCTATAAATATGTGTGAACTTCTAATATTTTGTTGTTGCCCTACTGTTGGGAGCAACCTTCAGCGCGCTGAATAAAAGCTTAAGTTTTGTTAACCTTTCACCCTGCTGTCTAATCGCTAATCAATTGGAATATGCGGCCAGACAGAACCTTCCTGTGGGGACCCCTCGAAAGTCCCCTTACCACAAAGGTAACTGGGTGGAGAGGGAGCGCTACACACAGATTAGATGGCAACACTTTATAACTTTGCAAGGAAACCTGGTTTAAGTTATTCAAGGGTTGGTATAGCTCTATTACCTAAGGGAAGGGTATTGCAGATTTGTTGTGTAGGCACAAGAAATGTCCTGAAGAAAGGGAGGTATGCTAATGTACTCTTCTCTCTTCAAACAATTGAAGGACAATACAAAGCAATTCATTTGAAGCCCAGGCTGGGCTCCTGGGCCTGCCAAACGTGTTTACCACAGGTCTCTGTGAGCTAGAAGGATCACAAAGCTCAGAAAGGTTTAAAGACCCAGACACTGTCTGGAAGTGAAATCAGATGGCGAAGGGGGAGGCAGAGACTGTTGGGAAAAAGTCTGATCTCCAGACTCTGGATGTTAGAGTATCTGGGGTTAAGATAGTCTTACCTAAGCTTTTAGGTAAGATAGATATGCAGATACATTGTTGTAAGAAAAGGATTTTTAATACACTGCGGTCCTATGGTTAAAATTAAAACCGGTTTCCTAAAAGAAAACATTGTTTGGGTCACTTGATTACAGCTCCTGCAGGGGGGAACCACAGGTACCAAGTTGAGTATGACCTGTTTGGAGTAATCATAGTTGATACACAGGGTACCAGCACCCTGGTCTAAGAGAGAGAATTATGGGGTTGAGCCCCAGAGAGGTGAAGGCTTGGACCTGGAGCACCCGCACAAGGAAAGATCCAAAAGGGGGGCCGGGGTCAGAGTAACGGCCAGCCCTAAATCATGAGAGAAGGGTCTTCTAGCAAAGGAGGAACAAAACTGTACCCATTTCTTTGTTTTCTATATTGGGAGGGATGAGAGGATGTGGAGGAGGTCAATATAAGAAAGGAAGTTGCCTAATATGGGTGCTGTCTTGTACAAGTTTCATTGTATAACATTTAACAAGATATGTGACATTTATTTACCATAGTGAAGTGGTCTAGAGTAGGCAGCAGTCTCATGTGTATTGTAACACGAGTTAAAATCTTGTTCAAACCTTTCATTTAAGATAGTTTTGGACCCGTAACTGTTTCTTACACCTAACACAAGACCTAACAGAATCTGGCCAAGAACTAGCCTGAGAGGGTGGGGAGGTTTCACTGGGTATTATAAATGGGTGTGAGGGGACAGTAGGGGAGGAAGGTAGAACACTCACAAACTGGGAACAGAGACCAAGAGAGGCAGAGATAAAAAGCAAGAAAGCCAGGCAGTAGCTGGAGGGAGAGGTTTTTGAGGCTTGGGTTGGCTAAATAGGCTTGGGGCTATAAGAAATGGCTCCTTTTGTTCTTGGTTTCTCCTGCGTTCTGAGAACACAGGACTTTGTGTACTCCTTGTAAACAAACACGATTGCCTTAAAGAAAATACCAGACTCCATCAATGTCTGCTTCCAAAGGACATCTCCAGAGTCACGAACTTTGGCTAGCGGCTCAGATCAGAAAGGAGTAACGTATTTAAAGAACAAGTTTATTACTCCTTACTGTGTGTTTATTAAAATTAGTTCTGTATAAAATAATCTGCACAATAATTTGGGAAATTCTGTATTTAGTAGACCGCACAGAGAATTACATTAGTCAGTCCTAAATTAGCACTCTTCAAACTGAATTATGAGGAAATAGCTAATACTAGATGTGTCAAAGGCTTGTTCCAATCTGAATCACCTCTTTCTTTCTGATGTAATTAAATACCAGACTTGTTTTATTCCTGATGAGGTGGTTTATAATCTGATTTGTGACATGACTTAAAACTTGGTACAATTTATTAAAATACTAGAAGCCAGCAAGCAGTCATGGTTTTGACACTGACTAGAATTCAGTGAAAAGGAAAATAGTACTCGGAAAATTGATTCCAGAGAGTTAGGTTTTTGCTTTTTGAGCCAAAAACAAATATAGCCACATTTTTCCTTTTGTCATTAAATGCAGCACAATTATACCAAGGATGAGTTTGGTATGGGAACATTAAGAACAAAAATATTAAGAACAAAAAAACCCTACAAGTACAGGAATTGTAGCACTTTTAATGTAGTTGTACCCCTGATCTCTACAGGGATTTTAGCAGCAAGTGTCTGTCTAGCCTAGGAGAAAAGGTGCCTTTTAAATCATAATCATATTAGCTGATCTTCTCTTACCCTAGGCTCCCCCTTAGGATGCTACACAATTTTTAAGGTGTCGGACTGGCTACACAAGTTGCCAAGTGGTGTTTCAAGTCATTTTACCTAACTTGAGTAACTTGAATCAATTTTAAAAACACAAGTTCCCCCTAGTTAAGGTACAATCTTAATGAAAACAAAATTTACATCAGTGCAAGATGAATTGCACTGGCGCATCATGTCCCAGTTTGGAACTGGGGTAGACTGCACCAGTGCAAATTGCACAGCTCTGGTATAAACTGTCTCTACAGCTGCACTTTCACAAGCCCTTTGAAACTATATCTGAGTAGTGGCCTCATTTACCATTTCAGCATCTGCCAACAGGAAGGCTGTGTCCTTTAGCACTGTTCTGTGTACACCCTTGTTGGTAACCCTTTCCAGTCAGCCTTGCTCTTTCTAAAAACCCTGATGCCTGTCTCTGTTTTCATCTGTGGGGACGGGGAGGAGATAAGTTAACCTGCCGGAGTGGGCAATGTTGTGTCTTATCTGCCCACTGAACATTCCTGTCATTGCCTTACCTCCCTTCAATGTATCTTTTACTGGATCAACTTCTATGGATGGGAGGTACAAGCTTTATTGCTACACGGAGCTTGTCTTCTGGCCTAAGGAAGGAAATCTGAGTGTATGTGCTAAACAGAAGTTAAGACAGATTGTTAAGCATAAGGGATAACGGATGATTTAGGCAGTCACTTGAAATTAAGTTGGCAATCGAGGGTTAGGTTTAGATACAGAGGATCAGGGACAGATACAGAGGATAGGATATAAATTATTATTTTTCCTCTGGCATTCAAGATTTCATTCCCTCTAGATCCATTCCCCTTCTACACTCATGGTTTTTATGAATGCCTCTGCTGATAACCAGTCTGCCCACTGTCAATCTTCCCTTCTGTAACTGAATCCGGTTTTTATATTGGCATTCTGTCGTGAGCCGTAAGTAAAACCTATATCTTTCTCAGAGTACAAAGGGCCCACTAGTGTAAATTCAATATTAATATGAACTTAATTCTGCTCCAAGAGCAGTACGACCTGCTAGTTTGCATGTTAATAGACCTCTTACTCCCAGGAAAGTGACAAAGGCAATCTTTGACTAAACACAGAGAGAGTTAATTAAAATAAATAGAAAGGGTCCTGTGAAATATACATAGCCAGCCTTGAAAATTTTAAAAAGAAATTATAGCTACTCAAATTTCTATATACTGTACGTATGTCACAAGGAAAGCAGACTATATCTTTGTGTATTAAAAGACTTCAGAAATATCAGGGACTAAACAAATGCTCAGTGTGTATTGTACATTTGTGATACCTTAACATCAAAGCAGATATACAATGTAAGGTGGAAATCAGGCAGGCTAATGGGGCATTTTGAAGCAAATTGCCAAAGACATAAAAAAAACCCCTGAACAATAAACTTTTAAATTATATTGGAAACGAGGATTCTGCAAGTCTCTGGATCCACTTCAGTTCCAGGGAGAAAAGGGACCATTCAAGGACATTGCCGTCTGAAAGAATATTGCAGAAACATAAATAACTTATTTGCCTCAATCTTTGCCACAAAGAGTTTGGAGAGAGACCCCGGGAGCTACTGCTTGCAAATAATATAAGGCAGTGTCAGGTGCTAAATTAGATTGATCATTTAAACTGCAAGAAGTCACAGGAGCAGAGTTTTCCTCCAAGATCCTGCAGTGAATTAAGAATGAAGTGGCAGAACTGCTAACAAAAATATTTAATCTCTCATTAAAATCAGCTACTATACCTGAGGACTGAAGATTAGTTAATATACATAAACTAGGGATGATCTGGGAATTACAGGCCAATTAGTCTTACTACATTATCTGGTAAATTTGATGAATGATTTCAAAACTCCTATTTATCTAGCTTACCAATTTAGGTTCTTATGATGGTGCCCATCACCATAGTATTTGATGAGAACATCCTTTAATGAGGACCCATCTCATTGGTGTCTGTAAAGGAAAATCATGCCTCTCCAGTTTCTGAGAATTCTTTGAGCCAAAATAAATAAATACATAAAGAAGAATCCTCTATTATTTATTTGGACCCTTCAAAGCTTTTGATAGTCACAGGGGGCTACTAAGGAAACTAGATAGTCACAACATGAGCAAAGAATTTCCATCCTGAGTTTAAAAACTGGTTGAGCAAGAAAAAAGAGAGTAGGGGAGTAGTTTCCAATATGGAGACAAGTTCTGTACTCCGAAAAGCCGTAACAGAAGACAAAAGCCACACCCACTAAAGTCTTTCAGTTGACTTGATTGGTGATTTGGCCTAATGATGAGTGTTTAATAAGTTTATTTGAATCCCAGCAATGTATATGAGTAGTTCAAATTGTTCCTTCTGATGTACATTACTTTACTACTTGTCTACATAGAATTTCCCCTGGCTTTGTTAGGCTCCTCATATCCTATTTAGTCACAGAAATCCTAAATATTTCAATGTAATCTGCAAATTTTGCTACCTTCTTGCTCACCTCTTTTTCCAGATCACTGAGAAAAATGTTAACAAATGCCAGTGTTAATAGGAATTATGGGAGCACCCCCACATTAACCTCCTTCCATGTTGAAAATTAGCTATTTTGTTTTTATACATTTTTCTCTTATCTAGTTTTTAATCCATTTCTCGGCACAAATGTTTTATTAGACAAGTTTAGTCTATGTCTACATTTAAACCACTGCACTGGCACAGCTTTAGTGGTTCAGTGTAGACACTCCTTACAGAGACAGGAGGGGTTCTATCATGACTATACTTGATCTACTTCCCAGACTTGGTAGCTGGGTTGACAGGAGTTCTTCCATTGAGCTAGTGTTGTCTACACTGGAGCTTAGGTTGCCTTAACTACATCGCTCAGAGGTGTGGATTTTTCATACACCTGAGCAACATGCCTGGGTTGACCTAACTTTTTAGTGTAGACCTGGGCAGAGTGTATTTTTGTGCTCACAGAACCCCTGAAAGCAGATTGTGATTTCCTCAAAATAAGTCATTGTTCAAATTTATTCAGCAAGCATCACATTAAATCTGTTTGCTCTGTAGCTTGATTATGAGCATACATCTAGGAATTAGGAATTCCTGGACCAAATCCTTATCTGGGTAAATTGTCATAGCTCCCTTGGTTTTATGGAGTTCTGGTGATTTACACCAGCTAAGGTTCTGTCTCCGAGTAATATTTGGGGTCCAGAAGGAATTTTCCCCAGGGTTAAGTAGGCAAAGATAGGGGGAGGGAGGTTCACTTTCTTCTGCCTGGTGACCACTCATCACTTCCAGGTTTACACTAGTGTAAATGATGGTTTTTTTGTAACTTGCAGCCTTTAAACCATGATTTGAGGATGTCAGTAACTCAGCCAGAGGTTAGGGGTCTATTATAGGAGTGGGTGGGTGAAGTTTTGTGGCCAGCAATGTGCAGGAGGTCAATCAGGCTAGATGATGACAATGGTCCCTTCTGACATTAAAGTTTGTTTACTAATTCCTTTCACTGCTACACTAGCTGAGTAATCTTGAGAAAGTTACATAAGGCCAGATTTTTAAAGGTATTTAGGCCCCTGTGTTCTACTGAAAATCCTACTAGGCCGCCCAAATATATTTTTGAAATTTGGCCCTTTGGCCCTAATTCAGCAAAGTATTTAAGCATGTGCTTAATTTCCATTGAAATAATTAAAGCTGAGCTCATGGTTACATGCTTTGGTGAACTGGAGCCTAAACTCTATTTCAGTTTCCCCCATCTGTAAAATAGGGATGAAAAATCTTTTGTACGTCAAAGGAGATGTTGTGCAGATTCATAAATTAATATTTGTGCAGTACCAAATAAGTGGTATTAGATACTCCTTGTGCTTAGCATCATTTTCTAGGCCATCATGCTTTCCAGCAGATTCGTCTCAGTTAGGTGCTTGCAGAATTTGTCTATTATTTGCCAAACTGTGGGCTTGTCTTCACGAGGCTGCTCCGGGATGGATCTTCTGGCGATCGATTTATCGCGTCTCGCTAAGACATGATAAATCGATCGCCCGTGGCTCCCCCGTCGACTCTGGAACTCCAGCTTGCCGGGAGGCGCAAGCTGGAGTTGACGGGGGAGCGCGCCGCCGCCTGCCGCTGCCGTGGGGACGAGCGGTAAGTCGGCAGCAGATACTGTTGATTTCCCCCCCCCCCCCCCAGTGAGGACAAGCCCTTAGTTTGTGTTGCGGTTTCAAGTACAGAACTGTTTGGTTAATACAGGATTTCAAATGATGCTAGTATTACTTTTTCTGTACTTTCTGAACATCCCAGTTTTTTCTCTACTCAACTGCTATCCCCATAATATAGATTTTTACCCTTATTCATCTTTGCCCCACCTATTGCTGCCACCTGTATATTCTATTGTAACCACCATACTCTGCTTTTATTTTTTATGTATAGATTGCAGTAAACTACAAAGCAGTCTCTGATTCTTTTGTATACAAGATACTTTACAGAAATAAATGATAGTGTGACTACCCTGATCACGTAGTTTGAGTGTCAAAAGAAAATGTCTGAGTAGTCTAGGAACACATTCCTGTCTTGCATCCTTTTAACCCCACTCCCCACCCCGAATAAATAGTTTCACTGGGAATTTGAAGAGCCTAAGGATTTGACAACAAAGGAGAAGAGATGTGTTCCACTAATTATTGGTAATAATATATACATCAATATAATATATGTAATATATACATCAGTAACTTTATTTAGTGCTGAAAGGGGCAGTCGATTCATTTTGTTTTACCAAGCCACCAGAAGTGATATCTTCTGTTTTTCAGTCATTATGAAGACTTCTAGATTTAGACATCAATAAATGCACTTCCTGTGCTCATAATCGCTTTATTAAAACTGTTAGAATGAATGTTTGAAAAAAATAAGCAGCCATTTGAATTCATTCAAGCAGATGCATGGGCACTGATCTTGCAATTAGGCGATGAGTTTATAAGAGTTATTTTCTTTTTCAAGCTATCCTAGAAATATAATCATTGTCTGAACCATACATGTTAAGAACCCTACATAGTTTGAACTTTATGGTTACAAGGAAATTGGCTTTTCCTACCTTTGTCTAAATTAAGGATTGATGACTCATTCATCACTGAACTAAAAAGAAAAAGAGAGAGAAAAATAAGCCTCATGCACCAGGACAAAAACAGTTTTTCAGCAGTTCTAGAATAACATTCGTAAATAGATGTCTTCCCTCCCTGATTGCATTTTAATTATTAATCAGTTAATAAGTTGACCTTTATGGTTTAACAATACTTTGAAAAAATTATTATATATTAAGCATTATTTTTCATTGTTCCTTCTGTAATGGTAAACCTTTAAGAAGTGAAGTCTCATATAAATCATGGGTTTATGAAAGTCTTAAAGCTAGTGACTTTTTACATGAGTAGATGATGTACTTTAAACTAAGAAAACGGATCATTTCTACTTCTTACTGGTTTTTTAAGTGATAATACATAGAATTTTTTTCCCCAATACTAACACTATTAATCAAATCGCACTGCAAAAACAGCTTTACGTTATTCTAAAGCATAGACACTATTGTTTTATTCTTCTGATAGTGACAGATGCCTCTTTATGTGGCCAACTGTGCAAAACTCAGAGGCAAACAAAGAACGACATAACATCTATGATAAATTTATTGAAGTTTTGTTTGAAATGGGATGCAAAGAATAACAAAATCCTAGATCTGAGAGCTTTATACTACATTCTCAGAAGATATTCTACAGTACGTTGGAATAAAAATATTTCTATTCTTGCTAAGATGTTTGGGGGTGTGTGGAGAGAATTGATATACATTGGCTATCTGGGTTCCACACCCAACTTAATTTTTTTTATTCTTCAGCCATGCCACTGAAATTAGCTGACTAGCACTATTCCCGTAGCTATGCTGATATCACTGATCATTATGGTGCATAAATAACTCAAGCAAACATGTCAGCATCAAGATCCTTTAGAAACATGGGGTGGGGAGCAGGGGGACACTGCTTTCCTAAAAGGAGGCAAACAAAATTAGGAGGGAATTTTAGCCTCTGAGAAGGGAAATAAATACATAGGGAGTAAAAATAATAATAATATTGAGTGCTTAACAATATTGTTCTAATCTTTGAGAAACTGTGATATTTTGAACCATTTTACTCCATCGGTTACACATTGTGAACTTGAAAGGTAACGTTGTGATGATTTTGTTAATGTGTCTGTACAATTTACAAATTCTGGTCGGTGCTACGAAGTTAAAAAATTGTTATATCCCAGATTGCCTCAGTATAAGTAGAATCCACTGTTGACTAACAGGGACTGCATCAGGTTCCTCTTAGATCAAATACAATGATTCAATAGAGCTTAGTGGCCATTTGTTCAGGTGAAAGCACCACGGAACAATGAGTTAGCTGAAAGCTAGGAGAACCAGTTTTCTCCTTCTTCTCTGCTGGAGACAGTCCAGCAGGGGGCAACAAATGATTAGGGGGCTGGGGCACATGAATTACAAGGAGAGGCTGGGGGAGCTGGGCTTGTTTAGTTTGCAGAAGAGAAGAATAAGGGGGGATTTGATAGCAGCCTTCAACTTTCTGAAGTTGGGTTCCAAAGAGGATGGAGCTGGGCTGTTCTGAGTGGTGGCAGATGATAGAACAAGGAGCAGTGGTCTCAAGTTGCAGTGAGGAGGGTCTACGTTGGATATTAGGAAACACTATTTCACTAGGAGGGTGGTGAAGCACTGGAATGGGTTGCCTAGGGAGGTTGTAGAATCTTCCTCTTTAGAGACTGTTAAGGCGCAGCTTGACAGAGCCCTGGCTAGGATGATTTAGTTGGTGTTGGTCCTGCTTTGAGCAGGGGGTTGGACTAGATGACCTCCCGAGGTCTCTTCCAACCTTAATCTTCTATAATCATGAGTAGAGGACTCTGCCTAGCCGAGAGAATTCTCCAAAGTGGTGAGGAAACTGAGGTGGGAACATATTTATAGGTGTGCTTACTAAGTAGAGAGAAGTGGTATTTAGAATCCTGTTCAAAGTCTGTCCATGTGCCTGTTGGTTTTCACTGTTGCGTGCAGTTGAACTGGTAAGCTGCATGTCCGGTGCACCCGCAGGGCTCAAGTTCTGGAAGAGCTGTGTTTAAACTGTAGGAGAGTCTGGGCTGCATGGCACAGTCAGCATGGATTCCAGGGGCTGGACAGTTTCTACCACAGGCCCTTAGCATTCAAGATGGGTGCCTCAGAGGGGATCTGTACCCCCAAGAATATGCCTAGAAACCCCAAACAAGGATCTGTGCCTGGACTCTGTACAGACTCTGGAGGCTTAAAGCATATCAGACCCAGTGGGCACATGGGTGGTCTCCTGCACTCTGGTGGGCATCCAACTGGGGAGCTCAGCTAGACCTGTTAAATACAAAAAATGGTCTTTAAATTATGTTAACGATGTAAAATCATGATGTAATGTGCATGTCAGTAACTTTACCACAAGCTGAGGGGAGTCCCTATCCCAGAAAGGTGATGAGGAAGGAGAAAAAGTGGACAAAAAGCAGAGTTCAACAAACCATTTCAATCTGTTCTCCTCTTATTATATACTGAGCTATTGGCCAAACATCTGTGATGTCAGTAAGAGCTGAAGGCAAACAATTGTAACTGTTATTAGCATGTTCAGTGCTCTGCGGGCCTGATCCATTGACTTCAACAGGGTTTGGGAGTGTTTCCACTGACTTCAGTGGGCTCTGGATCTGCTCCTCCTTCCCAACACAAGAGAAGTAAACCATCCATAACTATTACCTTCAAATCTTTATGTCCTTTACACTGTATTTAATATCCTTTCATTCAGTATCAAATTCATAGGGATGTTTTTCATCCCATGGAATGTATTGTGAAATGGTACCTTTTAGGAACATCATCCTAGTGTTACAGGACTGTCTGATTCATAGTATTATGCACAGTGTTGCACAAAAATGTTCGGCCTTCCTCTGATAATTTGTCATAGGTACAGCATACTCCGGAAAAGCTTAACATGTAATTACTCTGTTGTCTTTGTGTTGAAAAAAAAAACCCCACAACACATCAACTAGATATTTTTGATGATATGCAGCACATACAGGGGCAAATTGATGCTGGCACTGGGAAAGAATGGGGAAGTAAAGGGAAATGACACAAGCACTTCTGTTCTGGAGGAAGATCATTGTAATAGCAGATTAGCGTTGGCAAAATTCTTCACTGGATTGCAATAACCTATGAGGGAGGTATAACATCATACATAGTAGGGCTAATATTTACTCATACTAGTGTTTTAGCTGATCAACTCTTAAATACCTTCAATGACAATGCCTTCACTACTCCTCTTGGGTAGGCTGTTCTAATGTTCCTCCTCTCACTCTCATCTTTGTGCCTTTTTTATGGTGTGGCCTCTGCTTGTTAAAATAGATCAAAGCAGCAATGGGAGCTCACTAATTCTAGAAGCTATGTGTTTGTTGATGTCCCATGGTGAAGTGCCACTGCATCATTTTGTGTAAGGGGGCATAGTATCGGGATAAGAATGGGGACGGTGAGAATAAGTGTATGTGAAAGGAAGCCATGTTCCAAAATAGGCCCATAGATAGTCATACAAAAGCATGTTTGTGTGTGGGGGTAGTTGTATACAAATAGAACTGTGTGTGTGTTATATACATATACAAATGTGGAACTGTGCGGAGGAATGTCTCATGTGAGTCTGTCTATCTCCACACTCTGGAGAGCCAGAAGTGGGGAGGTAACTGGCCATTTTAGATTCTGGCAAAAGGCTGTTTGATCAGACCCATCCTGCATAATAGACTGGAAATGCACTAAAAGAGTTCAAGATAGCTTTAGCACCCGTCTGCCTTCCAGAATCACAGTTGTGCCTCCAGCATGAGGTAGCCCTCCATTTTCCTGGCTTTAAGTCTGGGATTCCATTGGGGTCAGCAGCAAAGCAATTTTGGAGCCAATACTGTCTGTCTGTGCACACCCCGGAACCTGCATCTTGTCACACAGCTCACAAGCCAATTCAGGCAAGGGGAGGAAAAGAAAATCTAACTGGGGCCTTGCATAGGCATCCATCATAATGCTTCCTTTATTCCGATGGCTTCAGGGAGGGCTATAGCACCGGCATCTGTCTTTCTTGCAGTTCCCCCTATTCCCCTTCAGGAGCCAGTGACTTATAGAACTGCTCCCTGCAGAGTCCCTCTGAGCTGTGTGCATTTACAGCCTTGTATGTCTAGCACCGTGTAATGTGAATAAGGGTGACAGATTGGGCCTCTAGAGACCAGAAACCAATTTAGTCAACAAATTCTGGGACTTTAAAAAAATATATTTTAGTTAATAATAGAATTTTCTGGTTACACATGAAGCTTTTGCTGCCAATTTATGTTAATTTCAGGATATATGTGACAGTATGCAGGCAAATGTTTGTTTGGGGTTTAGGGTATTTTTTGTCTCCCAGCACCATCTGGCACTACAGTGTGAATCTTTTAATGAATAAACATTGCTTATCAGTCTGTCAGTCACTCATCCATTTGATAGAAACTGAAATGCTAATTTACCCCTCATCTTTGTCATATGGTAATCGGGGACAACTTCACAAAACTCCAAGACAAAGACTACAAATTAAGGACACATGTCAAAAACGGGCAACACAGATTTAAAAAGCTTAATGTATCTTTCAATTAGACTAACAAAGGGAGTAATACCCACCTGACGTTTTTTGCAGTTTCTATTTTTAAAATGCCGCGTGCCCCCTCCTCCCCCCCCCCCCGTTTCGGGCACCAAGGAATGATGTCAGATTTGTCAGTAAGATTGAAATAGACTTTTTTAGATGAAATTAGATGTTTAAAAAGGGAATGCTGGAGGGACCAGTTTGATAAAAATCATTCAATGGTGGCTTTCACATAGATATTGCTTATTCAGATACTGTCCTAATAGTCATAGCGTGTATATTTTATGATTAATTACTGCAAATGCAAACGTTTTGGGATTATTTTGTCAGTTACCTTATCAAAGCACATCAACTGAATCTAATTTTTGTAATTGTGCTACCCCATCACAGCAGTGATCATTATAATGTGAGAATTGAGCCCTCCAGTATTAGAATGAGTAAAATATCCCTGAACAAAATGGCACTTCTCCTTAAAACTTGTCTTATTAGCAGGACTTGTTCAGTTTGCAGATCTTATTATCTGTGCTCATTAAGGAACAAGAAAAATAAATATAGGTGGAAGTTTACTTTTCCATCACTCGTGCACCATGAACATGGGTCATATGAGTGAACAAAAGAGAGCGAGAAGCCTGCTATAGGTGATGAGTAAAATAAGAACCTGGAAAAATCTCTGCCTTTTCTTTGAACTAAATCCACTATTTTTAAGGACTGTAAATGTTGTATTTCCATTTGGCCCATTGGTGCTCCATCTTCTTAGTACAATCAGCTGGATGCATATACAAAAATGAAATCTGTTTCCCCTTTGTTTTAATTTCTCCTCTGAAGCCCAATAGTTTCTTTCTACCTTTATTGATGTTCCAGTTGCAAGATATCATTCTCTCAGCTTGTCCTCACTAGGGAGGGGGATCGATGGCAGATACGCAACTTCAGCTACGTGGAGCACGTAGCTGAAGTTTGCGTATCTGCCGCCGACTTACCTGCCATCCCCATTGTGGCGCAGGCGGCGGCGCGCTCCTCCATCAACTCCAGCTTGTGCCTCCCGGCAAGCTGGAGTTCCGGAGTCGACGGGGGAGCCGTAGGCGATCGATTTATCGCGTCTTAACAAGATGCGATAAATCGATTGCCAGAAGATCGATCCCGCACCGCGGGAGTGAGAGCCCTCAGCAGGTGTGGAGGTTCCTGTTGAATCCAATCCAGTTGCAAAATTCAGGCCTTTTGTACCATCAGGCTCCTTTAGGTCAAAGGTATGCTGTGAATTCAAAGGATAGGTATTCAAACTAGAAGCTATCCGACCCAAGTCAGTAAACAAATTCCAATATGTGTACAAATTGGGGTGTTTTTGTGTGTCAGGAAAAAAGGAGGGGGATAAAAGAAATAACCCCTCTGCTCTTAGACTGCATTGTTATTGATTAAATTTAAACCAACTCCCATCAAAGACTTTTAGAATCTTTCCATTGACTTTAACGGGAATTGTTACACACTATTGTTGCCTTCCAAAACAATTCTTTATTTATGCATATCAGTAGAATATCAAAGAAAGTATGCATTCATTTTATTTAAATCCCAACTGATCCCTCTTTTCATGATGAGCAAATATTTTGCTAAGTCATACATTTTTCCATAAATTGCCTATTTTGGTTTTATCTTAACTGACGTATTTTCTCCAGATTTTTTCCCATCCTTGAGATAAATATAAATTTCAGAATCAGCTTTTCAGATTTAGTCATGTTCCAGGCAGTCTCTTACAAACAAGTCTTAGAAGTTGTCAGTAAATCAGTTTTGAGTGTTTTATTTCCCTAGGAATCAGAGCACCTGTGTTTATTATATAGCAAATTCTGAGAACTAATGAATAAAACAAGACCGAAGTAGGAAAGTGCTGGCAATAAGGAGATTAAAGCACCCTTTCACTGACTATAAAGAAAAATATTCATTCACTTTAATATAAAAAAGAGCAAGAGTAAAGGAAAAAGAGCAAAATATACATATTTTTATTTTAAATATATACAAATTTTGCAGCTGTTAACTGTCATCTCCAAAGCTATTTCTTCCTGTAATCTCAAAAATATTTAAATGGATGGTTACGTCAAGTTATTAAACTAAGTGTTTTAATACTGACATTTAAAAGCCTAGTAATAAAAACCTACATACAGTTGGTCATAAGGTCACAACAGTTGCAGAGTGGGAGGGAGAAGAGGATTGTGAATGTAGTATCTTAAAAGTAAATACATCCGTGTGGTCGGTTCTATTTATTCACTGACATAGTCAAAGCACAATTCCTCTTTGATGTTCATGACGGACCTTACCTGTTTTGGGAATCGTACTACGTTATGTACAGTCAACCTGTAGAACTTGTTGCCAGGGGACATGAAGGCCAAAACTATAACTGGGTTGAAAAAAGGATTACATAAGTTCATGGAGGATAGGTCCATCAATGCTATTTGCCAACATGATCATGGATGCCACCCTATGTTCTGAGCAGGGCCGGCTCTAGCTTTATTGCCACCTCAAGCAGTGAGAGCTGAAGGGAAAAAAAAAAAAAAGCAGCCAAGTGCCGCCGAAGCGCCAAAAAAAAAAAAAAAAAGAGGGTGCCTGGAATGTGCCTCCCCAAGAATGGCCGGAATGCCGCCCCTCATAATGTGCCGCACCAAGCACCTGCTTCCTCTGCTGGTGCCTGGAGCCAGCGCTGGTTCTGAGGGCCCAAAGCATCTGATTGCCAAAGCTGGGAGTGGGCGACGGGATGGATCACTCAATGTTTGCCAGTTCTGTTCATTCCCTCTGAAGCATCTGGCATTGGCCACTGTCCGAAGATAGGATAATGGGCTAGATAAACCAGTGGTCTGACCCAGTATGGCCATTCTTATATTTTTAAGACCTTGACACATCTACATTTGATGCTTGTTCTGTGTTCTTCTTTTTCAGAGAAGTTGAGTTATTTGTGCTTTATTCAGGCGTTGCTGGTGTTCCGTCCTTTCCCTATAGCATATAACCGTGGGTCTCCATGTCTCTGACTGATGGAGTAAGAGAATATCAGTTGCCCCTAGATTTCTTAATTCCTCAAAATGTGATTCCCTTGTAGTGCTGCCTTACGTGATGCCATTTCTTACTAAACTGAACATATGTCTATTGTGTGAATTTGATTTTTGCAGTTGTCTTTAGCTGGTGTGTGTGAAAAGCTAGTCTTTTAGAAAGATCATCCACACTTCACACCAGAACTCTAGGAATCTTCCGTTTCCCCTCCACCACACTCTCTAGGCCCCCTCTGCAGTTACTATCCTTCCAGTCAAGGCAAAATTTTGAACAGAGCAAAATATCCCTTACCATTGAGAATTGGTGCTCCCATTAGTTAATATTGTGGAAATGCCTGCTGAGGCAATCTGCAGATGTGTTCATTACTCCCAGGTGGTGCACAGCCAGCAGGGTGATGTGATGCACCAGTTCCAGAATTTGATCACCTCCATGCAGAGTGGGGTGGACCTTCCTCTTTCCTGTTTGTCGTACACCCCATAGCCATAACTCTGACATGCATGGTTTGCATGAAAGGTAAAAATCTTTTGTGGGCTTTGGGCACTGCTGGGACTGGTGCACAGTTTAGACTCCAGCAGAATTCAAGAGCTCGGAGCCACATGGCTATCCAGGTGCACTCCCCAGCCCAGTAGTGAGGCATCCATAATGAGTGACTTTGTAGTAGATGGAAGATCAAAAGGGGACCCCTATGCACAGAGTCTCTTTGGTTTCCCACCAGGTAAACAATACTAGAATGTTCTGAGAGGCTAAGATTTGCTTGTTCAAGACATCTCTGCTCAGAAGATAGACGGTTGACAACCATGACTGGGGGCACCAAAGATGGTGTGGGACAATAGAGTGAGTCACCCAATAATTAATACAGACAGTAGACATGGGGGGTTCAACAACTTAAAGTTTTATAACTGTTAAAACACAAATTGTTAATATCACATGTCAAAACATACAAAGCAAATCTCTTCAAATCAAACTCTCAAGTGGCTTTTTTCTTTCTTTGCCTATCTGCAAATTTTGATTATTACTGATGGAAATATTCTTTTTGTCGGTTTGTGTGTTTGGTGAAATGGATGTTTACTGACATGTACTGACAAAAATCTAGTCCTTCCAAGCCTAATGATAAAAAAAGATGATGATAAATATATAGATAATAGTGAATTACAAATGAACCAAACAGTTCCTACTATAGCCACTTACAATTCAAGATAGGCATTAATGTCCATCAGTACAAATCAAAATGCTAAACAGAAGATCACCAAACAGCTAGACATAAGCGTGCTTGCTTGAGGGATTCATTTCCACATGCTCAAACTTCTGCGGTCTATGGCGGCAATGTGATGAATACTTCCATGTTCTGGGTTTGTCAGCACAGCTATAAAAGCTACAAAATATTGCTCCTCCCACCAGGAGAAATGCTGAGCTCACCCAGCCTAAGTAGAGGGCAGCTCCCAGGTCTCTTTTCAATCCTGTGTGAACTGCTGGATTATAGAAGTCTCCAATGATGTTGCTGGCAGTCCAAGACACAGGTATCAAAATTAGAATCCCAGTTAGGATAAAAATGATCCCAGCTGCTAGCAGAATGTTACTCCTGACTTGCTTGTTATCCCCAACACACGCAGTGCACTTCATGCCAATAATGGCTGTCAGAAAGGCAATAACGGACAGCATCACAGCAAAAACCATCAGTCCTCTGGATACTTCTAAAATAGGTGGGAGTGCCAGTACGGTGTCATAGAATTTACACTGCATCTTGATGTTGACTTGATAGACGCAATTCATCCATAGTCCTTCCCAAATGTTCTCAAACACCACAATGTTGCCTCCAATGAAAGCAGACACTCTCCACTGAGGCATGGCAGTGATTGCAAAAGTCCCAATCATGCCGATGCCTCCAAGTATTAGGCCTGTGATTTGCAGTGCCCAACAAGCCATATTCTTTCTGAGGCAGATGCACCAAAAAATAGTCCACAGGAAAGTGTTTCCAAAGCAGAGTTTCTTGGAGACAAAATTGAGAGCAAGAAAGAATCTTTCCTGTAATAGTTCGCTTGTATGCCAAAGTGACTTTGAAGCAGTTTCAGTTTGTATTTCTGAAGTTCAAATAGGCAGCAGTCTATTGCTGACTGAGTAGAAGGACCTGCTATTTATCTGTTTTGATATTTGAAAGGCCTCTGACTAGAGCACTTCACAATCAGGCCCAACAGCTTCCTGGCCAATGAGAGGCTACGTAGGGTGTATCTAGGAATATCCTACTTTACTTCAAGGCTCCATATTGATGCTATAATTAAGTGTGTGTCAGGGTCCCCATTATAGAAAGCTAATTATAGGGTTAATTATTCCACAGCAAAACTTCATCTGTGTTGAAACGTAGGCATGAGGTGTTAATTTCTGTCATGTAAAATATTGCATAACTTAGATCAGTACAATTATTTTCTATGATGAAAGCTGAATTGCATTTAAGGTGGGGCTTACATGCATTTTGCTCTCCCCTAGATGAAAAACAGTTTCTGTTTCGTGGGCTTATATATATATTTTAAAAAATATCAGGCACTTACTGTAGTTCTTTGTCTCTAAGGTGCTACAAGTATTCCTCGCTTTCTTTATGGATACAGACTAACACGGCTGCTATTCTTGAACCTGTTCTTTAACAGTAACTCCCAGTTTTGATCAATGTAAAAGTATAATCATGGAATTAGGAACAGTAGGCTCAAGTGCTGTAATCAACATCAAAGCTTTATTTAAACAGATGCATAATTTATAAGGACACCAAAACAAGTAGCTGGCATCATTTCATAGCTTTTTCATATGAGTCTAGAAGGAAAGGCCACTGACAGGAAATAACCTCTCAGATGAGTGTATTCTGTTACAATAACTCCTTTTTGTGGACATTAGCAGCGGAGAAAAGCTCTCCAACAAAATAACGAGACACTAATTATTCATTCATATTATAGTGCTTGCCTATTTTCTAAGTGGACAACACTTACAGGATGGATTAATGGATGGGGCTATCTCCCACAATATATAATTTGGACTGTTCAGAGGACTAAGAGCCAGGTCTCCTGAGCTGTAATCTTTCTAGGGGACTGGTTTGCCTTGGGCATGGGGTTTAACCTCTCTCACTCTTTCGTTTTCCCATCCCTGACTGGAGTTGACAATACATATCTCTATAAGACCCAAGTGTAGCTTAATTAGTTTGTGTTAGTTTAGCTCTTTGATATACATGGCCAGACCATCAGCTGGTTTTAGATTAGTGTACATCAGGCCTGCACAACTCGGAAAGCAATGAGGGTCATATTACTGCAAAAAAACCCAGCTGCGGGCAGAAGAGCTCCACCCTCAACCTGGCCCCATCCGCTTCCCCCCACCCCACCTGTTGTGAGGTACTTTGGAGATTGCGAGACAAGGCACACACACGTGGTTAAGTAAATAAAGTAAGTGAGTTTATTGGAAGGTCCCGGTCTTGGCACTGAGAGGGTTGTCAGATCAACGCGACCGCAGAAGGAGTACCCGGACTCTTCGGAGCAGTAGCCAGGGAAAAAGAGTAAGGAAAGCCCACAGACAGCCCACAGGAGTGGGCTTAAGTACACTCACACATTTGCATCTCATACATACTCATGTCTCATTTGCAAGCAACAAGCTGATTGGTTACACGCTGTCCTGCCTCAGTTTCCCCATTTGGTTTCCCACGCATTCATTCTCACACAGACGGGGTAAACACTCACAGAGCTGGGAACAGTCTGGGAACTGTTCCCAAACACACAGATAACAGCAAGGTCAGTCTCATAGCATCACTATACACTCTCCTGGAGTTGACTCAGAAGCGTAACTACACTTCCTAGAGATTGCCCGTCACAATATCTTCCGGTCCTAACACCACCGCTTGGCTTGTCCCACCCCTACTTACCCCCCTGCGGGCCACACAGTGAGCCCCTGTGGGCCGCATGTTGTGCAGGCCTGGTGTACATCCACAGAAGGAAGTGGAACTATTCCAGTGCACACCAACTGAAGATCTGTCCCATAAAATGCTGTCTAAATATTCTCTATAATAATTGTTGAGTTGTCAACTTTATATATGTGTGAACGGTCAAATGCATTCCTTGATTTTATATTTATTTTTAAATTTAGTTACAGCCAAAGGTGTTTATACAAGTATTTAAAATAAAAATAAGGATAAAATCCATAATAAAATTATTTTGCCTTCATTGGCTTATAAAGGCAAAAAGCGCTCTCAGCCTACCACTACTAATTCAGTCTCGAACAGACCAAGGAGGGGCTGGAAATAGTACTTTGTAAAGTGAGCTGAGCAATGGAAATGGATATTACATACCTGTGTGTTAAATCCTGTAGGAGGCACTGGTCAAATAATTTTGAGTCTAGCAGCAGGAACCACAAGGTGACCTAAAACCTCCTTGATGGAGATACAATGTGCAACACCTGTATAGTGCTCTTGAAGTTCTAAGCATTTTTTAAAATATTCTCTAATTCTCACAACAGGCCTATGATGTAGATGTGAATTTCAATCCCTATGCTGTAGATGTGGAAGGTGAGACGGGAACATTTTAAAAAGCCTCAGAGAGAGAGAGAGAGGTGTCAAAGGTAAGGCTAGAGGTTAGATGTAGGAGCCAGATTGCTGCTTCCCAGTCTCATACATCAAGCATTAAACATCACCCTCTCTAATTTCAGGCAGGATACTACTTTCTTAGATATGCTTTTTCTGAATAGAGCCTAGATATGGAGTCTGCATTAATAAGCTTGGATCTTGGTCTCTTTACTGCTTCTCACTTGTACAGTAGATCATTAGACCTTGAGTTTTATCACCAAAGTAAAAAATTTACAGACTTTTCAAAGTCTCTTTCAAGAGACCAATATTTTTCCTTTTTTCCCCAAAAAATATTAACATTTTTATTGATAATATCAATACTGGTATTGAAAGCCTATTTCGTTGTGGGGGGCAAGGAATGGTTGTTCAAAAAATTTCAGCCAACTTTAGTAGATACCCAACTCTACAATTTATTGTGCCCTGATAACATAATATCTCCTGGAATTGGCTTAAAGCTAAGTGTTACAATCTTGTGATTTTGGAGGGTCAGCTGTTGAGGTCATGCATAAAACTACCTGCTAGTGGTCAGAATATGACTTGTGTGGGAGATACTCCCAGGAAAACTTGAGAAAAATATAATATATTACATGCCATTTTTGTGTAGCCATTACATCCAAAATATCTTAAGTATTTGAATGCTTTTTCTACAGTGTTACCACCGAAAGAAGATGACCTCAAACTGTATGTGTGTAAAACAGATGTTATCACACCAACTGCACTTACGTACTGTCCAATGATAGGATAATTTAGTTGAACCCTGTGGGAATGAAAGGAATAAAAGAAAAGCAAAAAGTGGGAGGAGAGAGACTAGATGCTGTTCATTGTATGTGTGAAGAGAAAACCTCCCCCCTCTCTAAACACTGGGGTAACGGGGGGGGGGGGGGTCTCTCCTATGGCCCCTTAACTATAAGCTGCTTCCCCAGCCTAAGTTAAGTCTTTTCCACCCCCAAAACCCACACTCTACCAGTTGGGAATTGGGGTTCCACTGCCACCACTCAGTGATTACCCCAAGACTATGGGGTAGGGGCACCTTGACTCCCCCCTGAGAGTAACCCTCCCGACCCCTCCCTTTCTGTCTGGGAGATAAAAAAAAACACAGAGACTTAACTCCAGCTTCCCCTTTCAACCTAGGAGACACTGATCCACTCCCCCTCCCTCTCTGGTCACCAAGGGAAGAGAGATTCCGACACCCAGACCCTCCCCCCTTACCCGGGAACTGGGTCAAATCCAAAGCTAGGACAACTTTAAGGGAATAACCAAATGCTTTTTATAACAAAAAAGGTTTAATAAAGAAAAGAGAACAACTTAGAGCTAATACAACTTCACAGATATAAAGCTTTCTAACCCCTCCCTCTGAGAAGGTTAATGACACTCTAAATCAGGTACAAAACTTATGAGATCAAAATGTTACTTACAGTTAGTCTAATCTTAGAACTAGAAGGGTGCTCCATCTCTCCCCGAGCTAGGAGAGGGGAGAAGAGCTTCCATAGCTGGAAAAGAGGTCGAGCTAGCCCAAAAGCTCTGGGACGAACTGAACTGACTTCCTGGTTTTTCCTCCAGGTGGGCTACTCTGATGTCACCCCCCCCTTCCTCAGTTAACCCCCAAGAGGTAAACAGCACTCCAAGGCACTTCACACTCATGACAGTATGTATACAAATACCTGAACTGGAACTGAAGTATAGATGACATGCTAAGAGATGTAATAGTTAGCTACACAAACTTTGTGTCGTTGTCGTTGTCGTCGTCGTCGTCTTCTTCTTCTCACTAATACACCTAAAAACAAAAATGCTCCCAAACGATGGCAATGGAAATGGGATTCTCAGAATTCCCAAGGCCTGACCCATTCCGACAGCTGTGGGATGATCCTGTTGTGCCCGGGACAAAATATTCAATCTCCTTTTGAGATCTTTTAGTCTAATCTATGTAATCCATTTCAGGCATTTTGTGAGGCACCTGTCACCTTGGTATTTAAGTGTGGAGAGCAACGGTCCTCATAAAGGTATCTATGTTAGAAGACATCCCATCTTACTGCTTCAGAATGGAAGACCAAAGGATTCTGGTGATGGTCGGTGCAGATAACACTTAAAGGTAGGAAAGTAACTACAATGTACATTTAGAGAATATGGTGATTGAACAATTCACTTTCTCCTGTTGAAAATAAAATGAGGGAGAACCTACATGGCAGTATTGAGTGGTTTTATGAGAATTAGCAGCAGTGTATACAGTCAGACTAGTACTGGATGAAATAGTGTGAGACTAACTGAAATAATTTTCTGTGATAAAATAGGAGTGCTCATTCATGGATCAAAACGTTGCACTACATAATTGATCTGTCTTACCAGTCATGTAGTGATGGCACAGGCTAAACAACTGGCATAAAACACTATGGACTTTGTGCTGGCGTTGGAGCTTGAAGCAACGGCATTTCACGGCAAGGGCAAGCTAGTTTTGCTTTGGCACTGGATCCATTAGCACTACCATAATCCATATGAATCTTTTGGATCCAAGGATGGGTATACTGTTCACAGCTAAGTATGTTTGATCCTGAACCTAGTGCATCCATATTTGTTGGGTGCTTGACCCTATTTGTTGTCTAGAATGAGACACCTAACTGAGTCCTGCATTATCTGTGGTTTCTCAAAATGGCAAATATGGGCTCCTTCTTCCATGACCTTACACAGGTTTACTGTGTTGTATGTGACGGTTCACACTGGCATACCAGTCTGCTGTACAGTGAATGGGAACAAAAGAATCCGCATTGGGTACCCTGGAGTCAACAAAGAAACCTTTCTATGATGTGACATTCCTGGTCCTTTAGTGATACAAGATAGTAGCCAGTGTACTGTGTTGGAATCTGAATCTGATACTTTATCATCCATGGTATCTGTCACAAAAACTTTGAAATGGCCTTGATTTTTGCAGACTATGCCACAGAATATAATAATTAACATCTAAAATCATTATGGGGTGAAAAAAGATGTGGTGTCTGAGTCACAACCAATTATTAGTGTTGTATGTATTGTATAGCGTTGGGATTATGGAAAGAGGGTGGTCCTGGAGATCGTTATTTGTAACAGCTTAAATATATCAGAATAGAGGGAGCCCTCTTAGAATTGGTATGCTAATGTACAATTTTTTTCTTTTTCTTTTCTTTTTTCTTTCTGTGTGTATAAATGCATTTTACTTCTGTTCCATTCTATGCATCCGATGAAGTGAGCTATATAGTTCACGAAAGCTTATGCTGAAATAAACTAGTTAGTCTCTAAGGTGCTACAAGTATTCCTCGCTTTCTTTAGGTTTCTGAAAGGAATCCATGTCCCCCAAAAGGCCCATTGTCAGATAAGCAAAAGTATGTGAAAGCTTGCAGGCAGACAGAGTCTAAAGTTGTGTATGGGAACTACTCTTCTTTTCCCGACAACCCACTTCTGTAGGGATATTTAGAAAGGGAAAGAGCCATTCTAAAGGGAACTTTGTTGCTCACAATACTTTTTACCAGATGTGTACAACGCCATAATTCCAAGAAATTACCTTTTATTTGGGAATGATTCAATATCACAGACACAAATTGGCTTGTGCAGTGAAATTGTCCCTAGAAGTACTGTCTTCCAAAAGGCACTTACTGAAATACATTTCAGTACAGCAACTCAAAGAGCTTAAAGGTATTATTTAGCCAACTCTTCTTGAATGTTCATTTAATTTATGATAATCTTCAGTTTATTTGCACAATAACTCTGTGGTCATTTCAGTTGTTGCACGACAAGCATGCTGAAACCACAATGGAGGTTACGGATCTGAGGGTATTGCAGGAAAATATTCTCCTATATGTCCATCTGGTATAGGAGGAGCATTTAAGAGATGAGTTTGTTTTAGGTGGCCTATATACCACTGTGCCAGAGTAATCTGTGTTGTTTATAAAACGAAAGGGTATCCTAAATCTGTCCTCACACTGTGTGTGTTTACACATAAACACACCTCATGCACTGAAAAGCTTGGGCAGGTATTGAGCATACTTCAGATGGTGTTTTCAGCTGATCCAGCCCTTTATATACAGGTGATTTTTATCAACTTTCTACAAACTTTCTATTAACTTCTCAGTATACATTGAGTAATTTGTTCATATACAGAATTGCAAAGTATCAAATGATTGAGATTCAGGTGTACAGTTGTGCCTGTGCATCTATATAATTTTCTTTTTAAGCTTATTCAGTTGGCTCCTAGTAGCCATTTTGAAGCAGAACCATAATGAGTTATGTCCACAAAAAGGATTTTCTGAAACTGCAGCTCTGCTGCTGGAGTTACTAGTACATACTCGTCACCAGCTATTTTTTTTACCAGTTGTCATCTAGCTCTAATCTGTGTGATTTTTATCTAAGAATAGTGGGTGCACCAGTGGGACTTTTCCACCGCTAGAGTAACAGTGGGAGAATTTCAGAAAATCCTCACTATAGACAACGACGTAGTTATTGAATCATAAATCATTGAATGAACCTTCACTCACCTGAGCCAGAAGAGGCTCTATTCTCAGTTACCTGACACTTTTTGTGTAGTCCTTTATACCAATGCAAAGTAGGCATAAAATGCTAGCCAACAGATTTGGTAATGTTCTAGTCAGGCTTTACACTGACATAAATAAATGTACTAGGTGCAGGGCAGAGATGAGTCAGGAATTTTATTCATAAGTGTGAAGCGTCCTATTTCCTAAATAATCCCTTCAATCTATAAACAATAAAGCACATGCTATTATAGGATAAAGGACCTGAAATTTAACCAGTAAAGCTACATGGAGTTTGTATTTCAAATCTGAAAAACAATTCTTTTAAATGAATTTGTTATAACCTTTTATCAAAATGTTGTGAGTGAGGAGAAGGGAAAGAATACTTGTATTTTGGTGTTTCAAGTAGAGCCTGTTGGAAAATAGGTTTCCACCCCCCACCTCCCCATAAAATTTAGACTTTTCTGCCAAAAAATCAGGAACCAAAACTTTGTTACATACCAAAAATTTTGATTCAGGTATACTGACCTCGTGTCTCTCAGTCTAGACTACATATCCCATGGTACAGCATAGTTCCCTCTGCTTCCTGAGCCACCACAGTGCCTCATAGGAGACCTATGGCTGTGGTGAATCATGGGAATTGTAGTCAAGCTCAATAGTTTGGACAGTCTGTAGAGAAGCAAGAGGCACCCAAACTACTACTCCCCCAAGTTAATGTTGCAGCAATTCAGATGAGATTATTGATGAGACTTGCACTCCCAAATCCTGTAAGCGTTTTTTAAAATCTCTGTGCGTTTTTATGTGCATTTGTACAGTGCCTAGAATATTTTGTGCTGCTAGAAATAAATGCTATAATTATTTATAATACTGTATATATTGAGCATACTAAGTATACAAATATTTTTGTATTGCAAGCAAAAAGTTACTTATCTGTTTGTTGCATTTAAGATTCTTTAAATTCATAGATAATTACTGTATGCATCACTTATGTCACATGATAGTGTAAATAATTACAGTATGTGGATATATACATCCTCTTGAATAGGACCTTGTGTCCTAATTAAAAGGGGTGAACTCAACAAACGATTTTATTATATTCATTGTTACAACCCATGAAACAGAATGGGTTAAAGTGTAAGAACAAGGTGCTAACACAAAGACATAGTAATACTTTTTTTACAAAATACATGAAAGTTTGAAGCTATACATTCTGCAGAGAACAACATTCACATACTGCAGCAAATCAGCACAACAGCCCTCTCCCATAAATAAGGGGATTGCAAATATAAAAGATAAACAAAACTGTGTAATAGAAATCCAAGCAAGCTGGGTAGTATAACATATATGTATTGCACACATTACCTGTGTACATAGCCAGGAATCACCTTTAAAAATAATGAGGTAAACTAGAAATGTGTGTATTTGGACATAACCTAAAACTGTAAATAGACAATTCTAGACCAGTATAGGATTTGGATTTCTTTAGCTCAATGGAAGTTGCACCTGTGTAACTTAAAGAAGAATCTGGTGCCTGATATTTTTCAGCTACAAATATCCTAAAGGTAGAGAACGATAATACAAAGAGGATTGCATTGTAACCTTTCCAAGGAATATTTAAACCACTCCAAATTGTAAAACAGGGATCTCACACACTCTTAAACTCCACAGGCGAAATTCTGGTCCCACTATAGTCAAAGATAAACATCCCACTAATTTCAATTGGGCTAGGAGATCACCTTCTAGGTTAAAAATATCTACCATTCTCTGTTACTCTAAAATCCCCACTGAAGTTAACTTCTGTAGACTCTATCTAGTTTCTATTGGATTCATTCCTGTTCCCTTATTTTCCATAAGGGGGTACACAGTCACATTATTAGAAATCTTGTGTTCATTTGCAAAATGAAAACGTGAATAAAACACTGAAACATCGTTCTTTTTACCCCTTCAGGCCCTAGTTCTACACTAAATTTCACATATGCTGACCTCTGCATTGAAATCAGTGGGACTTGGTGCAGATGAAGGAGTCTTCCCACACAGGAGTCACTGCAGTATGAGGGCTGTATTAAATACCAAGATTTTAAAAAAAGACCGTATTGAATAGTAAAGATCCAGAACATTGTTATAACCATGTTGTAAATCGCAGTGCTTAGAGGCATCATTTCAGAATACTGTTGCTTTTTTTAAAGAAAAAAAAAAGGTCTGACCTTTCACCATCTCAAAATAGATATTAATTTACAGTAATAAATATTTATAGGTAAATACAGAGCAGTATGCCTACCCTGAAACTTTCTTTCTGAAATAAGGGACATTTTTTCAAACATTTTGGCCTCCCTCTCACTGCTTAGCTAATCCTTCATATGCAATGTATTAATCCCTTAGCTATTGTTCTTTTTAACAAGTACTTTATTATCCTTATTCAGTTTTATTCCCCATTCCCAGAAAAAAAAATTGGTTTGCTCCATTTCTTCCCAGTAATCAATCTGTGTTTTATATCACAATAGAATCATTTAAACCTGTTTGTAATATTTGCCATATGAAACATAGCCCCCAAATAAACCCCAAACCTGTTCCAAATAACTATTAAAAAGAAACATTAAACATCACTTTTATATAGGTGCTAAATATTTTTAAAGCAAATTGAAACTTTTAAACACCTAAAAAGATAAAGGTGTGATTTTTCCCCCTCCCATCCCCGCTGCCGCCTCATGATACATTGTCTGTGTTGCAGTATTAGCTATGATAGTCATAGATTTAACCATAGTCCATGAATTTAAGGATGGCTACTGTAGTTAAGGTATGAAATAGTTTCCTCTGACCTACTTGTAGTTCAGTGTGAACATTGAAGTCTGTTCACAAAGATTGACTTGATGAGCTCAAAGACCAAGAAGCTACTAGACATACTGACTTTTGGAATATAAGCTTTCAGTTTTCCTTTGGATGTGGTGAGTTTTGTAAGAGGTCTGATGTGAAGGCGCTGAGAACCTATAGTTTCTGGTTTTCTCATTACGACGGCAGAAGCAACAGAATATTGCTCCCCCGGCGACGAGACAAAATGCAGCTACCCAGCCTATGTAGAGGGCCTCCCCAAGTTCTCGTTTTTGTGCTACATTGACAGCTGGATTATAGAAGTCTCTGATGATGGTATTGGCAACCCAGCACACTGGGATGAACACAATAATACCAGATATGATGAAGAGGATTCCAGCTGCCAGCAGAATGTGACCCTTGATGCGCTTGTCGTTCCCAGTGCACTGAGTGCACTTCATGCCCATAATGGCTATCATAAAAGCAAGAAATGAGAGTGCTGAAGCAGAGCACATCAGTCCTCTGGATGCCTGTAGATCAGGTGAGAGTGCCAGGAGGGAGTCGTAGACTTTGCACTGCATCCTGATGTTTGCTTGTCTGATGCAGAGCATCCATAGTCCTTCCCAAATGGTCTCAAATACTATAATGTTGTTTTCAATGAAGGCAGTTACTCTCCATTGAGGCATGCCAGTGATTGCAAAGGTCCCAGCTAAGCCAATGCCTCCAAATACCAGTCCAGCGATCTGCAGTGCAGCACCGGCCATATTTCCGACCTGAGACAAGGCAGGACACCAAGTTCCTAAAGCAGTTTTGTTTGAAGATGAAAAAATAAGCAGCTGAAGAGACGCTCCTCCGCAATAGATCTTGTGTGTGCCAAGAAGCTTTTAAATAGGCAGCTGCCTCTACTTCAAACCAGCTTAAATCTGGTGTATGCTGGTTAGTACTTAGCTGCATTTCATTGTCTTTAAAATTCCACTGACTCAAAGAGGTAAACTGACCAATCAAGTGTAACAGCTTTCAAAGCCAAGCAAAGGCTAGACAGGGCTGGGTTTGTCCAAACAGCAAAAGACATTGGGGATAAATATGCCCTAATTTCCTTCTAGAAAACCCCCAAATCCTAGGTTTAACCCTCACTTATTGTATAAATGTTTTACATGTGCTAAGGAAATAGGCCAGCCTTTGTAATGAGAGGAGACACAATGTTTTTATATGCATATAGGGTATATGGGTAGAGAATATTTTTATCTGCCTCAGAAATCTGCGTAGTCAAAGTGCCAGAAGGAAAGCTGAGATACATTGACAGCTACAGGGTTGCTGTCTTTACTTGCAAAACCATGCTTTTGTTGTATTTAATTTTTCTTAAGATTCAAGGAAAATACTGTTATGATGGGATCAAGGAATAAACTAAATCAAAAAGAAAACCTGACACCATAAACTAAAAGAGATGTCTTAGCAGAGGATAACCAGAACTGTAAAAGACCATTTAAAGTGCATAATAGAACAGTAATAGGCCCCACTCCTTGGAATACTTGCGGAGTTCTACACATGTGCATTGTCCCATTGAGCATGTACAGGTATTCATGTGCTTAAGTGGTTACAGGATGAGAGGCATAGAATGGAGATTAGTTAATGCAGAAAAAGAGTTTGGTCTATTCCCCACCCTAAAATGAACTATCTCTAATCTAGCCCCATGGAAAATTTCAGCTTTGAAAGTAAACTATTTCTAAGTTATTCAAATGCAAAATAAAAATGTACAGTAACTGGAAAGAAACATAAAGTTCATAATTGGAAAAAGGGCTACTAAATAGATCTTAATCAGATTCCGCCCCCTCCATCCCACTGCCTTCAAATTACCTTTTGAGTTGAAAGCAATCCTAGAAAATTTCAGCATCAAAGGAATTTTTGGGATGGGGGAAGGAGAGGGAAGTCAGAAGCAACAGAAAGCATCAGTGGAAAATCCAGAGGAAACTCCCATCAATACAATGGGATTTCTCTTGATTTATACCAGTGTAAAGAAGAATTTGGCCTAATGTCTATCTTTAACAAAGACAGTGAAGCTGCACATATGAACGGAGATACATGATAAATTACGGCCCCACGTGTTGAGGAAGTGATTGCCATATAATATTTCCAAAGGCGGGTTAATGATCTTGTTCACTGGAGATTGGTATTCTAGTCTTATTCCCCTTTTATTTTTTTCCTCGCCCTTGCTTCCTTTTTTTCTTCTTTAAAACCTACTATAGAAATTAAATGGGAAAAATTACAATAATGCAATAGTAAGTCTGAGAAACTAATTATGCAAAAATCTAAGACATTCAAAAGTCAAGGATCCTACAGGAATGTTAACTTGAGAATATTGCAAAAGGATAGTATTTGATACTCCTGTTAGTGTGTGTGTGTGTGTGTGAGAGAGAGAGAGAGAGAGAGAGAGAGAGAGAGAGAAAATATTCCTTGCTGCTGTACAAGTCTTTCCCTCGTTTTTTGTTCAGTGTGGTTTTCATATCCACCTAGATTCTTAAGTGGCTTGTGGCTTACCACCTAGAGTGTTCTGTGCTGCCAAGGCCACCTGTCCCCAAATAATATTAGAGACACTAGGTGGGTGAGGTAATATCTTTTATTGGACCAGCTGCTGAGAGAGGCGAGGTTTGGAGCCACACACAGCTTTTCGTCAGGTCTGGGAAAGATGCTCCCAGCATCACAGCAAAATACATACACCAAATACAGTTGACTTTTTTTTTTTTATCTACTGAAAGTCCTGCTGCATGTGACCCTGATCCAACCCCTCGTTCCTTGAGTGCTGATTTATTTCTAAATTCTATAGTTAGTTATTCCCTTTCCCTTATGTTCTGAAATCACAGCTGTTACCTCTGCACATACCTAACCCAATGGCATCGGATACCTTTCTCTGAAAAGTCCAGTTATCCTGGTGGTGTCCCTTTTTGCCTGCAGTTTCCAATGCCTTTTTTGGAGTCCGAGGGCTATTCAATCAAGCCTACTCCAATGAAACTTGCGGCAGTACGTTGCAGACATCTGCTTCACAGCAAGGCTATGCTGTACCCATAATACTCCACTTGCCATGCTTTTTCTCTGGCATAGATGTGGTTACAATTTTAACCTCTGTTTTTAAATATCCACCACTGCTAGTTGAACCCATTTCTGCTATCTCTGATAGCAAAATATAGGCATAATCTAGCATTCTTCATAAGTTAAGGTTGTCTTTGACTACCTCAGTCCTTTTCACTTTGGTCAGGCACTCTTCTCTCTGTCTTTCTCTCTCTAAGGGTCTTTGATTCTCTAGTACAGTACCAGGAGCTCAGGAGGCAGGATAGTGCCCCCCTGTGAGAAGTAGGATATTCCTGTTCCTAGCAGGGAGTTACTATCCCAGCAACTACGAAGTGGCCATACTTGGGCCAGATTTCTCTCTTCCACCCTTCTTCCCTCCCCATCCTCGCCACCAGCAACAGAAAACATCACGAGTAATTCGGAGAAACTCCAGTGAATCCAGTGGGGTTTCTTTAGGTTTACACCAGTGTAAATGAATGAAGAATTTGGGCTGACGTCTGTATGTAACCTTAGCACGAGTAGCAACGCTGCAGATAGGAACTGAGATTTATGATGGTAAACATGTACAGCTCCTAGCAGTCTGGGAAGCATCATTTCCAAGGAGCTGCCAAGCCAGTGACTCTAAGTGGTCCAGATGCTGGTCCCATTTACAATGGTATTAATCCAGAGTAACTCCACTGAACCTTATTACTGTGGGAACCAAATGAATTACTGTAAAATTAGACATCTGTAACTGAGATATCATGCTGAGCAGGTGGCAAGCAAGGACTGTCATATTGTCATAACATTCTTCAAGTATGTAAAAGATATGCAAAAGGTTGTTACAAGAAGGAGGAAAAAAAATTTGTAACCTCTGAAGATGGGAGAAGCAGCAATTGGCTTAAATTGCACCAAAGCTGCTTTAGGTTGGACATTAGGAAAAACATCCTAACTATCAGAGTGTTTAAGCGCTGGAATAAATTGCCTAGGAAGGTTGTGAAATCTCCGTCTTTGGAGAATTATAGGAGCAGGTTAGACAAACATCTGTCAGAGGGTCTATACAATACTTAGTCCTGCCACGAGTGCAGGGGACTGGACTAGATGACCTCTCGAGGTTCCTTCCAGTTCTGTGATTGTGCCACAGTGCAGAGTATTTCAGAAAAGAGCTATGGCAAATTAGGTTGAAATTTTTGTGGGGCTCTCTGAAATTATGATGGATCCAAGCCCCAACTAGTCTTAATCTACCCCGTCTCAGGATAGTCAACCAATGAGAGTTTGTTCTGTTGATGCTTGTAATTTTATTCAGTTTTCTTGCTCACATTTTATGAACAGGACAGAGTTTTCTTGTAGACTACTGAAGTTGTAATTTACAGGACATGGAAAAGGATGAAATATAGTTTAGTCACCTTGTTGATTAACATACAAAATCATTAAAGCTTGCCAGATAAATTCAGAGTTAAAACTGTTTCTGCATCAGGGAACTAGGATTTGCACAATTTTAGCAGCATTACATTTTTTTTGCCTTATGTTATTTAAAACTCTTTTAGGAAGAAAGAGTTGAGCAATTTGGAGGAGTTCTGCATACATCTGATTGTTTACAGTCATAACATGGGGAAAAGATGCAAATCATAATTCTCTGTACATATTTTTGTCGCTTACTCTTCTATTGATATAATCAAATATTCAGTTACAAATCAAGGATAATTTTATGTACCAGTTCAAATGTCAGGAGTACCTGTAAATATATAATCAGACTTTCTAGCTCGCCACTGTTTAAGTACCCTATATAGTTCATTATACTACAAGTATATACAGATCATTTGCATTTGTACACTGCAATTTTCAAAAGTATTCAGCATTTGCCTAACTCTGGTCCCTAGTCAATAGTACCCATGCTCATACTGAGAATTCCAATTTGTGACCAGCAGTTTTGAAGTATGAAAAGACATGGGGCTCAGTTTTAAAGTAAAACAAATCCCCACTTCTCACTACTACTGGTAGGGAAAAACCACAAGGAAAAAGGTGGTACGTAGCTCTTTACTCTCCACTTCCCTGGTTTAAACACTGAAGGGACTTAGTTTTTGGTAACTTAGGGCAATATCAAAAAACATTGAGACTGAAAACAACCCTAAACTATAATTGAATAACTCAGATTAGTTGTATGTTTCCCATGGGGGCTCATACAGCCCTAGAAGGCATAGCTCTTTAACACATGAGGAAGTTGTGCAAACTTTGTGAGGCACTTATTGGCCATCTCGTCATATCCCTGGAGTGAGTTTCCCCATTGCTAGGCTGTCTTTGGAATTGCTTTCCGAAGTGTGCTGTCTCCATTAAGCAGAGTGTGTAGGGAGATCTCACTTTTGAGCCAGCTTGGTCTGGTAGCTGTAATAAGAAAGGGATCACATGTCCTTAATGGGAGGGCGGTGCAGAGCAGAAAGACATTAGAAAATGAGAGAGAGACCGTGATCATCCAGATTTGTTCCTGGATATTATGCTAGAATTCCAGCACTTTAGGGCATGAACAAAATTGGTGCACTGCAATCCAGGTTCCAGCATAATGGGGGAATTAGCTATGTAGGGCTGCCTAAAGGTACCATGTGTTCTATATGTAATTTTTTTCTTGCTTCTCGTAATATAAGAATGCGCATATTTTAAAGTAATTCTTAGCTTTTCTGCCTGATGCATTAACTGTGTCTCCCAGATCATTCTCTCATTCGCTCTTCATTCTTTATAGAACAGGTCAATAAGTTACTTGTCTCTGTACACTAAAGAAAAAACCATTAGCCTTCCTCTGCTCCAGCAAATGGAACTGACAGTACCCAAAGCGGGTCAGGAGTTGAATTTCCAGAAACTAGAGTTGTTTTTGAGTCAACATTTGCACACCTCATGGTCAGGAATTTTTTGACAAATAACAGCGGTACCATTTTAGCTGCACCTTTCTTCTCTAAATAAGCATAGGGAGTCATTGCTGTCTTTTTAACTTGGCCACTGTTTAATTAGATGTTGAAGCTAGTTAAATGTCCTTTGAGTAGTTTGAGCTTCAGTTCATGGGGGTTTGGGGAAATTCTCCATTGCTACCCATTGAGCTCATTCTTTGCCACTCAGCACTTCAATCCCTGTTATTTATTGCTACTAATTAAAATATTTAAAATAGGGGAAAATTCTACTAAGTATAGCATACTCCTTGTTCATGAACATGTAAGGATTTCTGATTTCCGAAAGCAGTAAAGGACTTACAGCTCCAGCTGGTGCCAGAGGGGCAGACAGTTACTCAACACCTCAGAAAATCAGACTTCAAATCAATAGCATCTTAAAAAATTCAAATTATCTATGTTCTCACAGAAAAGTAAAGTTCTGTCAGACCTGTTGTTCAGCATTTTCTTTCTTGCAAGGCTATTATTACTATGTCTGTATATGTGTACTAGTCTTTAGTTTGCTCCAGGTGCACTGTTGCCTTGCATTTCTTCCTTCAAGGTATTTTACACAATGTGAAAATCATGAAAAACCAGTTTAGCATGTAGACTGCAAGCAGAAACAGTCCCACTCATTCCTAACCAGCTCCACTGCAAAGTCACACCTTTCTAATCTAGGCAAGGGTTGCTTCCATATCATGTCTCTCCACCAGTTGATAGTAATAAGGATCTAGAAGATAAAGAATGGATCAGAGAACAGGAGTGTAACAAATAATAACTCTTTATATTTTATAGCACGTTTTGACTTTACACACACTAAGTAATGAAGCTTCATTTCTTCTTGCGCATCACCATCTTTGCTTACGTAAAATCTGTGACCATGTTTGACAATTCCCTTTGGTTTTGTGGCTTTTGTTTTGTCGTCGTCCTCCTTCCCCCAGCCCCCCAGTTTTAAACTGTATGTGTTGTGAAGTGCTCGTATGATGGGTTTGCCTAACTGGGAATGGGCCGTTACTGAGAGGGGAAAGATTGGTCTGAGTGGAGTTTTCAAAAGTATGTGCCATGACTTTAAATGGAACTTGTGCTTCTAAGTCACTTAGGTGCTTTTGAAAATCCTACAATAAATAGCAAGCAAAATGTTCTGGGCATGATTCTCTGTTGCCCAGCACCTGATGTAATCAACTGTACCTGTGCAGAGTGGGTATGTTCTGATATCTGCTTTGTATAGCTGTGAGGGCCAGACTAATTTTGTCGGGGGTTGGGGGGAACTCAAAGGGAACATCTAGGGCTTCTCATAAAGCCACTTTCATTTGCGTAGGAAAGTGGTGAGCTCCCCTCCTCCCCTGCACTAAAGCCCTGGCCTGAGAAAACGTCTTAATTTTGGAAGAAAAATACGTGTGAGCAATATAATTAAGGGATAGATTTAAAATACATGACTTCCAATTCCCGGTTTATTAGATGTAACTATGAGAGGTTTTGTATTAGTAAAATTCCAGTGCAGCTCCTGGAATACCTTTTAAAAAATGTGAGATCTTCTTGTCCTATTCTGGAATGAGGATGCTCTGTCAAGAGTGACCAAAACTGCAAGTGTCTGAACTTTGTCAGTTTTAGCACCCCTCCCCTATTCTCATCCCAGCTCTGTCATATTATAGTTAGCTATCTTTTCCAGTGGCTCCCACGGTGAATATCTAGCCAGTGTGTACATTTTCGCTGCTCTCTGCACTGTGCAGAGGACAAAACCTCTGCTGTGCTCCCCACACCTCAATGTGGACATGTTCCACACTTGGTGAAAATATTTCTAACAAGATGTTTTGTTAGCATTCCTAGTTTTTCCCCTTTGCTAGCTGTTAACTACTTTTCTCCCTGGATATGAAGATTTCCATGACTATGCGATTACAGTTCGGCTTGTCTTCACTAGGGGGTAGATCGGCTGTAGATACATAAATTCAGCTACGTTAACAACGTAGCTGAATTCGGCGTATCTACAGCCGACTTACCTGCCGTCCTCACGGCGGCGGCAGTCGGTGGCATGCTCCCCCGTCGACTCCAGCTTGCGCCTTTTGGCAAGCTGGAGTTCTGGAGTTGACAGGGCGCCGCTGGATCGATTTATCGCGTCTTGACAAGACGCGATAAATCGATCGCCAAAAGATCGATCCCTGCTGGCTTTAGTGAAGACAAGCCCGAATAAATAAATTATAGGCCAAATTCTCCCTTTAGTTAAACCCATGCTACCTCCTTGATTTAAGTGGGATTTTACAAGCCTCAATGAGGGCAGAATTTGACCAATTGTATGTTATCCATATGAAGAATTGTTGCTTTTTAATAAAGTAAAGGTTGTCCCCAATCTAAGAATTAACATTCAATCTTTTCAATAAACAAAGTGCTAACATTTGTAAGTAGCTGGGCAAACATATTTTGAACATAAATATTGTCTTGGGCTTTAAAGAATTGTCTTCTGCTTCCAACTTTTTCTTCTTACTATTTTTCTCCTATATTGGAGGCTTTTACATTTTCTTCTTTTTCTGAACTAAAAAATCCAGCCTTGCAACCCATATGCTTTCCAATATTCCTTTGTGTCTATTGGAGTTCCAGGCATGAAATGGTTGCAGCATTAGGCCCCAATGAACAGTGATTTAAACCCATGATCTCTGAAGCACCAATGTCCAAAGTAGTGATTTATTTATAAAGCACTCTCTTTCCTCTGCAGATGTGCTTGGATGCTATCTAATACATTCAAATATCTCAAAGCCTTATTCAACTTACAATAAAAATCTCAGTCTGTTAATTGGAAAAAACCCTCTAAACAAAACAGGGTTGGGTGGAAAAGGAAGAGTCACTTTCTGACTGATCATTTTAATATTAATAAAGGAGTTATTAGTAATTGCCTACAATTAGAAGAAATTGAATGAGTAGAATACCAAGAAAGAGTGGGTTCAACAGTGTAGGAGTCATCAGAGTCCAGGTGTGATTGCTTGCCAACCTAGGGGCCACGATAGGAACTCCTTAGAAGATGGATGGTGACAAAACAAGGCCAGTGGAGCAGAGGGCAAAGCAAAGAGGTGGAGCAGGAAAAGAAAACATAATTAAGCCGAGGAGGATACTGTTTTCTATCTGGACAAAGACTGTCAAGTCACCTAGGTTCAGGGACATGTGTGTGAAGCCGTCCCCTCTGTACTGTTGCAGTTCTACCCCCTGCCTGCCCAGGCAGCACTGCTCCAATAGGAGCCATGTTTCCACAGGCCTCCCCCCAAACACGCGCAAACCCTGCTCCTTCTCTGAGAGAAGGGCAAGTGTCAAGCTGAACCATCAGACCGGACATCTATGCCTCAATATGCATCTGTTCCCTTGGTCCTTTCCTGCCCCAAATATATTCAGAGTTCTGACCCTGTGCAGCTTCAGTGGAAAGTTGTCATTTCCAGCATCGGTGAGATCTGTTGCAGCCTGTGTGCTGTTACCTCTCCAACCACCTGGAGTACCCTTGGCCTGCTTGCTCTACAGGTACAGAAGAGGAAGGAATCATTGTGCCTGAAAAAAGAGTGTGCCTGAATTTTTAAGCACCGCTTTCTTCTCTGTTTGAGTCCGGTTCCTCATGTTATAGTGATGTGGAGGGTGTTGAATATTTACCGAATGGACTTTTCGCGGTGCAGAAAAGCATCTACACATATTCATAGTGTAGATGATTTTGTTTTCTGAGGTCCCAGGTATGCTCAATGTATTGCCGATCTCCTAATACCAAGCATTAATTCAAAACATAAATGCCTTTTCAATTTATCAAAGCTTATGCCAAAGAGTTCACACTTGAACTTCCATTGAGCTTGGTGCATTAAAACATATTTAGCTCAATGAAGGCTGTAAGATACGCTTTCAGGGGCATATTACAAAAAACAATGATAAAAAATAGCTTCCAGAAATAAAACAAAGATGTCAAAATGTTCTTACTGCTCTGATATTGTACCTAACAAGCTAAGTTAATTTTATCCTAGAAACCAAGCAGATAAAGCCACTCTGTTCAATTATGATCACAGTTTTGCATTAATGAGACGTACAGGTAGAACATTTTGAGGAATGGGTTTTAATGTCAGGTTTCACTGATTTATCTCACACACAAATAACTGGGACAATGTTTCATTTTCCCCAGCATTCTTTTGTCCAGTTTGATAAAGAGTTCTTCTGGAACATTACAGTGGGGTTTGATTGCAGTTGAGCTCTGCACAGGTGCACAAAAGGGGAGTAAGTAAAGTCCTTGCACCTCCTTGTGTTCCCATTGGGGTGATGCATGTCTGCATTGCCCCCCAGCACAATCCTATGGAGAAAAATCAGAACAAATCCCCTGCTCAGGTTTCAAGCATGCAGAGCTGGGTACAGTAATGAGAAATTATCCTGATTCCTTCAGTAGTAAAGAGAAGAATAAAACAGAACAAAAATCTATTGAAAATAAATGCTGTTAAACACATGCCCAATTTGTTTCTGTGGGTGCAATAGCCAAAACTAGCATTAGCAATATAGTTTGTATTGATTCAGAGAGAGCAATGAGTAATGTGGTATTGATTGATTATTGGTAGATTTCTGAGGCATTAAATGGAGTAGAGAGATGGGGTTCTGGTCCTGTTCTCAATGAAACCTTTGGCAAAACCCCCATTCTCCTATTTAAACAAAGATGGACTTTTCCTGAAGAAATTAGTGTGTGTGGCCTTGCAAGGCTGGAAAGCCCTATGAACACACCTGTACTGGCTGCAGAGCAAGTCAAATTATCCAGAGTAAAACTGTTGCATGAGGAGAAAAACTAAAGCTAGCTTGGACATGAGTAGTTCATATGAATGACTTCACTACTTTGTCTTCCATATCCACTGCTGGTGTTAAGCAGCCTGAAAGAATTGCTTCAGCCCCAGACTTGTAAGTAGTTCTGAAGGTGACTTCGAGAAAGGGAGAGGAACGGGTCCAAGTCTGGCATTTTTGTCTGTGGGGAAATAAAGAAATTACCTTGAGATGGGAGTGAGGGTCTTTCCCATTTCTCAGTCATTGTTGTATGAGGGCTGGAGGCTCCACCTTTGCACAGATACTATGTAAGGCATTTTCCTGTTGCCCACCCCATGCTTATAGAATATGGTAGGATATTCAAGAAGGATGTTGATAAATTGGAGAGGATCTAAAGAAGAGCCACAAGAATGACTAAAGGATTGGAAAACATGGCTTTATAGTGATAGACTCAAGCGGTCAATCAATTTAGTTTTAGCAAAAGTAAAGTGAAGGGGTGACTTGATTACAGTCTGTAAGTATCTACACGGGGAACAAATATTTGATCAGAGGCTCTTCAGTCTAGCAGGAAAAAAAAATACAATAGTCCAGTGTCTGGAAATTAAAGCTTGACAAATTCAGACTGGAAATAAGGCACACATTTTTAACAGTGTAATTAACCAGTGGAATGATTTGCCAAGGGTCCTGGTGGATTCTCCATTGCTGGCAATTTTAAAATCAAGACTGGATGTTTTCCTAAAAGATGCACTCTAGAAATTTATTCTGGGGGAGTCTCCTGGACTGTGTTTTATGTGGGAGCTCAAACTAGATGATCACAATGGTCTCTTCTGGCCTTGGAATCTATTAGCCCTGTGGCTTCCTCCTAGTTGAGCTTCATTGTAGACTGTGAACCAAGGACATTACTTAGGCCCATTCAGAATTCAGGTCTTTTAAATATCTTCACATACTGACTGACAGATCGACCGGGAAGAACCCATCTCTGCATAGGACATTGCATGATGCAATGAACATGATTTGTATTCTCCTCAAATCTGTAAATTCATCCTCAGCCCTGTTCAGACCTAGTCAGTTGTGTAAGGCCAAGTACAGCAATTTTGCTCCCCATTCTGAGGAATACCCAACTGAATAGCAAAGCTGGCTGATCACACAGGAATGGTGAGAATAAATTGAGCTCACACTCCTTTGTGAGGTGCATAGCAGGCACTCATAGGTTCCACATCCTGGAGCTGGAAAGGAATATGCCTCCCTCTGGGGCAGTGCAGAGAATGCCCAGTACTGTGGGCCATGTCTGAACAGCACAACAAAAGCACTTAAGTGATTGCTAAAAAGTTGTCAGCAGGACTCAGTACTACAGCAAAAATGGCGAGGTGGAACAGGTGTGTGCCTGAGCCTTGGGAAGAAACTTGAAATGCATTATAGTGTGTGCTAAGCTGTCCAGTTAAAAACAACTCTGAGTTTAATGACTGTTTTTAGGGATGATGTGTAGGCAGCAAGCAAAGAAGCACCCAGTGTGTACTCTCATTTATCAGCTCACCGCATCTAAAATAAAGCAAGTCAAATAGTGTTAAACCCCTCTATGGACCCAATTATTAAGTCTGCTAAACAAAGAATTCCACTGCCTGCTAACACATTCCAAAATGTGAAACAAAAGGTATAACAGATATGCTGCTCCCATCTCTAATTTTAGATGCAGTTCTCCAAACAAGATGTTCCTTAACACGTATTCATTGCAAAGTGACAATAGAGAGGCAAAGTGAAATGAAAACCCCATGACTCCCTGGAGAAGTACAACACATTTCTGACTCTTATTTGCCCAAAGAAGAAAAAAAAAAAAAAAAAAAGTCATCGCAGGGCAGACTGACATTATTATAGAAGTGTGTGAATTGCCAAATTGCACTTCAGCATAGAAAGGTTACTTGCTGTGAGATTGCACTATTACGTTGCATATACTGTGGTAGGGGAACAGAATGGTAGGAGGTTGGGCTAGGGTAGAGGATGGGAGAGAATCACCATTATTTTCATCAAAGGTGGAGAAGGGGTGTTCTGGTTTATGGGATGATCCAGCTTGCATATGATGATTAGCACAGACTGGCAATGAGGGATTCTTTCGTATCAAATACAATGATCGCAGTTACTTAGGAGGCCTGGCTTTAGAGGCTAATGCAAGTTTGTCATAGGTGGAGAACTAAGGAATTAAGATACACAGAGAGATTTTATCATCATAAAGATAGCAAGGGTGGTGGTCAATTCCAGTTTGAAGAAAACCGGTAAATGCGTAAGCAGCAACAACAAAACCATCAGGAATATAAAATAGGAATTAATCATTGTGCATTTCTCCAACATGCCCTGGTGCTGCCAAATTAAAAGCTATTCATTTCATTTTTTTAAAAGGATTATGCTGTTGACATATAGAAATTATTAGTGGGGGGGCGGAGGAGTTATGTCAAGATGGAGAAGGCAGCTACCAGGAGGAAAGTAATGGGCACAGAAGAGAAGGTGAGCCACTAGGCCAGAAAGGTAACAAAAATTCATAAGCTTTGTGGGGGTGGTGGAAGGAAGTGAGGGCATGGGGGGAGCGAGGCACCATCGAGGGAAAAAGCTGATAAGTCATCAGAGAAAGGAGGAAAAAGAGGAGTTAAATGAAAAATAGTGGGCCCAAAGGCAGAATGATGAGGGTTACGCATACTCACATGCTCTGGTTCCATACTTCCTCAGAATGTGAGGTGGTTTGGTTCTGAGAGTTTGGACTGAGTCCATCTTTATAATAATACTTAGCATATATTATAGCATCTTCAGAGCTCTAAAGAATGGTAATTAATCCTAACACCTTCCCTGTAAGGTAGGTTAGTACAGTAAAACCTCCATTTAACGGACTAATTCGGGCGAGGGGGTGTCCGTTAAATCAAAAAGTCTGTTATTTAATAATAATTTTTTAAAAAGAGCTGTCGGAGCAGCAGCCCGCACGCCACAGGGTCGGGGCGACAGCTCCGCAGCCCGCCCGCTGCTGTGACCCGGGCGGCAGCCGGGAGCCGGCAGCCAGCCCGCCAGAAATGGATCAGGAATGCATCAGACTTGCTCAGAAATTTTGTCTGTTGCATCCGAAGTCCGTTAAATCGAGGGTTTACTGTAACTATTATTATTCCAAGGAAGGGGGGAAATAAGGCCACTAATGTAATTGTAAACGTGTCTACACTGGTGCTAAGTGGGGTTTGAAAGCATGTTAGCCAATTCAGTTTTTAAAAAGCAGCTTTTCCCCCTTAGTTGTAGACAGGCTCAAGAGAGCCAGATTATTCTAAAAAAACAAACACCCCCCCTCCCCCCGCCCCCAAAAAAACAAAACACCAACAAGGAGTCCTTGTGGCACTTGAGAGACTAACAAATATATTTGGGCATAAGGTTTTGTGGGCTATAACCCACTTCAGACCTAATGTGTTCATTGACATTAGTGGCAACAACAAAGGAGGAGGGAGCATTAAAGGGGCCAGGTGAAGAGGTGAGGTAGCCATTTGAAGACTTAAGGTGCAGGGGAGTCAACAGGAGTGAGAGAAGGTGCTGTGGAAGAAGTGGAAAAGGGGTCACCCATTAAGTACGTTTGTATGATGTGGGTTTCTTGGGTCAAGTTGTGGATTTTATGATGGACAGTTTTGAGGGAGAGCAAAGAGAAAGCAGGGACAACTTCTCAATTATGAAGTAATTTTTAGGGCTGTCAAGCAATTAAAATTAATCACTATTAAAATTAAAAAAATTAAATGTGATTAATTGTGCAATTAATTGTGCTTTTAAACAATAGAATACCTTTCATTTTAAATATTTTTGGACATTTGATACATTTTCAAATATATTTTTCAGTTTCAACACAAAATACAAAGTGTACAGTGCTCATTTAATATTTTTATTACAAATATTTGCACTGTAAAAAATTTTTTATTTTGCAATTCTCCTCATACAAGTACTGTAGTGCAATCTCTTTATCATGAAAGTTGAACTTACAAATGTAGAAGTACGTACAATAAAACCTGCATTCAAAAACAAAACAATGTAAAGCTTTAGAGCCTACAAGTCCACTCAGTCCTACTTCTTGGTCAGCCAATCACTCAGACAAACAAGGTTGGTTAAAGTTTTCAGGAGATAATGTTGCCCACGTCTTGTTTACAATGTCCCCTGAAAGTGAGAAAAGGCATTTACATGGCAGTTTTGTAGCTGATGTTGCAAGATATTTATGTGCCAGATGTGCTAAAGATTCATGTGTCCCTTCATGCTTCAACCACCATTCCAGAGGACATGCTTCCATGCTGATGATGATGGGTTCTGTTTGATAATGAGCCAAAGCAATGTGGATTGATGCATGTTCATTTTCATCATGTGAGTCAGATGCCACCAGCAAAAGGTTAATTTTCTCTTTTGGTGGTTTCTGTAGTTTCCACATCAGAGTGTTACTCTCTTAAGACTTCTAAAAGCATGCTCCACACCTGGTCCTTCTCAGATTTAGGATGGCACTTCAGATTCTTAAACTTTGGGTCGAGTTCTGTAGCTATTTTTAGAAATCTCACATTAGTACCTTCTTTGAGTTCTATCAAATTTGCTGTGAAAGACTGCTATAACATGAAATATATACAGAATGCAGGTAAAACGGAACAGGAGACATACAGTTCTCCCCCCAAGGAGTAGAGTCACAAATGTAATTGACACTTTTTTTTAATGGGCATCATCAGCACGGAAGCATGTCCTCTGGAATGGTGGTTGAAGCATGAAGGGGCATACAAATGCTTAGCATATCTAGCATGTAAATACCTTGCAAAGCCAGCTGCAAAAGTGTCATGTGAATGTCTGTTCTCACTTTCAGGTGACATTGTAAAATAAGAAGCAGGCAGCAGTATCTCCCATCAATGAAAACAAACTAGTTTCTCTTAACAATTGTCAGAATAAGAAGTTGGATTGAGTGGATTTGCAGGCTCCAAAGTTTTACACTGTTTCGGTTTTGAGTGCAGTTATGTAATAAAAAAATCTGCATTTGTAAATTACATTTTCATGATAAAGAGATTGCACTTCAGTACTTTAAGTGAATTGAAAAATACTATTTCTTTTATCATTTTTATAGTGCATATAGTTGTAATCAAAAATAATAATATAAAATAAATATACTCACTGTGCACTTTGTATTCTGAGTTGTAATTGAAATCAATATTGAAAATGTAGAAAAACATCCAAAAATATTTAATAAATTTCAATTGGTATTCTATTGTTATATGTGATTGCGATTAATCACACTTATAACAAACATGTGAGGGGAGAAAAGATGTGAGGTGCATTTCCAAGATGTTACTCTAAAACAGCAAATGGAAAGAAACTGAGAAATACAATATTTTAAAGAATTATCTTTATCGTGGCTACTGGGAAAGCTCTAGAAGCTTGATTGTGATGTTGACCTGACCTCACCACATGCAGGTGGTCAGTTTTAGTCGGAACAATATCAAATCTGGTGCTGAATAGAAATGATGCTTCTTATTAGATTATTTGAACACTGATATCTACAGTGACACTGAGGAGAGAACAGTTGCAATGAGTATCAGTGGGGAACATGCATATAACTGAGCGGAAATGAGAGGGTTTGTATTGCTTGCTGCTTCTTTCTCTCAGTCTAGAGAACATTAACAAATGTAGTTGCTTTAAAAGAGTTCCGAGCAAGAAATTAATCTACTGATGAGCTGAATTAATTGTCTAATTTACCTAAGAGACCTTTTAATAAAAATAATATATTGTCCCCCTAATGTTCTCTAGCACCATATTTTAAATATTTTAGTTCTTTTCCTGTGCTCAGAGTAGGGAAATGTATGGATTATGCATTAGAGGAGACAGGAAGGATCTGAAAGATTGTTTTGCTGTGCTCTTGTTAAGCTGCTATCTCTCAAGCCTGATGCCCAGATGGCCCATTAATAATGCAGCACCATAATTTAGCAGTTTTCCTTCAAATAAATCCCAAAGTAAATATAATGCAGGATAACACTCACTTAATGTGGGGTGTGTATCCCAATGGGCACTGACAAGCAAACTGAAATATAAATTTAAAGAGGAAAAAAATGGAGAAGCCAACACAAGCACTTCTACAGAGTTTTGGGTATTCTATTGAATTTTTATTCTGTCACCCTAACTGTGAGATGTTCTTGCCGTAACATATTTTCTCTTCTTGGTGGGTTTGGGGCAGTCGGTCAGTTTTAGTCATAACAATATCAGGTTTTTTGGAAACCGTGTTTGGACACAGCTACTATTAGGATGGGAGCAAAACCATTTTAATGTAACCTGTGAAATGTGTGATTATTAATAAAAATTAGGACAGGGTTCAAGAGTTCATATAGAAGCTAGCAAATCTAAACTAACATTTTCTGACCTAGCACCATTAAAAAGTAAATACTGAACCACATTTACCATACAGTGTTACTTGAGATACACAGCAGTTATTTTGTATCCTAAAAGTATAAGGAGATACATTGTGCTGTAAGGATAAGAGAATGATTTAGTATCAGAAATGACTGTGGTATCTCAGCTGTGCAATAATTGTGAATAAAGGATGCCTTTTTAAAAAGAAGGCTGTGAAGAATGATTACTATTTTTCTGCAGCAGCCTTGTTTAGAGAAAACAGATAAAAGGTGAATTCCCTGTTTGGCAAGTTTGCCTAAACACAATTTATTTAGGTATAGTAATGGTATTGTCAAACATGAAAGTCAAACTCCCACAGCAGTATAGATGCCCATTTAAGATAAACAAAAGAATTTATTGTTCAAGTAATTAGGTTACTGATAAGTACAGGCTTCGCCCAGCACATCAATAGAGCAGGAGGGTATTATGGAAGTTTCATAATATGCCTTTGCACTTGTATCTATCTCCTTCCTTGCACTTCAAATTTGATCCAGGTAACATTGAAGTCAATATCAGAATTCCCGTTGACTTCAGTGGGAGTTGAATCAGGCTGTTACAGCCCTTAAAAGTTCCCATATTTGGGGGGAAACAAAAACCACAATTGTGAGATTTTTTAATTGTTTGACATGGAATTCCTTTAACTTAATGAATATCCAGTGATTAATCACCAATCATAAAGCAATTTTCATTTGATTTCACCTGCAGCACTCCAGCTAAAAGAGAGCTAAACTGTCCAGAGGGAAGAGAAATGATTATATAGTTTTTTTCCCAATATCCACGAGAGACTATTAAATTCACTTTACTTAGAACATAAAGCTCTATAAGGTTAGAACTCCACTCCTATTACAGCTCTGGAAAACAAGACCTATTACAGTCCTGGTATTTGACTCTCTCTCAATATGCTATTAATAAAATATACATTCATTGCAAATACAGATGAGAAAGCAAGTTTTCATAAAGACTCAAGCTAAGAAACAGCATCCTAAATATACTTGCAGTTAATGTTGAAATCTGTATATTTAAAACTATATTAATGTCAAAAAATGACCTCACCATTTTTATCTCAGTTTCTTTTTCCGGAAAAGCTTCTCCCACCTTTAACTTTTTGTGGCTCTAATCTGAAAAGCTATTCTGTAAAAATGACATTGTGGGGTTCCATGTCGTATCATGGCTAAGCTATTACTACCATGACTCCACATCTAATTTGCTCAGGTTAACAAATTTAATTTTTTTTTTCCAAACTGCTAGCACTGCAAATAAAAGTATGAAAATTGAAAGTCAAATTGGATTAATTCCTGCTTGTGTATTATCACAAGTAATAAATATTCTTCTTCAGGATGTGTGATCCATTTCAGATGTACACGTGTCCTTCAAGCCCTTGATCAGAGATTTTCCATTAGGATTGTCCATTTGCCCTGTGCACATGCTCTGCACAACCTCATGCTGTGAATAGAGGTACATGGGTGTATTTACACCTCTGAAAATTACGCACCTCAATTCACCTAAGAAGTGGTGTCCCACAACTCCTGAAAACATGGGAAGAGTGACATTACATGATTTATGCACATTTGAGTACTGTTTCCATAGCAGCAGGTATTTCCCAACTATTTAGGTGACCTGTGAAGCTAGAGGCCAAATTATCATGTAAGTGAACTGTCAACAGATGGTTAAAGGCAAAAGTCCCATTGCACATGTGGGCAGATAATGTGCCACAGTTAAGGGCAGTATCAAAATCCAATAAACATCTCATCTTCTGGAAAGACCTCTGCTTTGTAAATTGTAAGAGTTTCTCAGTATAAATCATCTAAAATAAAAGTATCTGACTTTAATGGTCTGAAATTCACATATATTCCAGAATCTGGGAGACAGCTGTTTGAAAATGAACACTGATGGTTATGATATTTAATATTTATGTAGTACTTTGCTTGTTCCAAGCACAGTGCAGATATTAACCAACTATCCTCAAAACATACCTGTGATATACATAGATGGGTGAGTATAATCATTCTTATTTTATAGATGGGGATATTAAGGCAGAGGTGAAGTGAGTTGCACAAAGGCATACAGCAATTCAGGGGCAAAGTCTGTATTTAAATTCAGCGACTCCTCTATCTGTATTTAAACTAAAGCCTCTGCTCTATCTGCTAGTCCCTACACTGCCTCTAACATTTCTGATTGCTGCATGAGCATCATATATCGGATTTCTAGTGAGATGCCTTAAAAGTCAACAACAGTTCTGACTGAAAATACATCATTGATCACTTCTTCACTACCTGCCGGATCGACGGGTAGCGATCGATCTTATGGCGATCGATTTATTGTGTCTCGTTAAGACACGATAAATCGATCGCCAGCAGTGCCCCCGTCAACTCCGGAACTCCAGCTTGCCGTGAGGCGCAAGCTGGAGTTGACGGGGGAATGCGCCGCCGCCTGTTGCTGCCATGAGGATGGCAAGTAAGTTGGCTGAAGATACGTATCTTCATTCGATTCCCCCCCTAGTGTAGACCAGCCCCAAAGCTAGTCAAATTTGGACCACAAAGGCCAGAAACAATTGACTTTTAATTCGTGAATTTTTCTAACACACTGTAGTCCACAGCTGTATGTATTGTACTTCAAACAATACAGAACTGTACAGTAAAACCTCCATTTAGTGGACTAATTTGGGTGAGGGGGTGTCTGTTAAATCAAAAAGTCCATTATTTAATAAAAAAATACAAACGAGCTGTCGGAGCAGCAGCCCGCCCGCAACAGGGTCGAGGCGGCAGCTCCGCAGCCCGCCCGGGTCCCGGCTGCCAGGAGCTGGCAGCCAGCCCGCCCGCTGGTGGGATCCGGGCGGGAGCCAGCAGCCAGCCCGCCCGCTGGCGGGACTCGGCAGGGCCGGCGACAGAAATTTTGGGGCCCCCTACTCTGAGCGTTTGGGGGCCCCCCACCTCCCGCCAAGGGCTGGCCCAGCTCTTGCAGGTGGGCGGGGGAAGCGCTGCAGCCGGGGGTGCCTTGGGAGCGGCGTGCCCCGCCGTCCTCTGCAGCCGCTGGGGCGGGGGGGGGGGGCGATGGAGCCGGGGGTGCCTCGGGGCGGCTCCTGGGGGGGCATGAGACAAGCAGCGGTTGAAGGTATCGGGAGGCAGCCGGCCACGGCGCCGGACACAGCCGGGGAAATGCGGTGCAGTGCCCAGGGGGGACGACTACGAGTAGAGCTGTGTACCGGTCCCTGAAGTCTGGGGCCCGGTACAGCTCTACCCGTTGTACCCCCCTGTCGCCGGCCCTGGGACTCGGGCGGGACCTGGGAGCCAGCAGCCAGCCTGCTGGCGGGACCCAGGCGGGAGCCGGCAGCCAGCCCGCCAGTGGCTGGGACCCAGGCGGGAGCCGGCAGCCAGCCCGCCAGTGGCTGGGACCCAGGCGGCAGCCAGGAGCCAGCAGATGGCCGCCAGGGAAGGGGACCGGGGCTGCAGCAGGGAGGGGTCGCGGTCTGATATGGTTCAGAAATTTTGTCCGTTGCATCCGAAGTCCGTTAAATCGAGGTCCGTTAAATCGAGGTTTTACTGTATTTCACTGCCGATTTCTTGATGAACCATTTATTATGTTGATATATGCAGTGTTGGTTCCAGGATATCAGAGAAACAAAGCGAGTGAGGTCAGATCTTTTATTGGACCAACTTCTATTGGTGAGAGAGACAAGCTTTTGAGCTTACCCAGAGCTAGACTTGAGGAAGAGCTCTATAAGCTTCTCTCTCTCTCACCAACAGAAGTAGGTTTAATAAAAGATATTATCTTAACCTTCTATGTTGATACATGACAGTCCATGTAAAACCTACATTAGCTATCCATGCGAAAGCTTAGATTTTGGCTGAGGATTAATTTAAGAGTTCTTATGTGATGCAGGCAAATCTACTTTAGGTTTTCGGGACTATAACATTCCTAGTTTAAAGAGAATTTACTGCACAGAAAGCTGCTTTTCGCCATATTTAAAGAATATGCAAGAATATTATAAAGCATAATTCTCCGTAATCTACTCATTCTTACACCCTACTTTTATAGAATTTAGATGTGTAGTTTCTAACATTATTAATGGACGTCTATTTCTATTTCATACTTTTTCTGAGAAAAAAAAATAGCAATGCCATATCTCACCAGATGATGGAAGAAAAGTGACTAATACACAGGATTCTATATTTAATGTAGTTATGCATGATGATTTTAAAACCTATTTCACAATTTTCTCAGTTAATAGTTTCATTTTCCTGGAGCAGTGCCTAGCTTGCAAACGGTGGGGAGACTCTAATTTAGATAGAGGCTGAGAATATTTTGCTGTTTGTAAAATAAAGCTTAATTTTCATAAGTGCATACCACCAATAAGGAAATAAAATGCATAAAACCCCTTATGCACATGTCAAGTTTGAGTATATAACATGAAGACTTCTTGTCACCCATCTACAATATAAAGGGTCTAAGGAGGTCCACTATAGACTTTTATAAGACACAAAATTATTACTGAAGCAGAAAAACCAAAGTATGAAACTTCGTTTATGTAAGAAAATAAAAAATATTTATAGTCACAGTCTGAAAATTTTTATCATTGCAAGAAAAAGATTGATGTCCACCATCTGTGAAATATTTGATACTATGTGCCACACGCAATAAGAATCCTCTGAGGTATCCTCCACAGGGTTTTCATAGGATAAAAATCTAACAGGCACAATACAGAACTTGATTCAGGAGGAAAGGGTCCATGGTGGCTTTAAATCATTTTTGTGCCCTGGTGGTCTGTCTAAGGGGAGGGCTTCACTACCCGCCGAATCGGCAGGTAGCAACCGATCTTTTAGCGATCGATTTCGCACATCTCATTAAGACACGAGAAATCGATCGCCCGTGGCACCTCCATCGACTCCGGAACTCCAGCTTGACACAAGGCACAAGCTGGAGTCGATGGGGGAGCGCGCCGCCATGAGGACGGCAGGTAAGTCAGCTGAAGATACGCAGACTTCAGCTACGTTATTAACTGACTTGTCTGTATCAGGGTATAACAATGTATCTCAAAGGGAGTATCTTTGTCTGGCCTTAGGGAGGAAAAGAAAGTCCAGCCATTCACTGAGATGGTCCATTGTTACGTGCCTACATGTATTAGTGGTCTGGTAAAGTCTGTGGGATACTAGAACCGTGCTTTGTCAACAATAAACCTGGCGAAGTGCCTTCGTCCCTTAATGAATCTTGTGGTAATTGGGTGGTTTGCTTGAGGTCTGCCATGCCAGCTGTCTCCCAAATTCTGACTGTCACACAACATGGACAGTGCAGAGAGTCAATGATTCTACCTTTCTCCCCTTCACTCCTCAAAAAAACCTTTTATATTACCTGGTACATGTGCTCACTGCTTCCATTTATGACATCATATAAAAATGGTGTTTTCATGTTGGTTTAGACAATATGAATTCTTGTTGGTAATTCTGGCAGCTGCTTTATAAGGAAGCTAAAATGGGTATTTTGCCCTTCCCTTTTACTTCATAATAAACATCATCTCTCCGGATTATAAAATCCTAATTCTAATTAAATTAATTGGATTTGGGAGACACCACCACAAAAATCATAACCAGTATATCATGAGCATGTAAGACATTCTAAAGAAATTGGAAGGCTTATAGATTCCAACACATTTTACCTCCTTGCAGCTTCTTGTTTTTTTAATAGCAGGAGTTAGTGAGAGGCAGAGTACTTTAAAAGTCTCTATTCAACATAATCACACATGCAAACATCATCAAGCATTAATTTCTTGTTGTTTTAGGCAGAGATGAAAACAGGTGCATATAGTGGTACATAATAGATGCTTCCATTTCCAGTGTTTTATTTCACTGATATACCATGCTTATAAGCACTCTGTACACTTGCCAATCTATTTCTAAGCCAATATAATAATTACATTGGTGTATATCTTTCTTTTCTTAAACTGCCAACCACTGGGAATGGGATATGTTTTCCCAATTTCCTTTGTAACTCATCTTCCCTTCAGTTCCAGAGTAATTATCAAGAGAGAACTGAGAGAGATCATCTCTCCCCCTACAGCACAAAAAGCAAAAACAGAAACAAAACCCTGTTAAAAATTCAGCACTGTATCCACTTGTATATCCGCTGTGAGACTTTGTAATCTCTGGGTACGAAAAATTCATTCTACTCCCTGTAGACTAATAATTTCAAATCAGGTTTAGGCTGTTTTGAAACTATGGATGGTAGTGGTGAATTTAAAAGCGACTGGTGAAGAGAATAACAATGCCATGTTCAGAGTTCTGTTTCTCAAAGGCCACAAGGTCAAACTGAGAGATTTTTTTCCAGTCCTAAATATTCACTGTGGGTGAGAGTCATAAAAATCATGCTCTTGATACTTTGGAAACTCCCATCAAAACATTTTCTCCCACCAACAGCACAGGGGCATCTTAAAAATCAGATTAAGTAACAGAAGTACCATCATATGTAATACAGACAGCTATTATTAATATGGTGAAACCTTTATTGTGGTGTCCCTATGCCCTCTGGAAAGGATATGGAACTGTTTCCCCATTTTTGGGTGGGGAAAATAGCCTTTAATAATCCTCACTTTAATGATTGCAGAATAAGGTTTCATAGAAAGAATCCTATTTGGATTTCAAGAGAGGATTTTGTTAGTATTAAAACCTAATGAAGTTTAAGAAGACACATGATAATCATGTTACGAATACTATATTGCAAAAATGAACCATCAGGTATAACTGGGCCAATAGGTTAGTGGTAAGGAAGGATCTATACCTGTGTTACCGTTAATTTAGCTAGCATGGGTAACTATAGCATTGTAGATGAGGTGGTCTGGGCTTTGGCACAGGCTAGCAACCAGAGTGTAAGCCTTCCTGGGACCTTGGGTACATATCTGGGTTGCTAGCCCATGCTACCGCATCTACAATACACACTGCTATTGTCACGCATGCTAGCTAAATTAAAGCATGCATAGGTAAGCATAACTGTGCTACAAACACACCTCCATATGGGGTGCATCTACGCTGCAGGATTCTTTTGGTGGCGCATAGTGTACACACCTGCATAGTCCCCCTAGCATGGGTATTCAGAGCAGTGTAGATGGTGAGGTACAGATTAAGCCAGTAAAAACTCACCTTAAGGATGTGGATATGTGCCCAGAGTACATACCCTGCACCTTCTCTACTGGCCCAAGCTGTGCCTCCCACCTATACTGCTGTTTTTAGCCATATAGTATCCCATTGCCTCCCGCTGCAGGAGCCTTCCCCCTCTGCAGGACAAGACTCCAGCAGCACCCCTCCACTGGAACCCTTCTCCTACAGTGGGGAAAGGCTCTGGCGGCAGGCAGGCAACAGGGAAAAGGCTCAGCCCTGTCCCTTTGCCTCCCCACTGCCAGAGCCTCTCCTCACTACAGTGAGAGGCTCTAGCAGTGGGAAGCAGCTGAAACCTTTCTCTGTTGCCTCCCGCTGCCAGAGCCTTTCACTGACACGAGTAGCTACACCCCACAGTCTGGACAGGGTGTGCTTTTCACTGCTGCATTTTGCTAGACTTGCGCTACATGCCGCCAAAAGTGGTGTGTAGTGTAGATGTAGCCTTGAAGTATAGTTCTATCCTTAAAGGCACTACACCCCAGAAGCAGCTGAGCTGGGCTCTGGCATGGTCTCAGAGATGCAGGGAAGAAAAGCACGGAGGATGGCAGAAGTGTCCTTGGAATTTATGTAAATTACCTTTCTCTCAGAAGGTCTCTGTTAGAGGCATAAGACCTGCTTCTTAGCAAATTGAAGTCAGTGGAAAGATTCCCTTTGACTTCATCAGACTTTGGATCAGGCTCATAATTAGCAGCAAGTTTTCTTTTTGTTTTTTGTGGTGATGTTCTGTTGATTCTGCAACGCTCACAGGAAATACTGGAAGCCTTCTGAGAGATCCTATTATTTTTGTGAGAGTTCCTGACCAGTGAGCTTGGAAAGCATCCAAACTGAGCAGAGTCACTAAATCTTTTGACACTTTTTTCCCATTTCTATGCACTGCTAAAGGATCAAGTTAGTTTATTGGTTCGTACAGTATGGGCCATATACCTCTTATACTCAGGCAAGGTTAATTAGTTTGCAGAGGTGTAACTGAGGTCAAGATCTGGGACATTCTAGGCAGAATTTGGCCTTATATCTACAATAGTGTCAGTGTGTCAAACTTCTTTTGCATTTTTTTGTATGGAAAAACACAAATAATTTATGATTATGACAAACGGTGTTCCTGCTAAGTCTCTTCTCAAGCACTTCTTCTACAATGTTCCAGCACTTTGATTATGGAAAAAAAATTGAGTGATGCCTGCATCTGATTTTTAAAAGGTCTTAGAAGGCCTGTTATTTTATGATAGCATATCCTATTCCTAACGCATATATCTCATACTGCCATGCTACCAGCATCTATTGCCAGAGAACACAACTGTGAGCTATCCATAATTATTATTAATAGTTATGGTGCAGTCGTGCCTATGAACCCCATTGTGCTAGGAGCTGTAGAAATGCAGAACAAAAATATATGGCCTTTCCATCTTTACTGTCAAAGCGCCATCCATTTTGGGGGGAAATTCTTTCCTAATGTCATGTTATAGAAAGAAATGCATAATCAAGCTAAATGCATTTGCAAAAGCTGGCTAATTAAAGCAAACACTGTTGGACTATATTTCAAAAATGATAAGTAAGTTTGGGGGGTATCTCACTGGAGACACCATGAAAGGGGCCTAATTTTGAGAAACATGGGTTCTCAGCACTGTTTTTGAATCAGTCTAAGCCAGGGGTCTCCAAACTTTTCAGCCCGAGGGCCGCATTAGCTATCAAATAGCAGTTCGGGGGCCGACAACACACTCGAGGTCCAAATAAAAAAGAATCAAAACATGGATGTTGTTTTTAATTATTTATTTAATATTTTATTCAGTTATTATTTAATAACACATTGATACACTACACATGAACACTACACATGAACACCTGTTCACTACACATGAACACTACACATGAACACTACACCTGAACACCTGAACACTACACCTGAACACTACACATGAACACCTGTTCACTACACATGAACACTACACATGAACACTACACATGAACACCTGTTCACTACACATGAACACTACACATCAACCCCCCAACTGACCCACCCAGCCAGGTCTCTCCCCCCAAAACCTCCTTTCCTCCAACCCCTCTCCCCCAAATGACCCACCCAGCCAGGTCTCTCACCCCAAAACCTCCTTCCCTCCCACCCACCCCCCAACTGACCCACCCAGCCAGGTCTCTCACCCCAAAACCTCCTTTCCTCCAACCCCCCCCCCAAATGACCCACCCAGCCAGGTCTCTCACCCCAAAACCTCCTTCCCTCCCACCCACCCCCCAACTGACCCACCCAGCCAGGTCTCTCACCCCAAAACCTCCTTCCCTCCCACCCCACCCCCCAATGACCCACCCAGCCAGGTCTCTCACCCCAAAACCTCCTTTCCTCCAACCCCCCCCTCAAATGACCCACCCAGCCAGGTCTCTCACCCCAAAACCTCCTTTCCTCCAACCCCCCCCCCCCCAATGACCCACCCAGCCAGGTCTCTCACCCCAAAACCTCCTTTCCTCCAACCCCCCCCCCCAATGACCCACCCAGCCAGGTCTCTCACCCCAAAACCTCCTTCCCTCCCACCCCCCCCCAATGACCCACCCAGCCAGGTCTCTCACCCCAAAACCTCCTTTCCTCCAACCCCCCCCCTCAAATGACCCACCCAGCCAGGTCTCTCACCCCAAAACCTCCTTTCCTCCAACCCCCCCCCAATGACCCACCCAGCCAGGTCTCTCACCCCAAAACCTCCTTTCCTCCAACCCCCCCCCCCCCAATGACCCACCCAGCCAGGTCTCTCACCCCAAAACCTCCTTTCCTCCAACCCCCCCCCCCAATGACCCACCCAGCCAGGTCTCTCACCCCAAAACCTCCTTTCCTCCAACCCCCCCCCCAATGACCCACCCAGCCAGGTCTCTCACCCCCCCAACTGACCTGCTCAACCCGGTCTCTCCCCACAGACCGGTTCGCCGCCTGGCAGTGGGTGGCTCCTTGTTTCGCCCCCTGCAACTGCGTGGCGGTGCGGCGCGTCCCGACCCCAGCTCCGAGCTGTCCCTGGCCGGCGGCGGCAGCCGAGCACGCGGCGCGTCCCGGCCCCGCGGCTGGCGGCGGCGGCCGAGCGCGCGTCGCGTCCCGGCCCCGCGGCTGGCGGCGGCGGCCGAGCGCGCGGCACGTCCCGGCCCCGCGGCTGGCGGCGGCGGCCGAGCGCGCGGCGCTTCCAGGCCCCGCGGCTGGCGGCGGCGGCCGAGCGCGCGGCGCTTCCAGGCCCCGCGGCTGGCGGCGGCGGCCGAGCGCGCGGCGCTTCCAGGCCCCGCGGCTGGCGGCGGCGGCCGAGCGCGCGGCGCTTCCAGGCCCCGCGGCTGGCGGCGGCGGCCGAGCGCGCGGCGCTTCCAGGCCCCAGCGCGGAGCCAAAAAGATCTCCGCGGGCCGGATGAGAGGGCCTCGCGGGCCGCATCCGGCCCGCGGGCCGTAGTTTGGAGACCCCTGGTCTAAGCACAGAAAATCACTAATAATTTTTGGGCATTGTTTTTAAATGTAGGTCACAGCTTTCTTCTGAGTGACTCCATGAAGCTTGTATATGGGTATGTCTTCACTACAGCAGTAGTTCGATTTCCTTTATTTCGATGTTGTGAACGCGACTGTATACAGTCGATGTTGTGTGTCTTCACTAGGCACAGCTAAGCACAGCAAGTCGACAGTGTCTGTCCGCAAAACTTTTGCAAGCGTCGACATGACGAGCGTTGCACTCTGGGTACCTATCCCACAGTTCCCTGATCCCCCAGCAGGCACCATTTCGAGTGCTGCACTATGGGTAGGCATTTCCAAATTTCGCGCCCTTTTTCCGCGCCGCCCACCCCCATTACGAGCGGTGCACTGTAGGTAGGCATCCCATAATTCGCGCCCTTTCTCCACGCCGTGCTAACGCCATAGCATTGCAAGCATGGAGCCCGCTGACACCACGGCTGCAGTAATGGCCATTGTGAGGACCTCGATCACGGTTGCGGAGTTCATGCTGCACCGTCTGCAGAGGAGGAATGCGATCTGGGGAGAACTGCACTTTCTGGAACCCGACGACAGTGAGGAGGAGATGGACAAGGACGTGCACAGCGGGGACGACATGGACACTGCCGTTTTTGGAAGTAGTGCGACTGACAATCTGGCAAATTTGGTGGCAATGGGGAAGGCTCATGCCATCGAACGCCGATTCTGGGCCAGGGAAACAAGCACGGACTGGTGGGACCGCATAGTGCTGCGGGTCTGGGATGACTCCCAGTGGCTCAGAAACTTCCACATGCGAAAGGGCACCTTCATGGAACTTTGTGACTTGCTGTCCCTGGCCCTCCGGCGCAGGAATACCAAAATGAGAACGGCCCTTACAGTTGAGAAGCGAGTGGCGATAGCCCTCTGGAAGCTTGCAACGCCAGACAGCTACCGGTCAGTGGCGAATCAGTTTGGGGTGGGTAGGTCTACAGTGGGCTTTGCTGTGATGCAAGTAAGCAGGGCAATCGTCGAGCGGCTGCTACACCGGGTTATAAACCTCGGAAACCTGCAAGCCACAATAGATGGCTTTGCCGCCATGGGATTCCCTAACTGTGGTGGGGCTATAGATGGGACTCGTATCCCTATCCTGACACCGGACCACGAGGCCGCCGAGTACAGAAACCGGAAGGGATATTACTCAATGGTCATGCAAGCAGTGGTTGACCACAAGGGACGTTTCACCGACCTGTACGTGGGGTGGCCGGGAAAGCTTCATGACGCTCGTGTTTTCAGGAACTCTAGGGTTTTTAGGCAGCTGCAGCAAAGCACTTTCTTCCCCGACCAGAAAATTTCCGTGGGGGGGTGGAAATGCCGATCGTTATCATTGGGGACCCAGCCTACCCCCTACTGCCCTGGCTTATGAAGCCCTACACAGGGGTCAGGAGCTGTTCAACTACAGGCTGAGCAAGTGCAGAATGGCCGTAGAGTGTGCATTTGGCCGTCTGAAGGGGCGATGGCGTTCCTTACTGATTCGCTCAGACATCAGCGAGAGAAATATCCCCATTGTTATTGCTGCTTGCTCTGTGCTCCACAATATCTGTGAGAGCAAGGGCGAAACGTTTATGGCGGGCTGGGAGGCAGAGGCAAATTTACTTTCTGCTACTTATGAGCAGCCAAACAACAGGGAAAGTAGAAGAGCACACCGTGAGGCCCTGCGCCTCAGGGACGCCTTGAAAGACAGTTTTATGAGTGCCCGAGATGGCATTTGAGAATCTGCTCCCTTGCTGTGCTCTAAGCCTGCTGCCCTTGAACCCTCTTTACCTCCCCCCTCCCCATGCTTTCCCTCCCCCCTCCCCATGCTTTCCCTCCCCCCGCCCCATGCTTGCAGAGGAAATAAAAACACTGTTTGAAAAATCATGGTTCCTTTATTGGTGCATGGGAAATACAAATACAGGGGATCACTGTCCTGGTATCCTGGAGGGAGACCGGCAGTCGCAGTGGGGGAGGAGCGGACAGAGAGGGGGGGGCGGGAAGGAGGGAGGGGGGGGGGGCAAGACACAGCAGCTTTTAAAACTTTTCTGAGAACGTCAGCCTGCTGCTGCTGCTTCTGCTGGCTTGTGGGGTCGAGTGGAGCGGCCCACGGAGCTTGCCCCCCCGTGTTCTCACCCCGCGTCTGGGTGGGGAAGCTATGGGAGTTGGGGAGGGGGGGAGGTGGTTACACAGGGGCTGCAGAGGTGGTCTTTGGGCATGCTGCAGCTCCACCAGAGATCGCAGCATGTCGCTCTGGTCCTCCATTATGCAGAGCAAAGCATCCATGCGTCTTTCTTCGCGCTCTTCCCTCTTTTCTGCAGTGGCTCTCGATTCCTGCCTCTCTCGATTCCTTGCCTGTATCTCTCGATCCCTTGCCTCTATCATTCTTTCCCTCCAATCCGTCTGGCGGGCTGCCTCAGCGCGCGAGTTCTCCAGGAGTTCAGTGAACATATCATCGCGCGTTTGCGTTTTCTTTTTACGCTTTCTTATCTGCGATGCACGGCGGGAGGAGGAGCAGGACGGGGGATTCTGAGATAATTGTTCATCTGTGGGCGAGTGTGGGAAAAGAAAGTTTGAAAGTTATGAGACAGATACATTCAAGGTTAGGAGGCAGATGCAGTCTCGGATGGCACACAATGGGAGTACTATGCCGTTTGCAACCTCAGTATTCAGAGGCCTGATATGATTTCTGTACAAGGTCATGTTCTACACCTAAAAGTGACTGAATAGCTCACAGAAAAGTCAGAGCATCTCACACACATATGCATGCCTCAGCCCAACACAGCTTCTGAAATCACCGTGCAGCCGGACATGGTAAGTTAAAAGTGGCACTTGCATATTGTAGAGTAGCCCCACCCCCTTCCCCCCACCGCGTGGCGCCCACTGACCCACAAACTGCAAAGCAAATGCCAAAAAATCTCTCGCTAAGGGCTAAGGTCTTTTTGGGGCTCTTCAGACCGCTTGCGGACTGTTCAGCTTCCCTGCTAGCTACCGCTACGGGCTGGGGGTGGGGGGTTGGGTGCGCGTTGGATCTGAAGCGGAAGCAACCGCGTGCAGACTGCTCAGATTCCCTGCTAGCTACCGCTACGGGCTGGGGGGGGGGGGCGGTCAGCGTTCGTGGGGGGGGGGGGGTGTGGTTGGTCGGTCCTCAGCAGAAAAGAGTACTTTGCAGCTGGGAATCTTTATCTCCCTACTAATTGCAGTCCGTATCTCAAACAGGCAACCATGAATGACATCACTTTGCTGAGAATTTCTCGGAGAGATAGGGAGCGCATGCTCCTTGACTCCATGCAAAGTCCTGGTCCATACGCCGCAATGCTAGCCTGCTCAATGATACCAGACAACTTACTACTTTCGTGGCGTGGGATGGTGTCCTATCACGGGGGACCACATAAGGCGGCTCTCCCCAGAAATCTGCTGCGCTGGATTCATCGCTACCTCCTGGATAGCTTCCTTGAAATGTCCACGGAGGACTTATGGTCAATCCCGGAGTATATTGACAAACTCTTTGAGTAGAAATTGACCAGCAATGAAAGCACGCTAAGACCTTAGGGCAAGTTACTCATTAATAAATGCTTCCTTTACAAAATCACGCGTCATGTAATCCCTTAAAAAAGAAACACTTACCCCTCTGGGAGGCTTGCTGGCTCAAGGGTGATAAACAGCTCCTGGCTCTCTGGGAACACGGGTTCTCCGCTGGGCTCCTGCTGCTCCGTGAGATTTTCCTCTTCCGCATGGTCGTCCTCCTCGGAATCAGTCTCCTCCCTGACGATTATCCCATCGGTGGAGTCCACGCAGACCGGCGCGATGGTGGTGGGGGCGCCCCCCATTATCTGATTTAGTTCATTGTAGAACCCGCATGTCCGTGGCGCGCCCCCCGATTGTCCGTTTGCCTCTTTGGCTTTCTGGAACGATTGCCTCAGCTCCTTAATTTTCGCGCGGCACTGTGTGGTGTCTCTGTTGTGGCCCCTTTCTAGCATGGCCTTGGAGACTCTTCCATAGGTGTTGGCATTCCGTTTGTTGTTGCGTAGTTCCAACATCACGGATTCATCTCCCCAGATAGCGATGAGAACCAGCACCTCACGAGCGGACCATGCTGGAGCTCTTCTCCTCTGGCTGGTTTCCAGGGCAGATGAGCTCTGCACGGAGTCTTGTGATGCTGAGCTCTACATGGCGGCTAGTGCTGCTGATTGCTCTGAATGGCGACTGAGCTGTTCAGGTGAGCTGGCCACGCCGACCAAACAGGAAATGGTATTCAAATGTTCCCGGGTCTTATCTACCTGGCCAGAGCAGCGAGTTCAGAGTGCAGTGCAGAGCGGTCACAGTGGAGCAGTGAGGCAGTCCAGAGCGGTCAGAATGGAGCATTGTGGGACAGCCTCTGGAGGCTATTAATGTCGGGTTCCGTCTTCACTAGCCCACAGTCGAGCTTGGAATGTCGAGATTAGCCTTATTTCTCTCGTCAGGCTGGAGTTACAAATTCGATCTTGAGGGCCCTTTAAATCGACGTTAAGGGCATGTATGTGAAGACAGGTACACGTTTAATTCGACCTAACATCGTTAAAATCGAATTAAAGTGGTAGTGAAGACAGGGCCTAAATGATGTTAAATAGAGCTGTTAACACTAGTATAGTTAATATTGTGTCAGCATTTTCAGTATAATCCTATGCTTTTTGAGATTTAACACTATGCCCCAAGATATCACTTAGCATACTAAATCATAGAATCATAGAAGATTAGGGTTGGAAGGGTCATCTAGTCCAATCCCCTGCTCCAAGCAGGACCAACTAAATCATCCCAGACAAGGTTTTGTCAAGACGGACCTTAAAAATCTCTAAGGATGGAGATTCCACCACCTCCCTAGGTAACCCATTCCAGTGCTTCACACCCTCCTAGTGAAATAGTGTTTCCTAATATCCAACCTAGACCTCCTCCAACTTGAGACCATTGCTTCTTGTTCTGCGATCTGCCACCACTGAGAACAGCCGAGCTCCATCCTCTTTGGAATCCCTCTTCAGGTAGTTGAAGGCTGCTGTCAAAATCACCCCTCAGTCTTCTCTTCTGCAGACTAAATAAGCCCAGTTCCCTCAGCCGCTCCTTGTAAGTCATGTGCCCCAGGCCCTTAATCATTTTCATTGCCCTCCGCTGGACTCTCTCCAATTTGTCCACATCCTTTCTGTAGTGGGAGGCCCAAAACTGGACGCAGTATTCCATATGTGGCCTCACCTGTGCCGAACAGAGGGGAATAATCACTTCCTTTGATCTGCCGTCAATTCTTCTACTAATGCAGCCCAATATGTCATTAGTCGTCTTAACAACAAGGGCACACTGCTGACTCATATTCAGCTTCTCATCCACTGTAAACCCAGGTCCTTTTCTGCAGAACTGCCACTTAGCCAATTGATCCTCAGCCTATAGCAGGACATGGGATTCTTCCATCCTAAATGCAGGACTCTGCACTTGTTCTTGTTAAACCTCATCAGATTTATTTTGGCCCAATCCTCCAATTTGTATCCCTAACCTCCAGCATATCTACCTCTTCCCCCAGCTTCTCCCATCTGCGAACTTGTTGAGGGTTGCAATCCATCCCATCATCCAATTAATTAATGAAGATGTTGAACAGAACCGGCCCTAGGACCTATTCCTGGGGCACTCCACTTGATACCATCTGCCAACTAGACATCAAGCTAGACATCAAGGTAGTTGATCACTACCTGTTGAGCCCGACAATCTAGGCAGCTTTCTATCTACCTAGTCCATTCATCCAGTCCCTACTTTTTTAACTTGTGGCAACAATACTGTGGGAGACCCTATCAAAAGCTTTGCTAAAGTCAAGATATATCATGTCCACTGCTTTTCCCATATCCACAGAGCCAGTTATCTCTGATCTAAGCATCAGCCTGAATCTGGATATTTTTTCATATATCGTACAAAGTTTGAAAGCAGTTAGATAGTGAGGCAGAGTGCCTTAGTAGCAGGAAGCACAGGAACAGAAGCGAAAATATCCCACGTCCTAATGATGGCTGCCCCATTGATTCAATTTTCTCATAAACAGAATTATTGAATACTTGTGCAACACTTTCAGGCTTTTTCAGGCTCTACAGACTTCTGCATAGACCAAGGGTGAGCAAATTAAGGCCCTGGGGCCGCATCTGACCCTCCAGGCATTTTAATCCGGCCCTTGAGCTCCTGCTGGGGTGTGGGGTCAGAGGCTTTCCCCACACCGTGCAGCTTCCGGAATCAGCAGCATGTCTTGCCTCCAGCCCCTATGCATAGGGGCAGCCAGGGGTCTCCGCCCACTACCCCCACCCCAAGTGTTGCCTCCGCAGCTCCCATTGGCCTGAAATTGAAGCCAATGGGAGCTGTAGGGGTGGTGCCTGCAGATCTGGCTGTGGGTCCACGTAGGAGCTGGAGGGGGAACATGCCCCTGTTTCTGGGAGCTGCTTGAGGTAAGTGCTACCTAGAGCCTACCCTCATGAGCCCCTCCTGAGCCCCCACCCAACCCTGATCCCCATCTCCGAATCCCTCTGTCCCAGCCCATAGCACCCTCCTTTACCCCAACCCCTCATCCCCACCCCAGAACCTGAACCCCCAGCCGGAGCACTCCCCCAACCCCCAATTTTGTGAGCATTCATGGCCTGCCATACAATTTCCATACCCGGATGTGGCCCTCAGGTGAAATAGTTTGCCCACCCCTGCCATAGACTATGGATTTTCAGATCCTACTACAGGTCTGACAGGGGGAGGGGAGCTGAAAGGCTTCCAATTGGCTATTTTCCCAACTCCCCAACCTTCCTTGGGAAGGCAACCAATCAGAGGTGGCAGTCAGAGTTCTTCCCCACTCTGGAACTGCTAGGAGTTTGGGGGTAGGGGAAGGGGGAAGAGCCCCCGAAGCTGCCCCTGTCTAACCTAGGAGAACATGGTTAAGAAACTCCGCAGCAGCAGAAAAACAGAAGTGTACGGGGAGGCAAGATGAGGGAGCTGAGTGGTGCAGAGTTGTATAAGAGTAGGCATTGGCGCAGCTGTTAGAGTTAGGGGGAGCACAAAATTAATTGATTTGGGTCTGCTGGGTGCAGAAAATTGATGGGAGGCTAGAAGAATAAAAGTAATTGATGTGAGGCCAAGCGGTGCTGCTTTAATTGATTTTGGAGTTCTAGAGGTTCATCATTAATTGATGGGGGGCTCAGGGAGAATCAGATATGGGGCTAGAGGTGCACAGAATTAATTAATTGGTGTTTTAGAAGAAGCTGGAACTCTTTGTACCCTCTGTACTTCATGTGAATTTGTAGTACTTTATGCAAATGTATGCAATTTAATGCAAATGAAATCTACTGATAAGGTGTTGGCAGGTAGGTTTTTGATGGTATAAAACTCTATATAAAAACTGTAACCTTTTTATCAATAGCAACAATAAGAGACTGTTTCAATCTGTTTAGGGGTCTTTTTCTAAAATATATAAAATTATAGTTCAAAGCCTCCATCCAGTGCCATACTCCTATTTCTGACTCTGCAAAATTAAAACAAATGATTTATGTCACCTTTCCAGGTGGTTTATTCCCCACCACAAACCCAAAGGCGCTTGGCAACATGGACCACAAGTCTGTTTTTATTTGGGGAAAAGGAGAGGAAACAATCAAAATAAACATGATAATCATGTATCCACGTATAGCAGAAAATGAGAAACCCAAATCAGGCCATCAGGAATTTAATCAACCCCACAGTTCCTAATGCTAATTGTTCTACTGCTTCTGCCAACCTGTGAAGTCAGCTCAGAATCATTGCCGTCTGTCAGGGTGCTGCAGGGTCAGCTGTACCTCACTGCTGAGCCAGTCAGGAGTGGCTGTGAAATCAGCTCTGCTCTGCCCCGAATCTGGTCGGGGCTCACGTCAAAGTCAGTTGTGCACTGTCACTTCCATTCCCCACACAGGGCAAAAATCTCCAGGTAGAGAACCCAGAACAAAACAGAACATTTGGACAGAGGCCCTGCTCCTGGTGTCCATGGACAGAGCTCTCTTGTGGCCTTTCTTATTCAACTTGGATTTTGTTACCAAACCAAATTCCACTACCCGTATGTACACGATGACCCACTCGCTCCAGGGCATATTCTGCACAATTCCTCTGCCCTTTCATGAGTACAGTGATAACAACAATCTGTTATCCCTTTTGCAATCAAAACAAATTCCAACCAAACCAGCAAAACTCAGTAGGTGGAATTATGGGTACACAACATTATAACATATAAATGAAGCTAGCCAGACCAGGCTTTCCCCCTTCCCCTCGATGCAGAGAATTCCATCCCTTTAAGGGTATATCTGTACAGCAAAAGCCATGCACGGGGTCGGGCTAGCCTATCCGAGCTAGCTTGAATCCAGCTAGTAGGTAACAATAGCAATCAGTGCAGTGCTGTGCAAGCTTCAGAGGGGGCTAGTGAACCAAGCAGGTACCTGGTGTCTGTTCTGGGCTTGTACTGTCTTCATTGAAGCCTTTACTGTGTAGACATATCCCAATGTCTTTAGGTCCTAGGCTTACAATACTAACGGCCACTCTGGCCTCAGTGAAAGGGTGTGATTCCCATTGGTTTTAGTGATCCTGTTCAGTTCTTCTGTATAGAGAACATCCTGGGGTGTTTCAGGGCATGATTGGTGGCAGGGGGAGGAAGTTGAGGATCAGGGATCCTGGGCTGAAAAAGCTGAATTTAAAAGAGAGTTCAATCCAGTGTAAGTGCAAGGATAGAAACCCTGCAGGGACAAAAAGCTCTTGGCTCTTCTAACTTGAGCTCTCCGGGGGTCAGTCCCAAGCTCAGGGGAAGCAGAAAGGTAGCTTTGAGCCATTTTTGCCTCAGATGCCTTCAGCTGAGCAGAATGCTCCTGAAGATCAAGCTCATAGTGAGTTCTTGTACCTACAGCACTGTTTCTTTATTACAGTAATAATAATACGTTTCACATTCCTGTTTTCAGTTAGTGCTTATGTCGGATTTAATTGTGGCTGCATCTTGTAGTGTTTGACGATAGAAACCATTTCATCTACATTCAACTAACTCAAGTTAATTTATTTTAATTCATTTTACCAGCAGTTGCAATTATTTCTCCTCATAGAGAATCATTTCCTTCTGTTATCAAATCTAAGTCCTTGTGCAGTCAAGCATTCATCAGGCAAGAAGAGCACTTCTTACAAATGGTGTCAGCTCTTGAGCAGAGGAGAATTCATTTTAGAAGACAGGTGAATAAATAGGCTCTGTTTACTTTCTGACACTTTATTTCCCCAGGGCAATGATAGCAGCAAGTCCACCTGGAAAACACACAAATGCACTCACCCATTATTTTAAAAGACATTTACAGAAAAAAACCAAGGCAGATCAGAGAAGTAGAAATACAAACCAGCCTAACCTCCCTCTCCTCTGCGAAATGCGTTTTTCATGCTAAAATTATTTTCTAACATGTTGTGGCAGCATAAAGTGAATATGAAAGAAAAATGAGTGTCTCAACAAGCCATCTAGTTGTACAGTTTAGTCAGGATTTGACCTTGCCTTGCTGTCTAGTTACGTGTGTGATCCTCTTCACTGTAGTATCTGAGCACCACCCAAGTATTCAAAAATAGAAATGTCAGAGCCCCATCTCTTTAGATTCAAGGCCTCATTTCATGCTGTTTCCAAGACGCCCAGCTCCCTGTGCTTCCACAGATGTGTGTTTCTTTTGCCTGGAAGTTCTTTCTCTCTGCCCTTCAGCCGTACATCCCTCGCCTCTAGTCCCTTCATCCATTCACTAAGAGTCCCAACTTCATTGCTTGTTAATTACCTTCTTCAGATGCCCGGGGATTCAATGATGCAGTGCTGATTTTCCTCACATTTATTATACCAATGAAGAATTTCAGGGACTGCTTGGTTTCTTAAGTTTCTATTCAAAAAATCTAAGAATGTCTGCTTTTTAGCGGAAAATTATTTTGCATTTAGCAGTCTCATTTGAAGGAACACAATTCTTGATTTCTTTTTCAAATGGAATATATAAAGGGAAGGAAAGTAGCACATTTAGTTAAATTATTGGCATTTCACCCCTCACATCCTGAACTTAAAGTGAAAATGAGCTTAGTGGTCTGATTCTTTCTTTCTTTTGGGCAGCCTGCACCCCAAACTCCTCATTCCCAGATCCATCCCAGAGCCCTCACCTGCCCGCCCACATCCAACCCTCTGCCCTAGACCTGAACCCTCATCCCCAGCCGGAGCCCTTTCTCTCCCACACCAGAACCCTCTGCCCCACTTCCGCACTCCGAACCCCTCGACTCCACCCTGACACATGAATTTTGTTATGTGTCATACATCAGCTCCATGTTGGTACACATAACAAAACTTCATTCTGCACATGATTGGGAAAAATTTGAAGGATCACTAGTCATCACCATAGTATTTAAGCGCATAGAATGCAAGTAATTCCTGTTCTTAGAGGAAGGTAGTTCTTTCTAAACACCAGGGTCCAAATTTGTATTAGGAATAATGCATGAAAATACACAGAGTAGTATATTTTCACTTGATCCTAATACCAAATAGTAAGGTAGCAATCTGTACTATTTCAGTTTTCAGTCTGTCACGGATTTTACTGAGAATATAAACCATCTATTCCCTAGGTGTTATCTTTTATTTTATATAAAATCATAAAAATATAGGGCTGGAAGGGACCTCGATAAATCATGAAGTTGAGCCCCCTGCACTGAGGCAGGACCAAGTCAATTTAGATCATCCCTGACAGCTGTTTGTCCAAGCCGTTCCTAAAAAAAACCTCCAATTGATGTAGATTCCACAACCTCCCTTGAAAGCCTAATTCAGAATTTAACAGACCTTATAGTTAGAAAGTTTTTCATACTATCCACTCTAAATCTCCCTTGCTGGAGATTTATTAATTCTTGCCCATTTTCCGTTTTAAAGGTCTGTGGCTCTTTTTTAATGCTGGAAACCCAAGTGGTTTTTAGGTGGAGGCAGAGTTCTGACTGACCTACTGTCTGAATCATCGCTACCTTTTGCATCTTAATTTCACACATACTATAATGTTGACCTTGTCTTACCTTGTCTCTTACCTAGAGATCCAGCACTCCCACTGTTCACCATTACAGGCTCTAGTTTGGCCATTGGGCCTGTGGCAAGGTGTTCAGTGTTGGCAGGGAAGAAACTCCTATGCAAACCCAAACTGAGCCTTCTCTTTTCCCCAGCCCTTGCAGACATTCAGGCCTGTTCTTGGTGAGTGCTTTTCTCTCATGTAGACCAGGGTCTTCTGAGCCTGTGGCCCACTTACCTCTGCAGGGACAGAAACCCTCTGATGATAAAAACAGCTGGAAATGAAGAACATTCACATGTTCCTTTTGAAATACTACTAGCTCATACATCTCCTTAACATTAGTGCATCTTGGCGATTGACTCCTTGTTTTTCTGCACGTTCTCTTTCACATTCATGGCATTTAATCTGCTGGATAATTCAGTGAAATAAGAATCCTCTGAACTCAGCATTAGTTTGGTCAAATCCCTTATCCACTGTGAAAACAGGCAATAAATACGTTATGTCAACACAACTAATTCTGTTCACTGACTAAAACAATCTGCTAAGGAACAAAAGGCATTGGTCTAATATCTTCATCTATTTGACAAAATCCAAATGAGCTTCAGTGCCTTAATGTTTAACCCATGAAGATCCTTCATGCCGACATAAACTTGTCAACACTGAGAGATTTTTCAGCAAACTGGTCCAATCACTCATGAATGCAGACTGTAGTCAGTGCAGCACTGACCTGGGAATCTGAAGTCAGGGTTCTAATTCCTCACTGTGTCAGGGAACAGCTTTGTGACCTGGGGCAAGACACGGTGCCTTTCCCCTTTGTCTGCCTTGTCAATTTAGATTGTGACCGCCATAGGGGACGGTCTCTCACTATGTCTTTGTACAGTGCCTAGCATACTCTTTGGGAAAGGGACTTGTTACATAGTAGTACAGTGCCTAGAACTACTAATCATTATAGGTCCTGATCTTGGTTGGGGCTTGTAAATACTAATGTAATGCAGATAATATTATTGCAGATAATAATATTGTAAATGTTTTGGTATAAATAAGGGGGTTGGTGGCTCAATGATTCCATGTGAGGTGTACTATCCATTTGTCTTAAAGAAACAGGTAACATATTTTGCAATCAATGGAATTATGCTCCCTTTATTTCACATGTATATTTTCGAGACTCCTGAAAACCACATGTTTTCTACAGGGACGGTGAAAATCATTCATTTCAGGAGGTCTGATGGAGATAGATTCAGGTGTGTGCCCTCTGCACCAGGGTGAATTTTGCCCAGAATTTCACAGATGACATTGTTCAGCCATACTTTAGAGACTGGTGTTATGAGAGAGTTTTCTAATTGAAAAAAGACAGCCAGTCCTTCCATTGTGCTACTGTGGTTCAAATGGTACTCTTATTATTTTCTTCAGTTCCTTATGGAATCACGGTGATTCCTTTACAAATATGTCTGTGAACATAAAGCACTTTAGATTATTGTTTACATTAACAATTGGTATTGTGGAAAATAAATAAAAATGTGAATGAAAAGGCTGAAGAGAAATGTGCAGCATTTTAAAATGGGTGTTCCCCATTAAATCTGAGTTAATATAGATCAGGATTTATTATTTATCGTATTCAGCACCTTCAGGTTTATGGCACTTTGTGAAAGAAGAAAAGACAATGTCCATGTCCAAAGGTGCTTACAATGTAAGGGCCCGACCCAGTGCCACTGAGGTCACTATTGCGTCGAACAAGGCCCTTAATGTCCAATTCTGTTTCAGGGAATACTAGCATTTACCTGTGTGGAGTTCCTTTGGCTTCAATTGGATTCTGCACAGGCACAGTGGCCCATGCTAATGGATTGTCATGAAGGTTTGAAGTTTAAGGCAGAATGACAAAGTGAGAGAGAAAACAGGAGCAAGATGTAAGAGAGAGATATTTGGAGGTACTCTCCCTCCACCACAGCAGCATAATTCTTCATGTTATGAGAAGGAGTAAATAACACTTCCTTATTTACTTTTTTCACACTAGTCATAATTTTATAGACCTCTGTCATTTCCCCCCTTAGTCATCTCTTTTCCAAGCTGAAAAGTCCCAGTTTTATTAATCTCTCAGATGGTATCTGTTCCATACCCCTAATCATTTTTGTTGCCCTTTTCTGAACCTTTTCCAATTCCAATATATCTTTTTTTGAGATAGGGAGATCACATCTGCACACAGTATTCAAGATGTGGGCGTACCATGGATTTATATAGGGTCAATATATTTTCTGTCTTATTATCTATGCCTTACTTAATGATTCCCAACTTCCTGTTTGCTTTTTTGAGTGCCGCTGCACATTGAGCGGGTGTTTTCAGAGAACTATCCACGACTCCAAGATCTCTTTTTTTAATGGTAACAGCTATTTATATATATAGTTGGGATTATGTTTTCCAATGTGCAATACTTTGCATTTATCAACGTTGAATTTCATCTGCCATTTTGTTGCCCAGTCACCCAGTTTTGAGAGATCCTTTCATAACCCATTGCAGTCTGTCTGGCACTTAACTGTCTTCACAAGCTTCATTCTGGGGAATACTGGGGCAGGGCTGGGCCATAGCAGGTGCCAGTACAGGTATCCTGTATGCCTCTACAGCCCATAAGCAACTCAGTTTGGGCTGCTGGGAGTTAGTCACCCAAAATACTTTTTAAAATATGGGCCTTAGCTCTTAATGTTCTGCTAAATAAGGTAACGAGGATATTGTGGTCTGTAGAACATACATTTTATTTCTTTTTTTTAAAAAAAAGCAATTGCTTTTGGATTTTATTTTATACTGTTTTAACATTACTGTGTGTTGGTGCTCAGTTTATAATTTCTTTATGACATATTGTACAGACTCTGCGAGGACAAGGAAAGATGGTGCTTAGTGATTATGGAGCTATCCTGGGACTCAGGAGATGTAGGAAAAATTCTCTGCTCTGCCACAGAGTTTCTATGTGACCTTGGTCATGCTGTGCAGCCTCAGCTGCCCATCCATAAAATAGGAATAATAGCATGGCCTCACGGGGGTGTTGGGAGAAAAAAGACATTAAAAATGGTGAGGTGCTCAGATATTTTGGTAAAGGGACCATATAAAAACCCAAAATATATAACTGGGTATGGATCTTGCAAGCTGTGCTCATTGATTTGAGAAGGCAATTACAGCCCAGTGTTCTCTTGGTAGTCCATGCAGGTTTGTTACCTCACCCTGAAATTTGTAAGATAGCATCAATTTTTGAACAACTGCTGTGCTTCTTTACCTGCTCCCATGGCAGGATACAAAGCACAAGAGTGAGATTGATAAACTGATGGACTCTTACAGTTAAAATCAGTTATACGGTGTGTGGGTAGGGTGGGAAGGAGTAGCTTTTTATCAGGAAATGTTAATAAATTCCCTGTATGCACACAAGCCAAAGAAAAAATATTTCCATCAGTAATAATATCATTTATTGGACCAACTTCTGTTGGTGAGAGAGATGGGCCATTATCAGTAGGAGAAAAAAAGTTAATTTACCTGACACAGAAATCCATTTCAAAAGGTATTTTTTTTCTCCTACTGATAATGGCCCATCTACATTTAACAGCCCTCTTAGAATTGGTATGCTAATGTACCATTTTTTTTCTTTTTCTTTCTGTGTGTATAAATGCATCTTACTTCTGTTCCATTCTATGCATCCAATGAAGTGGGCTACAGCCCACGAAAGCTTATGCTGAAATAAACTAGTTAGTCTCTAAGGTGCTACAAGTATTCCTCGCTTTCTTTATGGATACAGACTAACACGGCTGCTATTCTTGAACCTATCAATTTTGTGTTCTGTTTGTTTTTGCAATGAGTGAGGAACATTCAGCTGCTTTTTCAGTTCGTAAATAAACCCCTTTTCTTTCTCTAGGCCAAATCTTATTCTTCTGGAAGACAATCGACTTCAATGAGACTGGGATTTAGCCCTTTGTTGTGTTATTGAATTGCTTTAGAGCAGTTTGTAAATAGTTTTGTTTGCTGAATTTGGGACAGATCTGGTACATAAATTAAGCATATGCTTAACTTTTTAAACACATGAGTAATCCCACTGAAGTCAATAAGACTATACTTAAGAACATGCCAAAATGCGGGAACCAGTAACTTGCACTTGGCAGGATTGAACACCTGACGAACATATGCTGTAGTATTTAGGTTTGCTATTGCTTTTATTTCACTGGCAGGAATTTTTGCCATTTATTATTTAGTATTTGTTATTCCTTCAATATATTTGCTATTGGTTCTTCTTTGAGTTGCCATCCCCAGTGTACTGATAAACTCACACCTAATATATAGTATATGTTAACTTTCATAAAAAACCACCATCAATCAAAATAGCCTTGCTCTCTGAACACATGGGAAGATATAGGAATTATGATGTGATAGTTCACTTGGTATTTTTGCTTAATGAGCCACTTTTCTTAGACAGTTGTATGGGATTGATTGCTCTTACCTTGCTCCTCACATACCCTGAGGAACACAGAATTCTGGAAATAGAATTACTCTGGTCTTGTTGCCCTTGGGAAATGTTCTATACAAAGCACTCAACATACATATGGGAAGCCATCTCATGTTACCTAGATGGACTAGATAATATAACAGGGTTTTTCCATCTTTAATTTCTTAGCTTTTTTGATGCTCTCTGGAATACTGTGTTTCTGTCTCTAGTGCTTAGGGCGAGCAGATGTCCTGATTTTATAGGGACAGTCCCGATATTTGGGGCTTTGTCTGATATAGGCACCAATTACCACCAGCTTCTGTCCTGATTTTTCACACATACTATCTGGTCACCCTATTAGTGCTATCCTGATTTCCTAAGAAATATTCACTGAAAGTCCTGAAAAATACAGAAATCTTACAAAAGTATTTTCTGACAAACATGTTGATATTACTCTAATTAATGTTTGAATAGTGATGAATTTTTTAAAATTCATTCTTAATTGTGTATTGTCTATAGTCTATTTTTTTTCTGTTTTTAATTTATCTTGTACATCAAATCTGCTGCATCTGAGCCCTGATATCATTCATCCTCAATATAAAAACTAAATTGAATTTCTAACATATAACATTACAATCCCAGAAATGGAAACCCTTCTTGATTGTGTAGTAAATAAAATGTTATAGCATAACATAAAAATATGTACCGTATTTTTCGTCTTATAGGACGCTCCGGCCTATAAGACGCCCCCTCGTTTTTTAATAAAAAATCCGGACCAAAAAAAAAAAAAAAAGCGCCTCACTCTCCTGTCCCCGCCGCGCGGGCGGGCTGCCGAGGTTCCCCCCTCCCCGCCGCGGGCGGGCTGCCGAGGTTCCCCCCTCCCCGCCGGACCAAAAAAAAAATGTGCGCCCCGGTTCCCCTCCTCCCCGCCAGACAAAAAAAAAAAAAAAAAAAAAAAGCGCCTCGCTCTCCCGTCCCCGCCGCGCGGGCGGGCTGCCGGGAGCGTCCCGGTTCCCCCCTCCCCGCCGCGGGCGGGCTGCCGGGAGCACTCCCGGCAGCCCGCCCGCGGCGGGGAGGGGGGAACCGGGACGCTCCCGGAAGCCCGCCCGCGGCGGGGAGGGGGGAACCTCGGCAGCCCGCCCGCGCGGCGGGGACAGGAGAGCGAGGAGCTTTTTTTTTTTTTTTTTTTTTTTGCCCTATAAGACATTCGCCGGATAAGACGCACCAACTTTTTCCCCCCCGTTTTGGGGAAGAAAAAGTGCGTCTTATAGGGCGAAAAATACGGTAACTTCTCCTGCTATGACAGAACACAAGCAAAAGATGGCAGCACTATACTGATCTGGTATTAATAGATTGTACTGAGAGTAGAAATGCACCCCATTTGACACCAGAACATTTAGAATTGATTATAAAACTGCGTTCAAAACATCATGTATCTACCTGGATCATGACAATTCCACTATGACATCATTGTAGTGCATCACCTCTGATAGATTACTTTAAAAATAAATGATAATCTATTTACATTTAACAGTCAATACATTTTTACTGGAATCTGCTATTGCTACAATATCACACAGACACATACCACTACTTTCTGCATTCAAGTTTGGACATTTTGGCCCATATTGACATTTCAGGTATCCACACTGAAGAGCTATGAACAGATTTTACTTTATATAGGTGTGGAGAACTTGGTATCTTCAGTTAGTCTAATGTACTGATTTCCAAGTAAGACAAAGCATTTAACACTGAGCCTAAATGTTCAGTTGCCCACACAGTGAGTGGATAGTCCTCAAAGCTATGTTTTGGTTCTTATACGTGGGTGCACATGCACCACAAATTTCTATTTTTTAATACTTTTTGAAAAGAAAATCAAAACAAAGATAAAAAAACAAAAGAAAAGTAGGAAAAACAGGTTATTGTTTTGTTGTAACATTTTATTTTGGTAAAGGAAAGATGTATGGTAAACGAAAGATGCTTATTTAAAAAACCACGGTGTTTTCAAAGAGGGGAAGCTAAAGTTAGGTTCTGAAAACTATAGATAGGCAACTAAGTAAATAGCCTGATTTTCGAAGGTGGAGTTACCCAGCAACTCCCACTGAAGAGTTTTTGGGAAAATGAAACATGGCATCTATTTAAATAAGCACTTGATGTAATTTTAAACCCATATTGATATAGAATAGATGGGATTGTTTTTTTCTGCTTTGTTCCTGTTGTTAATAAGCTTTACAATGAGGGATGACAGAATTCAATTTTTATTTTTATTTCATCATTTCAACTGACAATATTGATGTCTATTTTTAAGCATTGCTTTCCATTTTTTATCTGTTAAAATTTTCATACTTTGGCAAAATTCTGGGTTTTAAGTGCTTTTTTAAAATTTTCACAATTGTGGGAAATTATGGGAGGAGACTGTAATTATTTAAGGATAGTAGATGTTGAGATTTAAAAAGTTAAAGCTTTATAAATGTTAAAACATAAATTATCAACGTATCAAAATATACAAAGTAAATATCCTTAAATCAAACGTAAGATCTCAAGCAACATTATTCTCATTTTGCTTACCTGCAAATTTCAGTTATCGTCAAGGAAGATTTTTTTCATCTGCTTCAGGTGCCAAAATGTTGCGGGCCGGCCCTGCTGCAATGGCAATTGAATTGAGTGACTCCACCACCATAGTAGGATCAGATTATTCACATACTAAATGAAGAAATTACAATGGGAAATGTTTCCCTGAGCCACAGTTATCCTAAGTGTCACCAAACTATAATTTAACAGCCATCTGTATTTTATTCACTTTTCAAATTGTGGCTGTTAGGAAGGCATTTTGAAACAGCTGCAACTGGGAGCTGGACAGTTATTGTCTGTATTAGGGCCCGTCACTGCAGCGTGACAACCATCTTCCTAGTACATTTCAAATCCAGAAGCTACAATGCCTGTCCATGTCACCATCCTACTGAATGGGAAGCTTTTGAAATAACTGTGCAGCAGGCAAGCTCTTATGTGGAAATACTCTAACCTAATGTCCAGTAGCAACAGTTCCATGCTGAAATAATTCAGCAAGCTCAGAAGGGCAAGTGGAGTTTTTGTCAAGCCTCCTATTGGGAGTTGGAGATGCTTTCCTTACTGTGATCAGTGTTGTTTTGTTGGCTTGTAGCTCACGATTCCGTCCAGCAATTGCATTGTAGAATATGAACAGTGCCCTCAGGCTTCAACTTAATTTGATTAAATTATATAAACCTAGAAAAGAAGTGTTGCCCCTTTATGGACAAACCTCAGTACTTTTCAGAAACACATGGTAGTATCTTGAGGATATTAAAGTGATAGCTTGCAGAAGGAAATTAAGCTCTTGTCCCTGGAACAGTGGGGTTGGAGTTGTGAGGAGGAAGTGTTCTTCGCCAAACAGGGGTTGGGAGCACACTGCATTGGCCTTCATGTAACCTTCTGTAGTCAGTTGGGTAAGTCATTTTGTTCATCTCCACCCTTCCCCACGTAAGCTCTTTGCTCGTAGTTGATTCTCATTGGTTTCAAAAGACCAACTAGAGAGGAGGTTACTATATCCGAAGTTCAGCAAAGCACTTCCATATGGGCTTAAAGTTAAGCACATTCTTAAGTGCTTTGCTAAATCAGGCCCCATACTGAGTACATCCGAGATCTCAGTCCATTTACCTTTTTCCCTCAAGAGAGTCTATTCTCCCATCAAGGATGGAAATAACTCCCACTAAGGTTAGTGGCAGAAGATGATGGGATTTCTCAATGTTCCATGCAGATTTCCATTTTCTGCAAAAATGAAAAAACAATATTATTTTTATTATGGTAGCTCTCTAAGTTCATATCATGAATTTGGGGATCAATGTATTATGGACACATATTCTTTCTCATACCATCCCACCCCACCCCCCAACTGATCAATCACATTTTCTCCATGGGTAGTTAACCTCTGCATGCTGACAATGTGCTTGGATGCAAAGATTAGTTAACAGCTTTTAATATTTTAGCTTCTTTGATTCATGCCAAGGACACTCCTTACATAGCATTATTGTGTATTATGTGTATATATTAGATGCTATCATATCAGACCTTTTAAAATATGCTAAAATTAATTATTAATTATTATTATTATTATTATTTATTATTATTATTTTAAAAAAGAAGAGATGGGATTGCAGAGAGGGAAGCATTAGCTAGCTTGTTTTACATGTTAGCTCTTTAGAGCCCATTCATAAAATGAGCCAGGTGAAAGTGAGACTGAAGAACAGTGTCCCTGTGGATTGTTGATTTGAGAACAATTACAGATCCCCTTGTTCTACAGAACTGATCTAATAGATGGTAAAAATGTGGGATATAGCAGTCATAAAAAATAAAGATGGAAAAGACCTATAGCGCATAGACAATTCCTCACCCCAGTGTAGGATTGTTCCATATGGTATATTCTTCAGCTCTAGCCCATTGGAGTTTAAATACCTCCCTGTTATGGTGCTTTCATTTAAGGTAACTACCCCACAATTGAATTGGATTGCCCTGTTTGAGTGTGTTTCCCGATACTTGCACTACATTTCTCTTTTCTCTTATTCATCCCATTTCTCACTGTTATACTATCTTGTCCCACCTTAAATCATAATTCTTCCCTCTTGCTGTTTATATCCTCAAATGTCTGTAGACTGTTGTTTTTCTTCTTGCCATGTTGTTGCGGCTTATAGAAACTTCCTGTTTCAGGGAAGACCCTCAGCTGATGTGAATTATCATAGTTACATTAAGTTCAGAGCTGAGGATCTGACCTGTAGCTCTTAACTTCCAGCTTCTAATCATTTTTGTTGCTCTTCTCTGATCCCCTTTCCTCTCCAATTGGTCTGCATCATTCGGGGATGATGGCCACAGTATTCAAGGTGAGATTTTCATCAGAATACTGACCTTCAAAGTATTTTCTTCTCTGCTTTTTATCAATACTATTCAGCAAAAGTCTTACTTTAGAATAGTCCTAATTTGTTTGTTTATTAGTTCAAAGAAAAACAGCTAAATGTCTCATTTCTGAGTTATCCTTAATGTCATCCCCTTCTTACAACATATGGCTTTGCTGTCTCATTACTATTACTTTTGGTCCTGATATAATTTCTTATTTTCCGGACACCCATTAGGTACCTTAAACACCATTTTCCATTTCTGCTGCCCTTCTCTTTTCCCTTAAAGCAGACTATTCTTCCCAGCTGCCTCCCCCTTCTCCACTACTAGTACAGGTCATTTTATTTTAAATCTCTCAACAGTATTCTAATGTGACCACTGCTGTTAATTTTTAAGGATTGTGTAGCAGTTTTCCAAGCGAACTTCTCCAGCAATGCCAGGCTTACATACTCAGCCAAGCAGCCGTCGCACAGCTTGAGTTTAACAAATTTTCTTGACTAGATAAAGCACATAGATTAGTAAATAATTTAGTAGAATAATGGGTTTAAAACAATACAATGCATCCGAGAGACTTCAAAAGTAATACAGTGTGTGGGAGCTAATTATGGGGCATTTTCAAGATTTTAGGTGTAAAATCTATTCCTCCTTTACATCATCTGTTAAAAAAAAAGGCAAAAAATGATAAAATAGCTGTGATTCACCTTTGTAAAATGCTGTGAGATTTATAGGTGATAAAGCATTGTGCACGTGCAACATATTAATATGCAAGAGAGGAAGGATGGTTAAGATGCTGGGGACTAGAAACCAGGAGCTCTGGTTTCAGATCCTGGCTTCCCATTTGACTTTGAACAAGTCACATAGGCCAGATCTACTGAAATCATTGGGGCTATGCTGATCTACCTCGGCTGATGCTGTGACCCTCAGTCCCTCTCTAGACTGTAAAATGGAGGTGATGATGATAGCCAGTCTCTCCAGTCCTTTGTGTGCCTTGTGTCTTTAGAGTATGAGCTCAATCTAATATATATCCAAGACTCTTTGCCAGGCCCCCATTACTATAGTATGAGAGGCCAAGATCTTCAAAGGTACTTAGTAAAGAAATACTTTTGTTTTTCTCCTGCTGATAATGGCCCATCCAAATTAAACAGCCTCTTAGAATTGGTATGGTAATTTACAAGGTTTTTTTGCTTTCTGTGTGTATAAATCAGGTAGGGAACGTCCGGCCCGCGAGATCATTCGGTCTGGCCCGCAGGCGAGTCTCGAAAATCAATAAATCTAGGAGCTTTTTTAATCCTATAATAAAAGGCTAAGGGTGTGAAGCTTTCATGCTCAATAGAGACGGCCGGACCAATGTGGCGGTGGGAGTGCGCAGGAGCGGCGCTACCACAGAGCATCTCCCTGAGGGCTGGGGGTGCGTCGCTCCATCTTCCCCTCCCAGCGAGTCGCGTCCGGAGCAGTGGGACCGGGCAGGCGCCCCACGTAGGCCCGGGCAGGGCAGGGCGCGGGCGGCGGGAGACCGGCCGGGGGCGGGGGGAGGCGGTGTGCAGATAGGTTTGGAGGGGCTAAAGGAGTGGGGGGGGGAGGCTGGGCTGGGGGGGCAGACAAGCGGGTGGGGGGGAGGCCAGGCTGGGCGGGGAGGGGGGCAGGAGACTAGGCTGGATGGGGTGGGCGAGGCGTGGGTGCGGGAGGGAAGGAGGTTTGGTGGGGGGGAGGCTGGGCTGGGCAGGCATGGGGGACAGGAGGCTGGGTGGGGAGTGGAAGGGGAGAGGAGGTTAGGTTTGGTGGCATGGGCCGGGGTGGGGGAGGGAAGGAGGTTAGATGGGGGGAGGCTGGGCGGGGGTAAAGGAAGATTACCCCCAACAGCGGGGTGGGCCAGGCAGGGATGGGTGGGGAGGGGAGGACGTTAGGCTGGGGGAGGAGATTAGGTTGGGTGGGCCGGGTCAGGCAGGGGGGGAAGGAGAATAGGCTGGGGGAGGAGGGGAGGTGGGCCAGGCAGGGGTGGTGTATGTGTCCTACCTGAGGTTTGCAAAGCCCAGGAGACACGTGTTGCGGGGTAATGATAAATCAGCGGCCCGAGCCTGGCAGACTGGGAGACAGAGCAGCTGACTCAGTGAGGGGGAGGGAAGCTGGTGTGGGAGAAGGCCTGGTCCCCCACATCTGACCCCCAGCTTCTCTTCCCTAAGCACTTTGGCCCGTGTCCACGGGGTTTTACACTAGTAGCAACATAAATTTGTCTAAAGCGGCAGCGGGCGGAGAAGCGGCAGTGGGCTAAGTGCTCAGCCCGCTGCGGCTTTAGAGTTTCCCCGCAGGCTCCTGCCAGCGGGGGTCTCAGCTCCCGTTGCCAGCCTGGGCTTCCTCGGGGGGGGGGGGGAGGGGGGGACAGCCCGCGAATGACGTTATAAATATCCAAATGGCCCTTGGCAGAAAAAAGGTTCCCCACCCCTGGTATAAATGCATCTTACTTCTGTTTGTTCCATTCTATGCATCCGATGAAGTGGGCTATAGCCCACAAAAGCTTATGCTGAAATAAACTGGTTAGTCTCTAAGGTGCTACAAGTATTCCTCACTTTCTTTATGGATACAGACTAACACGGCTGCTATTCTTAAAAAGAGTATTTAGGTGCCTGAATTCCGTGGCAGATCTGGGCATGAATACCTCACAATTTAATGCATTAGTCTCTATTATGTGCCACCATTTCCTGAAATCCTGGCAGAATTCTTTCTTCAGCCTCTAGCAAACTCATCAAAAATATTAACTGATATTAGCAGCAAAAATCTCAAGCAAAATCCTCAGTGGTTTAAAGGACTGAGTAAACCCAGCAGGATCAGTCCCTTTGTGACTTGTGGCTGAAAGGAGAAGATGCTTAACCCTCTAATACCCCTTTAGCCTTTAATTAAAGGGGGTTAATCTCCACTGCACAGAATTGAAGCTGAATCTATCCCTGGAAATTACTTTTTCTTATTGAATGTCAAATGAAAATACCTCCCTCCCTTACCCCCCTCCCCCTTCTGGAATGCCACACTGATAGTTCTTCTGTATACCATCCTCTGCCAGTAAGGAATATGGTGTTTGACTGGCTAACAAACCCAATAGAATACATGTTTAAATTGTCATCAAAGTAGTACTCCTATTGTTTTCTAAAAGGAGGCAATTTGGAACCAAATCATTGCTCTTTCTGCATACGTATTTCTAAGGGAACAGTGACATCCTCTGGCTGTAGAAAAGAAATGTTTTCTCAATGCAGGTCACAAGTATTTTTGTGTAAATCCCTTTCTTTCCATATGGAATGTACTGCACACCTTGTGACTTTCTAATGCTGTTCCTGCACTATATGGCCTTGTGGGGAAGTTGGGGCCATTACCTTTCAGTGGGTGTGTCGGTGGCAGTGCACCTGCTAAAATACTTCAGTATCAATCTTTGCATAGAAATGTTATGGAAGCAGGGTCTGAATGAGCTCACCCCCAGCCTGTAGTGCCGCAGCAGAAGGGAAGAGGGACTTTGGGAGCAGACTGTGTTTCCATAGACATTACCACCAGATGTGCCTGTTACTTTGAGGTTTGTTAGGGTTACTCTTGGGGGGGGGGGGGGGCGGCAGCAACGTCTGTAATTGTATCAGTGTATTGCCGGTGTCACTTGTGTTCTCATACGGAGCTCTACTTCTGCTTGCTGCAAGTTCCCTCCCAATGGAGCTATCCCACAGAACCTAGGTTCCTCAGGGCTGGGTTCTTCCACCCCAGGATCAGATGAACACGCACACATATACACAGTAACAGACCGTGTCTGAGCAGACTGGGTAAATCAGCACTCCCAAGCTGACCCTTCAGATGTCCCTGGAGTCAGCAGGCTGGGTCGAGCAGCACCTCCATGTTGTGCCCTCATAAGTCACCGCACCGGAATAGAGTACACCTGAGGAGTCTGGATCGAGCAGCATTTTCAAGCTGCCACCCTTGTATGCCCCAGGTTCAGCACGTTCCTATCCCCACTTTCAAGTTATAGTTGTTCTGGTAGTAACCTATTTGATGAGCAAACCCCAGAGGATTTTTTGGCACTGCATGGATCTTGATCTTGGATATGTGGAGCATTGAGAGAGAGAGAGAGAGAGAGAGAGAGAGTGAGTGTGTGTGAGAGAAAGTAAGGCAACCTGCTTAACCATGAAGGTTATTTGTTGCCAAATAATTACCATACAAGAGGAGCCAAACAAACAAAACTGTTATAATATTAAGTTTAACTTAAATTCAATTATAAAAGTCAGGTTTAGAAAACTATACCTGCTCTCACAAGTCAGGGTCAGAAGGATATACAGAGAGAGAGAGAGAACGAGAGAGAACGAGAACTAGATCTCACCACTCCATGAAGCTTGGATCGATTGGGGTTCCCAGGTGGTGGTGGTGGTGGCTGAGGTGCTGGAGACAGACAGAGTTCCCAGCACGATCAGTCAGGAGAAGATGAAGTCATTGTCCTCAGAACCTGTTGTCCTTTTTGCCTGAGAATTTAGTCCTGCATAGTGATCTGTACTAATTTTGGTCCCTGACAATGGGAAGTGATAATCCCGTTCTCTTCTGTCTGGGGGAATGAATGAGAGAGAGCTGCCAGCATCTTCTTTTGACTTAGGTAAGCTTTGGGGGGGCTCTCCTGGTTTCTGCTCTTACATTACATATCCTTTCTTGAGGGAAGAAGCAAGGCACCAATATTTTAAGAGCACTTATCATCCATTCCCGGGGTCCATCAGCAGTCTGCTCCCAAGAACCAATGCCCGTGTCCAGAGCATCTACATTGCAAGGAGAGGCTCATAACTTCAGCCAACTGGGCTAAGTCCATGCCATCAGCAGAGAGGTACATTTGCCAAATACAAGCCAGCCATGTCACGATTCAGCGGCCCCAGTCTCTTGGCAATAGCCTTGGCCTGATACCATCTTATCACGTCTGTGACCAGCTCCGTTGTGGGAAGATCAGTTCCTGCAACTATTTGTTTAACCGCCCTTCTGGAAACGGGCAACATTATGCATGTGTGGCCAATCAGGGTTGAATGGGGTTTTGGGGTCAGCATCAGGGGGTATCTCTGTTTTCCTAAAGGTCACCAAATCGCAGGCCTCTCTCAACCTTACAGCCACTACCATCCTCTTATGGGCGCTAAATTGGGCATGCAATTTACTAATCTCTGCCTCACACTTCTGATGCCCTGCAGCTGCCTGGGCTGCCTTATTCTCATCTACAAGGAAGCGAGTTTCTGCCCTCGCTTGTGTGTGTTAACCCTTTCCTATACTGGTCTCCATTCCTGGTGGCCTTGTCTCTCTCCGCTTGCATATTTCTAAGTACAGTCACCATTTTAAGCTTTTCTGCTATAAATTCACACACGTCTGTCTCACATTTGTTCAATCGCTGTTGTAACTGCTTTTTCTCCAGCTCCAGTTCCTGTCTTCCCTTTACCATTTCAACCATGTCCAGACATGCATAAAATAATGCCCATACAGCAGCCACATCCTTTGCTCTACCCCGTGGCTCAATCGTTGTGCAATATTGTTCAAAGCTCAGACTTGCTTCAACCAGGGGATATTCACTCATAAAGCACCCCTTTTCCCAGGGGCATTTCCACATCTTCAGTACCCATCTCTCTGATCTGTTGGTTTTCTCTTGACACACACACACACACACACACACACACACACACACACACACACACACACACACACACACACACACACACACACACACACACACACACACACACACACACACACACACACACACACACACACACACACACACACACACACACACACACACCCCCCCCCCCCCCCCCCCCCCCCCCCCCTGAGAGAGAGAAGGTTTCTCGCCACTCCATGAAGCTTGAACCGATTGGGGGGTCCAAGGTAGTGGTGGTGGCTGAGGGTCCGGAGTGCTGGAGACAGGCAGAGCTCCCGGCATGATTAGTCAGGAGAAGATGAAGTCCCAATGGAACTGATGCAGATTTTGGATCCAGGCATCAGAACATTTACTTGAACATCGGTAGGGTTTTTTTGTAGGGCAACAGCAATGGTTCAAGTGAGAACACTAGCTTTGTTTATGGGTAAACTGATGGCTCAAGGGCATATACTGAAGTTGTTTTGTTCAGACTAAAGAATAGGAACTGATCGTTCCAGACTATGGGCGGTGTTCCTTCCTTCACAATGCAATTAGGCAGCTTCAGTATTTTGGATACTAGAATTGGTCTGTTTTATAACTACTGAGCTGGGTGTGTGCAGCTCATGGGTTCATTAGCATCTAGAGCAAAGATCCCTCACGCAGTGCTCCCCTGCTTTTCTGGTCCCATAGTTCAGTGCAGTTCTTGCCTTGGAATCTCTGTGCTCCATTCTGTATGCTAATTGAGATGCCTCCTCATTCCATCTCTGATGTAAATGAGGCTAGGGGCGTTTCCTTCATCATGTCACTCTTGTCCAGAAGGGTTAGGTGTGTCTCCCACTGACTTTTCATTGCTTTTTGTAAGTCTTTCTTCTGATGCAGATTTGGTTCAAACAGATGCTACCTGGGGGGTGGATTTCATGGGTCAGACAGTCGGGTGACTGCACCATGGTTCCCCAAGAACACAGAGCTAATAGGTAAAATACATATTCTGCTTAGATGCCCAGGAGAAGGAGCTGCCAAAATAATCAATTTTGGATGGTTATAGATCACTCTAGTATGCAAATGTGCGGGCAATGAAATGTTATTATCCTTAGAGTATGAGTAAAGGGCAGCAGAACTGAACTTAGTTTGTTCTGATTGAGGGGGGTCAGCCTAATCTAAACCTCACTTGCTAAGCAGGATGTAAGAATGCCAAGTCCTACGAAAGATGAGAGTTGGTGAGGATAGGTGCTCCTATCTTGTGGTGTGTGTACTTGCCCCTCTCCACTATTTAACGACAGAGCTGGTTAGACTCAATTAAGAGTCCTTATTTCTAGCTGGTGATTCCTAGAGCTGTCTTCACTGCTCAGCAAGTCTAAGGACTAAGCCGTAGACCTTGCATGGGAACAGTGAAAGGCAACATGGTAACTGCACTGGCACTGAGGTTCCACACTACCTGCTGAACTCACTGAGAGCGGGGGTAAGTGGCAAAACCTCAGAAGATGATGTGGCAGTAGGGAACTGTTGGGCAGCAGCGCCAGTGGAAAGTGGTGACAGAGGGACTGCAGTAGCGGAGGCACGGCAGCAACTGTGAGGCAGTTACGGTGGTGGAGGCAGCAGAGGCATTGCCCTCTCTCCCCACGGAATGGGAGGCAACCCCCCTTCTGTGAATGCACCATTGCACTCTGGGTCTTTGCCAACCACGCACCGCCAACTGTGAGTGGGGAGCTGCGGAGGGAGAGGGGAGTGGTGTGTTAAGGGTCATTCGTTTATTGGACTTCCACATCCTAAGTCAAAGAACTGAGGCAAAGGACACTGTTCAACACATTGTGGGGTGGGTGTTTGCCTGTGGTCACGTGCTTCTGAGTTATGGTTGTGGTGTTTTCCCAAATGAAGGTTGCTTTCATTTTCCCTTTTAATAAAGTTTTTATTTTATGGTACAGAGACTCAGTGCTTGTGAGACAAGTATTGCCTTAGCGCCACCCAAGGGTGGTGTTTAGTTTTCCAAGATTACTGGGTGGAGGCTCAAGCCCGCTCAATTTTCTGTTGTTAAGAGAAATCCCTGGACATTGAACTCATCCTTTGTTGCTGCTGCCTCCACCTGGCAGAAGGGTTACAGTTACAACAATCCAAAATCAGAGCAAAGTGGGCAAAGTATCAAACACATATTTAATTGTAGTTGGATATGGGACATCTAGTCTGAGCATTATTAAAAAATTTGAAGTGTATATATTTTGGCAATTTCCCCATCAATAGCCTCTGCCACAACTTAGAGCAAGACACCGACTGTATTGCTAGTTTTTGCCCAGATATCTGGCCAAATCTTTTTCTGGGATCCCAAGTAACCTCCTATCTCTGTATGGTGAATGGTCACTACTGGGGAGGTAGGAGGCAATTAGCATTAGTGATAAATTCAGAGATCTTAGAGCTGGAAAGTACCAGTTGGGTACGACCATCCCCATACATTGCTGTGTCTACAGAATTGCCTCTTAACTTACCAGTCTTCCCTTGAATAGATCAGTGGCTGCTGAATCCACTGTTTCTTTTGGCTGGTTATTCTATTTGCTTACACTGATACTGCTACATCATAAGGTCAAATGTTTAAGTCCCACAATGGGCCTAGGGCTCAAAACTAAGGCTGATGTTGCAGAGGAGTACAGGGTCTGGGGGAAGGGGCTTGTGAAGAGAGCAGATAATAAAATGAGGTACCTTCTGTCTCTAACTGCCTTGTCAGAGATTAGAGAGACCCCATAAGCAGTCTAAAGAGATAATGCAGTTGTCATGTCCAGAAGTTAGTATCAGTATCAATGAAACAGACTCTAGCATCCAAGACTGCACATATGAATTATTTCAGTATATGTACCACAGTCACCTGCATAGTTACTGAACTGCCACTTTCTAACTTATGAACTGTTGTTACAAAATGCTTTGAGTACCTCAGGCATGATGTGCCATAGAAAACCAAGCTCTGGTCTAAAGAACATATGAGTGAGAGCACGTTCATTCTTGGGAACACACAAAGTTGGCTTATTGTATCACATATTTGCTAAGCTGCATTGGCAAGAGTTGCAAAGCTTTCAGCATGATTAGAGAAATGAGATAGATCTTTTCCCCCTATGAGGCTGAGAGAGAATGCTGTGGAATGTACATCTGGCCTGCAATTTTTAAATAATTTGAGTGCCTGATTCACCATTGTATTACTTCTGTTTTATACTGGTGCAACCTCTTTGATTTCAGTGGAATACTGATGAATAACGCAGTGGTGAAGCCAACCTTGAGAGACCCTGATGGTTTTTTGTATGAAGTGTAACATGAACACTTCCTGTAAGGACTAGCTATCAGAGTCCTGAGAAGCAGGAGTGTGAAACTGATGGACTGGAGCTGAGTGTAGCCCTTGTCCAGATTTGAAGAAACATTAAATTCCAGTGTAGAGTGGCACCTGGGGTTTTTACTTTCAGTCCAGGGTTGTGTATGCCTTTCATTTAGAGACAGCACCAAGCTACAAATGATAGAGCTGCATATTGAGGAATGTTTTGTTTTCCCCTCCATGCTTCAATCCCTCAAACAGTTTTGGATTTGTGCCCGCGTCTCAGATACAATTTAGTCCATGTTTAATATTCTCTTCAGATATTTCTGCAACTTTTTGATTCTCACTTTCTGGCTTTGCTCTTGTTCTTACAGCATTAAGATTAATTAATTTCAGTCCTTCTTGCTCTTTAGTTTTCATATGCTGTTTCTAATAATTTCTTATTTCCTCAAGACACCTATTTCATTCTGAACAGTTTTCCCCTCTGAGTAGCTTACTTGGCTATCGTAACAACCCACCGCTGTAAATGGATCATCAGCTAATTGCACAGATCAGTGCAGGGAATCAAAATCATAACCTCAGTTTTAGCACATCTTTAGCAGTTGAGCTAAAGAAGACCCTCTTAACTCAGTTGTACTGGTGCTTATATCTTCAAGCCTTCAACCTTCAGAAGGCAAAACCATTGACAACAGATAGACACTTACAATGTAACGCACATTCCATTGGGTACCAAGGAGAGGGCAGGGTAGAGAGGCCCACAAGCTAATTTAACGTATATGGTTAGAAGTGTGTATATCTGAGGAGAAAATACTGGTTCTGATTCCCAGTGAATTTCTATTCTAAAGCTGCTCCACACACACACACACGGCTGGGTTGCAGAAGCATTTAATTTTTACTAGACGATATGACAGCAATGTTGTTGCTTGTCTGGGTGCTGACATGCCACAAACGTGGATGGGATGGAGTTTTGCCACAAATGTCAGAGCAAGAGTATTGCTAGCACTCACACAAACCCTTTTTCCACACCTTTTGTATCTTCTTGGAGCATTCTTTCCCTCCATTCTGCAGGTTTCTAGCTGTATGCTTCTCTGGGTCCCTGACTATACTACCACACTGACACCCCAACCTCTCTTCAACTAGAATGTTCCATTATTTCTCAGATAGTACTAACCCCTAAATAAAAGTAAAGGTTATAATTGCTAAAAGAGAGACCATTTTTATTGGCGTGAAGAGGCAAAGAACTGACTCACATTCAGTATGCCCCAGTTCATTCATGTACCTTCTCTGGTCCTGCCTCTGGATTAACATAGAAATTTGCCAACGTAGCCACCAGCCGTATACCTTTCTCACACAGTTTCTCCTGACAGTGTTTAATCTCCCATTACTTTTCCCATTGCCTTCCCCTCAAATGTTTTGTCATCTTCTTTAGGAAAAGGCTTGCTGTCATAGGATTTGTATTGAAATACAAGAATAATGGCATCGTTTGTCTCACAGTTGGTACTTACATCAACATGTTCAAAAGTTTGTCCCTCTAATCTTCAATGTCAAGATTGAAATGGCTAGAGCCTGATTTTTTTTTCCAGACATGCTGAGGGCAAAGCTCCCCCCCCCCCCCCCCCGATTGACTTCATTAGGAATGGTGTGTCCTCAGCACTTCTAAAAATCAGACTGAGACATCTGAGCTGAGTTTGGACACCCGAAATTTGACACACAAATACGGTGGGTATGGTTGAAAATTTTGGCTGCTGTACTTGACATACAACTTTTGGGTTCACTGATATAACTCACCTCTATGTTCAGAGAATCATAGCATATTGGGGTTGGAAGGGACCTCAGGAGGTCATCTAGTCCAACCCCCTGCTCAAAACAGGACCAATTCTCAACTAAATCATCATAACCAGGGCTTCATCAAGCCTGACCTAAAAACCTCTATCTTGTGGGATATAGAATTGATGGTTTTGAGCTTCTTTTTACAAAGCTTGGTTACATTTTTAGTTTTTGCACTACTTCAGAAATAGAGGAGTTGAAATAGTATGTCCCTCTGTTCACTTTATGCTAGCGGCCATTGTCTGTAGGATTTTCCTGAAACGCCTCATTGGAAAAAAAAAAGTCTGAATTGCGGATATGATTCTGAGCTTAAACATCCTACCTAATGTTTAGAGGAAGGAGAGAGACTATAAATTAGAGTTCATAATCAGAGTTCTGTCTTACTTTTATCTATTGGGGGTTGGGGTGGGGTGGGGTGATCTCACTTTGAGAAAATGCATCATATGTTAACTAACATTATATTAAACATGACCACTGCAGACAGGGACAAGCAGTGATTTAAAATATATTGGGAAGATCCCTAGTGTTAACCAGGCCCAGTTGGGGTGTTTTTAATCATTGCTCTCCTTGTCTACACTAAAGGAAAAGTTTGTACCATGTTAGAAAACATTTTATCTTTTTTAGACAAAGGCAAAAGATTATGCGGCTGACTTCCCTTATATGCATTTCTATTTTCTGCCTTTCAGATAAATGATACAGCCTAGCATGGCTTGTATCCCAGCTTTCATATTTGTCTGTCAACTCCTATTTTTCTCCTTTCGTGTGCGGGATAAGTCTGGAGCCCAGGTTAAATAGACGTAGTTTACTCTGGGGACATTATCCCTGTGCTTCCTCCTATTATTTAACTATTCATCTGATGACATTAGTTGTTATATTACATGTAGGTATGAATTTTTCCTTTGTTCACTAAGGAGCAGCAAACACTTTGAATTTAATTGGTGGAAGAATTGTTTCCTCAGCTAGTGTGTCAAAAAGAAAAACTTATTTCAGCTATGACTTAGATCTCCATGTGACTGTCTATAGCCACTCACCTGAAACACCTGTGAGTGGAGGGAAACAGCTGCAAAAACAAGATGATTTATTTTGCGGTCAAGTGAAAGGGATTTAATTGGTTTCAATTAGCCTATGACTCATACCCTTCTCCTGAAATGTCATTAGGTTATCAGAATTGAGAAGAGAAAAAGTGGAATCTTCACCAATTTCCTTCATATTCCAAGCTGTATTTAAAGGGACAACCAATGCAAGGGTTGGTAGTGAGGCAGGATGACTTTTCTCTTGCTCTGTTTGTTACTGTGCCACAAAAATGGGCTTCATCCTGCAGTTAATTACCTCTGCTACATTAATAAGGAGGAAGCATGGCCTACTGCCAGAAACAAAATAGGAGTCTTTTGTAAGAGGTGAATTCTCATCCCAATCTACCGTAGACTGGCTGCATGAGCTTGGGCATGCTACTTTACCGCTCCATCTCAGTTGTCTCAGGGCTCCTGTAAGATTTCCTTATGTGTAAAATGTTATGCAAGCTGTGACTTAAACTTAGTCTATGCTAGAAAAGATTTGCTGGTATAGCTATAACACACCTTCCTTGTGTAGTTGCAGTTTATATCAGCAAAAGAATGTTTTTCGGCAGTACAGTTTATACAGGTTTCCTGAGTGAAATAAGCTCTTGCATCAAAACATTTTTATGCCAGTGTCTGCATTCGGGCTTTTGCCAATATAAAAATGTCACCAAAATAATCTCCCAGTCCCTAACTGACATCACTATGCCCACAAAAGTTTGTAGTGTTGCCCTGGCCTGAGTGTGCCATAGAGCTGCTGGGTATTATTCATGAAACACCTTTAGTGAAAAGGAGAACAACCAAGTTCAGAAAAGTCATTTCTCAGATGTACTCTTCCCCCAAATCCATTTCCAAATATCTGGATAGACTCACACTTTATCAGAACCAGTAGAAACCTCTATAATAAGGTTGTCTGACACTTCCTGTTGTTATAACCTGTTTTCAGACACAATTTCAGACACTTACTCCAAACTAACTGGACTGAAAATGTACTCTGTCTGAGGATACAATAGTTTTTGAAAGTTGCATTGGAGCAGCTCAGCAATTTGAGAATGTGATTAGATACAAGTGGGTTAATTTTGTATTTATTTATTTATTTGGTCACTTTGAGAATCATAGAAATGTAGGACTGGAAGGGAGCTCGATAGTCCAGTCCCCTTCACAGAGGCAGGACTCAGTAGTGCTTAGACCATCCACCAGGTGTTTTGTTCTTAATCTCCAATGAGGGAGGCAACCTCCCTCGATAATTGAGGATTTTTCATTTTTAGGTACTTGAAGACTGTTATGCCCTCTCCTCTTCCCCCAGTCATCTTCCATCGTAGATCGGTTTTCTATACCTTTAATTATTTTTGTTGCTCTCTCTGGGACTTTCTCCAGTTTGTCCACATTCTTCCCAAAATGTGGTGAATAGAACGGAATACAGTATTCCAGCTGAGGCCTTATCTGAGTTGAGTAGCGTGGAAGAATTACTTCTCCTGTCTTGCTTGCAACACTCCTGCTAGTACATCCCAGAATGTTGTTCACTTTTTTGCAACACTGATGTATTACACTGTTAACTCATATTTAGCTTATGATCCACTATTACACTCCCGCCCCCCTCCCCCCTGATCATTTTCTGCAGTACTCCTTCATAGGCAGTCATATCCCATTTTTTTATTTGTGCAAATGATCGTTCCTTCCTAATGACTACCAAATGAGCAAAGTCAGAGGATATACTATAATGGGCTTGGATGTTTATTCAGCATGACACTAACCCTTAATGTCACTGTATACATCATTGTTGATGGAAATATTTCCATCAACAATTTGACATTTACAGCTAGACAGTGAGTGCTGCTTGAGAACTTAAAGTGTGATTTAAGGCCAGTACTTTGTGTATTTTGATATGATGTTGACAAAATAACTTTGATTCTTAAATAATTGTTGTGCAACTTCCCTCCCCCATATGTTCCCAAAAACATTTGCCAAGCCAAACCAGTACAAGTTACTGGAGTAGTATTAAGCAGTCCTGAACAACTGAAATCCATTTATTGGATTTTGGTTACAGCTTGCTCTTTTTGATCAAGGAAGAAGTGAAAGGGATATCCTTGGTCCATTCACACTCAACCCTTCACCACCATCACACTATTCAGCTGTTTTCAGTGTTTTATTGTTTGACAGGCATTTACAATGTTCCATTCATAGACCTAAAAACATAAAAATAGACCTTCTTTCAGCTTATAAAAGAAATATACAAGAACCTTTGACATAGACATGTCATGACATTATGTACAAGAACAATGGCACCCTCCCAAGCACCAGACTTTCACGATTGACTGTATTCCAGTAGGACAGCTAAAACCTCTGCTTTTCCACTAAACTAGGACACAATGGACTTTAGATGAACTAGAACAATGAAGTGATGATAAAAGGGTATAGAAATCTTTCTAAAGCTTTTAGGAAAAGAAAAATCAGAAGATAGCAAAAGCTGATACAAGAAAACTTTCAAAAGACTAAGTATAGTTCACTGGTAACCAGCGTGTGTGGGGGGGGGGGGGGGGGAGAATGCTGGCTGGGACACAAGACAGTTGATGTTTTGGGGGAACAATTTGTTATGTTTCAAAATATAATCACAGCTGATCTTATAAAATATAGTCCTAAATCTATTTATAAAATGCCAGGTTTCAAAGTATCCACTGATGTGTCAAACATCAACAGATACAGAGAAAATTTCATTATCTTCCTCTTTTGTAAGTGGAAAGTGGAATGGGAAAGCTATATAAATCTAAAAAAATTAAGTGCGCTATATTTTCTCTTTTTTATATTTGGAAGTCTACTTAAAAAAACTAGATTTTTTTACCCTGTTTTAGATACTTAAATAAAAAGGTTTGAGAGGTTTGCTTATTTAGAACTTTGTTCATAGTGTATTGCAGTGGAAAAAGCCTTTACAAAGGAATTTATATATACACTAGTTTCATCCACATTAAGAGTTGGATGAGGTCATTTTTTGGCCACAAATTCTCCCTCCCCTAAACCCAAATGTTGTCAGTCATAATGGACCAAATTCATCCCTGATAGGACTCCACTGAAGTCATGGATTAATTTAGCCCTCTTTGTAAATCAGCCACATTATTTGTAACATAACTGAATTCCAGTTATCCCTAAACAGGAGTTTCCAGTTGATATTTTAATAGAATATAAAAACTAGCCTACCGCACCCTCTGCAAAAAGGCTAGCCTCATCTCCTAAGTAATACTAACATTCTTATCTATTTGTGCCTTTGCATCTCAGGTAAAAAGTACAAAAAAAAAAAAAAGTCAAGTGTTAAATTTGGGTCTCTTTCAAGAGTTTGGCAACTTTAATTTTCCGTAAAACTAGAGCTTCCAGCACTGAAAATAAATTAGATCAGACACACCAAGAGAACGCAGCACAACATGAATCCCAAACCTTTCCTCACGCACTCCTAAAATACATGTAGAGCCTTTTAAGAGGGAAAAGATTAAGACATTGCAGCTGTACAGATTAGAAAGGCAGTTTCCTCATTCAGGAGACAAGCCTCTGATTGACATTTCACAGATAAGAAAACCTCTTTGTTCATTGTGCTATCACTTAAGTTGCACATACGCAAGATGCCGACAGTAACGTGTTCTCCAGTGATATTATGTATCCCATTTTAGAATAAATAAAAGTGTAAAAGCCCTTAGTAATATACAGTTAGGACTCCAGCTTATTTCAAATTTTACACTCCCCGCTCCCCCTTTTACAATCCCTAAAATGTGGCTGCATAGCTTCAGAGCCATTCAGCTGCCAAAACTGTGCGTGTAAGCTAAGGGATCATGCTCCACAGCATGTCCTGGGGCCGGGGGTATATCTACACAGACCATCAAATGAGAAAGTGACAGGTTTAGAGCTCAGTGGTCAGTTTTCTGCTAGGTACAAAGTCTTCACGCCTAACCCAGATGACTTCTTCACTATGACTTTCCATCCCGCCATTGATCCCAGACAGTGCAGCTTGCTTCTTCAGCTGAGTCATTCGGGCAGCATGTGTTCCCATTGCGTGCCGTGCTCTCTCTGCCCGACGGGACTGACTGCTTGTAATGGAAGCAGCCTGCAACTGCTCCTGAAGTTCTCTGTCAACCGCGGTACCTTTCGTCGCCTCACAGTACTCCTCGTCATCGCTGAGGATGTCTGTTTCTTTGATGTCCTCCTGCTCCTCGTACCGAGCAAGGTCAAACTGTTCCTCTACCCAGCGGTCAGTGTCCCCACTGGCTGTGGGCTGCTGGGACTCTTTGTCAGGGCTGCTTTCGAAGACAGCATCTGAGTCAATGGTAAACCTGTTTCGGGCCAGCCGCCGCCTCCTCCTCCCAAGAGACTTGCTTGGGGCGGACACTGCACACACACAAAAGATAAAATCCCACATGCTTTACACAAGGTAAAAACGTGTCTGTAAAAACTAGCCTTCCAACTGCCCTTTCCTAACATCCCTTGGCACCAGTTATCACAATTTCCCAGCATGACCCTACTCCTCCCTAGCAACAGATGCTTCACCTAGCTTCTCATGGAAACAGGGGCTTGGGGTTTTTTTGGCAGTTGTAAAACGTTTCTGCTTCTTAGATCCACAAATTGAGATACTGGGCCACAATTACTGTTCCGCCTAAGTGGGTGGCAGGCAGCCAGCATGAAAAAGCATGAGTAGAGCTAAGCTTCTCACCAGCCGTGCCCTGCTGCTAACAGACTGCAATAACCCAGCTTGTCCCAAAGCGGGCCAGGAAATATTGTGGTGCCTCCACAGGAATGACGTAGAATCATTCCAGGCGGTGAGATGGGAGACACTGGAGTTGCTGCCTACTCTTTATATAGGTGCAAGTGCCCCTTGGTTGGTGGGCTATTTTCTAGGAGAGCACTCTTGCTTTCAGAAGTTCCATCTTCAGCATCAGACCTGCCTGCTAGTTTTGTGACTGGTTCAGATCGCATTCTGGCATCTTCCATGTCGAAATATCTTTATACGAGGATCATCAGACAAAGCAAAGGATGAATTCTCCTGCTGAAGGATCTGCAGAAATTCCAAGGTTATGTGCACACAACAGCTCCACCGTAGGCTGTTGAGATTCAGAGGTTGTCATTTGTCCCCACACTGATGGCACCTTCAGTACCCATCTATTAAACACATTCATCTTTGGAAAAAGAATCATTATCCTGAGCCCCAAAACACAAGTCAATCAGCTGAGCATTTAGGGTTAAAACATTTACAAGGAAGGGCCCAGCTAGGCTGGGGAGGAGGAGGGGGTTATCCCCAACGCAGCCATCATGTGAATGACTAGACAAACCCACCTAAAAGAAGATTCTGACATTTCGAGCCTCATGGGATGATTGAAGCCCTGTGGTATAAATCCGATACCTTTTGGGCTCCCTTTGAATCTTAAATGTGTGAAATCCTTCCCTAGCCTCTGGGAGAAGCCATGCTGCGAATGTTATTGGTGTGGCTTGCTTGTTACAGAGGAGGAACAGAAAGCCTGGTTATCTGCATTACTGGATCTAATGAGCAGAAAACATATTTAGAAACAAGTTTCTTCCCTCCTTCCTTTAGTATCTACCAAACCCCGTGATATTTTTATTGTGTTTTGCCTGAAGTCAACTGCAACTGAAAATCAACTGAAGTCAACTGAAAATGAAGTGCACCCCTGAGATCTGATGGGGACAAACAAATGCCCACTGCCAACAGAGGTGAAAAAGGAGAAACAGAACACATGAAGCAGAAGTCATTTCAAGCCCTACTGATAATTTGAGAGGATGAGCTAAAGACACTTCGGGAGCTGGTTATGTTTTAAACCACTACTGGTCGTCTGTAGAAATCCTGTACATATTTTTGCTACAAAGCTTTATACAACTGCAACCCATTTGGCAGATTAAAACATAGAGTTGATTGAAACTGAAAGGAGTCCCTCCTACACCAGAAGGATCATTGCTCAGATGTTGAACCTTGAGTGAAGAGTGGTATAAATGGAGGCACTTGTTAAGCCTCTTATAGGGATGTGAAGGCGGGTCAGATGTAAAACTAACCCTCATCTATGGGTAATAATTATGATAACTCCGATGTGACCTACAGTAGTGCTGGGGTCAGTGGGATCTTGAAAGTCTGCATCCCTACAGTACCTGCCCTGTTCATTGCTGGCCTTGCACCTTTTAGAGCACACAGTCTTTTCCCTCCAAAAGGAACATATTGTTGGGATGAGGGCAGACTTTCAGTTTTAAGAAGCTGCCTTCTGTGTTTATCACGTAGAATGGAGTGCACAGCCTTCAGAAAATCCTTTCTGTGGTCTGGGGAACTGAAAACAGAACAAAAGAACAAAAAGTTAGGGCACAAGAGATCCATCACTCCTGCAAGTATGCGGCAGAGCAAGATAAAATCAACACTAGTACTGAAAGAAAACGTGAATTCCTCTGCCTGCCTTTCCCTGTCATTCTAGTATAAAGTTTTCAAATCAAAGTTTCTAATGTACATCTTGGGTTTAATCTTGCACAGATTTAACAGTACATGTCCAAGGAAACAAACATTCGGCATTACGGAAGTATTGTCTACCTCTCTCTTCTTCCTTTTCCTCTGATGCCAGCTACTCACTTATTGTAGATAATGTAATCTCACATATTGTGCACTTGCATTGGACAGACTGAGCAGAAATCCTACAAATGTCATCTAGATAGGAGGTTGAGCTAATTTTTAACATCAGCTCAGCAGGGACTTCTAGCAATTAAAAAAACCTAAAAATGGTAAGCAAAATTGTGAAGTGAGTGTTAACCCTCATTATAGATAATATTTTAACATGGCATTGCAATTTATCCTAAGCCCCTTAAAAGTGGGAGTCGGGCCTTGCCAGCATGAAAAGAATTTACCAAACTGGACACTTCAGCAGCTGCTTGGCATTCTGACAAATGCCCAATTACAGTGCATGCAGCATTAAAAACAAATTTCCATAAAGAATTCAATAGCTGGGGGGTAAATTTGCAAGGGAAAAAAATTAATATTCCTGTAAAGCTTCAGTATTGGTTAACTATGGCTTTGTTCTGTTTAATGAGAATCCTTCGCTGGTAGAGCTAGAAAAAGTTGTAAACCTCATGCAGCCTGTCTTTCTTTTAAGAAGAACTAGCATCTAGAACCCAGCAACAAGAGAACACATGGAAGCACGCTCACCTACAGCAGAGGTGGAATGTTCTCTCTGGTCTGCCTTCCGACTCCGATTTAACATGAACAATCTCGCACACAGAATTGGTCTCTGCATCTAGAGGGATATGGAGAACATTTTGTACCATGTTATAGTAATTAATTATACACGGGGTCGCATCGTGTTGTAATTTCAATTAGAATTGAGAAGAACTCTCCAACCATGAAAAACAGTTGTATTAAATTTAAAAGGGATCCTAAAACACACAGGTTGATCACATATCCTAGCAGAGGGGCCCTTGGTTATGACTCTGACACTTGGTCACACAAAGTTACATACCTGACAATAAAAATTAAACCATTAAGGTCAAAGACTTTTCATAACCCTTCACAATTTAAAGATTTTTTTAAACTCCCAAAACTACACCTAGTTTTGTTAAGTCTGAACTTATTGATCATCTTCAGAGTGTATGTAGTTCTGCAGCATCATCTTCCGCACAGGCTTTGCAGAAGCAAACAGACCCCCTTGAAGCGTATACACCTAGTCATAAGGATTTTCTCTTGTAGCAACAGCAAAGTGGTCACATGGACTTTGGCCAGAGTGAGTGTTTGTGTTATTTGAGACAAAAAAGTATTTTCCACAAAAAAAATTCAAACTTCAAAAACCAAAACTCATTTTCTCTTGGAGAGTTTTCCGACAATTTTCAAGTACAGCTTTTGCCTTCTCTCCTCTTACAACCCACTAGACGGCAGAAGAGGAGAGAAATGAAATGGGAAGTGGAGAAAAAGTCATTTTTAGAACATTTTTTTTGTTAGTTATATAAATTCCCCCCCACCCTCCCAACTCCCATAAAGAGCATATGTTGGATAGTAAGCAATGAGATGGGCACTCTAACAGACTTATGAATACATTTCAACATTACCTGCACTTGCCAGTGCGCGAACCTGCAGAGCTTCTAAGGGAATCATGTGACGAAAACGGAATGGGTCCCAGTCTTCGTAAATTGAAGCCCTATGTGATCCTCCCTGAAACAAACAAACAAAAAAATAGTCAGGAAAGTTTACACTAGGAATTCAGAGACCTGGTATTTTTTTTGGTAATAGGAACCACAGAAATGCCTATGAAGAAGTCTCATGAATATTATTAGGTCACGGGGAAGGAAGTATAGACAAAATGTCACCATGCCACAATGATCAGTTCTCAACACCTCAAAAAAGCACATAACACTAATGTTATAAGAGTGCTGGACTGGACATAACCACAGCCATTTTATGTACTGAGCCCACCATTAACTGAAAGCAAGACTACCATGCAGTCAGGAATAATTTGATGTGCCTAAGCAAACAAAACTGCTGCAATGTTAATAAAAAATAAATTCATAAAAAATATAAATAGCTAACCTTGGATCTGAGTGTCTATGATCATAAGTTTCTTGCTGGAAGTTGCTTTGCTAATAAGTAAAGTTATAAGATTTTGCTAAGGCTAAAAAATTATTAACCCACGGGGGATTACCATAAGTTGTGTGCTTTTGTTTTAAGCAACCGCTACAAAAATTCATCAAAATGTGCAATTTAAAAAAAGGGTTTAAAAAGGTCTACGAGCTAAATGACCAGCTCCCCAGTGGCTAAAAAGAAGGCTGACACCTTAACACCATCTCAAACTGTACAGTAACCCATATAATACCCCAGCTATTGCTCTTTTAAATCTGTGCTTTAGACTTGAACATTTTAAATAAAAGCACCCTCATGTACCAATCATTTATCAGAGGTGTTGTGTTCCCCATTAATTTATTACCTAAAACCATCTTTAAAAAAAAGTTAGTGTTATTTGAATCCTTAGTTTTGGGTTCAAATACTCTCAGGTAACACTATCTGGAGGTAGTTTGCTATTTCTTGGATAGCAATTAAGCATATTATACAAGTCAAAGATGATCATTCTGCACAAAATAGGCATGCCCATTCTAGCCTCCTTCCAAAAAATTCTTGTACACTCAAAAAACCTCACACCAACATGGGGTGTCTACACTATGTCAGTTGGGAATCAGTTGGTTCAATGCTACTGGACCAAACATGCTGCACTATGGCCTTAGTGCTACAATGTGCTTGAAGTTATGCAAATGCAATCCCAGTGATTCCAAATAAGACGCATTTGAATGTTTAGCTAGATTGTGGCCTATGTAACTGCAAGCAACCAACATTTACTCACTGGTGATCACAGTGACTGATGAAAGCCACATAGAAGACAGACATCACATTTAAGGTGGTGCATGATTTCAGAAGGGGTAAAGTTTAGAGATGTCAAATATGCCTTGAATACATTAGTCACAAAGGTCCCTCTGCCCTTTAATGAAGGAAACTCACGCTATCCTAGCAAGGATACAGACCTGGGTTACAGGATGCACACTGGTCACCCTGCCTGTTTGCTCCATGTAGGCAGCCAACAATCCATATTTTAGAGACGTTAGCTAAAGAATCTTATCACGCCAAGAATAAGAAATGTGATGTTTAAATGAGAACTATTGTCAGTCCTTGGTGGGAAAGAGTCTGAATGACAGAGATGGAATTTCTCCCTCTCCTTTTAGCTATGAACACTGACGCAAGTATACAATACCATGTCTATGCACTTTGAGTTTTTAGTTAGTATCACATGCCACAGAGAAGTTACTCATGAACGATCATCAGATATCCACCTACCATCATACCCATAAGGATCTTTTATTTAACCACCCTCTTTCACGTTACCAGGACCATTGCTATTTTAGAGCTGAATGAAGCCTGCCTCATCCAACGTTTAATCAGAAAGGATCACACTGCATATTTATAAAATTTCACAGCACTAGTGTCACAGGCATGTCTGGCCTTGTCACTGTTATGGGGACTTGAATAAGGCAATAATGGCATTTTGTTGTTGTTACTTTTATTAAGCTTTAATGTGCAGCACACACATCAAAAAGCCAGTAAGGAGGCAGAACCAAATATGTTGAATAAAAACATAAAAACATAAAAACATACGAGAAAATAAAGAAATCTGTTCCCCAAGTAAAGCCAGGATAATAGAAACAGAGGCCTGGGCTTAAAACTTTCTAATTGTACCAGCACAACTGTGAGACAGAAAGTCTGTTCTAAGAAAGGATAAGAGGTTTTTGTAAAATAACTGTTCACATACCAAAGCTGTTATTTAGTGTATGATTATCATGCCTTTGCTTGCTTTTTTGGCTGTGTGTGATAGATGGATTAAACCAAAATTATTGTTAAAAGAAAGAATATATGGAAGGATAGAGATAGTAAAATATATGTTAAAATAATCAGATAGAAGGATGCATGTGAATGTATGTGTGGTTTAAATAAAAAATAAAGGTTACCAGGACCAGTCTGAAAATTACAGTTTTGACATCCTTGGGAAGAATGCGCAGTATGGAGATAACCGGATGACCCCAAAGGGCAAGCCAGAATCTCCCCCTGCAATTAACACTGGACAGAAAGGCCATCAGGCTAAAGAACAAAATAAACCAGGTAACCCATAGACATCATGGAGGTGCCATCTGCTGATTCATTATCACACCAAGGAGCGCAACAGCATGATGAAGCACTTTCCATTGACTTGAATGGGGGAAAGTCACAAAGATTGGGCTTGAGCTGCAAAGTGTCAAGTCTTTGGTTCTGCAACCCCTCCTGGAGCATCGGCTCCACCCTCGTGCTCAAGCTACCTACCTGGCCAGTAACTTGACACAAGCAACATACTTGCCTTGTCCCTCCCATAAGATCCTGGTGGTCTTTATTTTTGGTATAACAAATACACCTATGGTACTATATAAGTTATACATGTATGCTAGACTTTCAAAGTATTTTAGACACACTAGATAGCTGCATAGTGCAGCTGGTTATTAGCCTATTAGAATTAATATTCTATATTAGTTATAGAATTGATGATTTTTACTGCTCCCATCCCAAAAAACCTGCTCATGTTTCTCTAATAGCTATTCTTCGATTATGCTCCACAGCAAATATTCCCTTCATAAGGATAATGGTTTCCAGAAGTTTTGTTCATTTTGAAGATAAAATTATTTTAAACTGTAATAGGTACAATAAAGGCAGAACTGCCAACACAACCAAAAGGCCACCCATAACAACATATGAAAGTGCTGTCCTACACACACATTCCACCAAGATTTTTAAAGATTTATCTGTGGAGCAAACAGGGCTTCCATTATTTTTTACAGATATGAATAAAATCTTTCAAGCCAAATTAGAAACTGTGCATTTAACTGTTTTATGACTCAGCTATTTCTCTCTCTCTTGTTCCTTTAAGATAATGTCTCTTGTAGCCCCAAAGGATGCAAAGATATTGAATACTGTCAAGGAATTTACTATGTCCTCTAAATTTAGAGGACCATATAAATGATGGCTGCGTTCTGGAAATACACGAGTTGTATGTCATAAGGAATACTCAAAGATATAAGCACCAAAATGGTATATAGCTTTGAAATATACAAAGAAAAGTAAAAAGGGAGGGATGAGATTTCAATGAAAATATGGATAATACAGAAATACAGTCCTTAAGATGAATGAATTAGGGACCCTCCAGACAAGAAAAGGACTGAAGAAACGTATTATACACCAGCACCTTCTACTGGATCTCAATAGAAGCAGCAGAGAAACAGAGCTGAAAGCAAAAATCAAGGTGGAAACCAACCCTTCCACAACCCCTGAAACCAGGATGTAAAAAGGGGGTCACCATGTGGTACTCCAGAGTTCACCAAAACCACAAAAGTAGCTGCGGAATCTAGGAGTGCTACCGACATTTGGCCCAGCCACATGGCAAACCCTCCCCTTTCCCTGGGTTACAAGGTTGAGAAAGAATCAGAGAGGTAGCCGTGTTAGTCTGGAATAGCAGAGGTAACAAAGAGTCCTGTGGCACCTTAAAGACTAACTAAAGTATTGAAGCATAAGCTTTCGTGGGCTAATACCCACTTCGTCGGATGCAAGCAGTGGAAGTGTCCAGGGGTAGGTATAGATAAGTAGGCAAGAACCAAGTAGGAGGTAACAAGGTTAGTCCAATCAGCCTGAACCAAATTGTTATCTCAAATCAGGGAGGGTGAGGTATTCCTCTAGCAGCTGAATTGGAGGTGTGAACTCGGAGAGAGGAGAAGCGGTTTTTGTAATTAGCAAGCCATTCAAGATCTTTGTTCAATCCCAGATTGATTGTGTCAAATTTGCAAATGAATTGCAGCTCTGCAGTTTCTTTTTGCAGTCTGGTCTTGAAGTTTTTTTGCTGCAATATGGTGACTTTTAAATCTGTAATTGTGTGTCCAGGCAGGTTGAAGTGTTGAGAAAAAGCAGTGAGATTTCATTTCAGAGTTTGTTCTTTAAGATAAGTAACAAAGTTTCTTGGAAGTCTACACTGTTTCTAGTGAGATCCCAAAGAACTGGATATGGATTTTAACAACATAGTGGCATAAGCATGTTTCCCCTTTGTTTAGGGCAAGTACTTTAAACTACACCTTTAAGCAATGATTTCTAGTATTTTAATCTAGTCCATTTCATATCATCATAACATTAAAAACAACATGGACCAAATTTCTAAGATTGCCTTAACGCAAAGTGCAACTCTCTTCCTTGGGGAATTACTTCAAGTGTGGGAAGTGTATTCGAGATAAAGAACTGATTATAAGTGAATGAAATAAAAAACTTTGGATATTTGTATTGTTTGTTTTCTGGTATAACTGCTTGACCTCAATACTGTTCTATGACAATTGCTTGATGTGTATTTTGTGTTCAGTACATGCCTTCGAGTATTTGTTGAATCTACACTGGATTGATGATCTGCAGATTACATACTTCTGTGGTCCTTGGTAACCAGTCAAGTTTATAAAGGCAAAAACACCAACCTGTCCTGATTTGAGAAATTCTGTCTAAGGTAAGTGCTGCTCTGAAGAGAGCATACTGGGAAAAGTTAGTAAACTAATGCTCCCTGGACTCAATAAGAAGGGGTTATCCTAATTAAATTCCATCCCAGTATTGGCTACACTCCCATTTATCAAATTGGTAAAGCTAGTTGTTTGATTGCAGCTTTAAAATCTGTCACCTCAATAAATTCGTAAAATTGCCCCCATTCACACAGACATAGGTCAAATTCCTATTTGCAAAGGGAGAAAGGAAGTGACATATTTAACCTGACTGGTAACTACCTGCTTCTAAAATCTTTACAACCTACCTGTACGATGACGTAAGAAGATTAGCTAATCAATATTTGTACATGTAAACCATTAGACAACAGCTAAATAGAATTAGAAAATCTTGGCCTTGCTCATTTTGGGTCCCCAAATAGGTAGTAAAAGTAGCAACAAAACTTACAAGTTTCTTCTTCTGTTTGGAACCATCTTTATATACAAGGACAACAGCAGTTTTGAACACTAGAGAAAGATTAAAAACAAAAAACACTCAGTCAGTAATTGTCCCTGTACCCTTGCGCCCTGCAAAGCCGACGCATACACAGAAGTCAAACACACACCATTAATCATGACCAAATCATACACATCCCCGGTGAGCCTTTGTTTCAGTCAGGGGCCAGAAGGGGAAAGAACAAGAGGATAATAATACAGGAACATGAAGTCTTTATAATTCCCCACTTCTCCCCCTCCCCAAACCCATCTCACACCACCACCACTGGTAGAATTTACACAACAGTTAATTTCTCAGGTGGCTTTGATGTTACAGAATTCATAAGTTCACCATTTAAAGAACAGTTATTCATATACAAGGACATGTTTGCAAATTACAGGATTCGGTCTAAAATAAAATGTTTTTTGTGTGTTTTAAACCCATCTGGCTAAGCCCACTGGGTGGTTTGTGTATTATTACTGCTGCAGTAGCACCTAGGAGCCCCAGTCATAGACCAAGACATCACTGAGCTAGGCACTGTTCAAAAACAGAACAAAAAAAGAGAGAGTCCCTGCCTACCTGCATGCAGAGAGAGTCAGGGCTGACTACATTTAATAGACAAGTGGCCTATTTGGACCACTGATATCTGTGACAGTGACCTACAAAGCGGAGTCAATACCCAGTTGTATCTGGAATGTTACATGCACATGTTATGGGAAAGTATGTTGGAATTTGGGTTAAAGAATCAGGCAAAGGAATGAAATTGTAATTTCCACAGTGGACCACCGGGAGACACCCTTCATTTTAGAATTAAAATATTTGCATCTTGAGGTTTTAGAAAGATGATTTACACACTAATGGAAAATGAATACGCATCCGCCAAATCACTGAACTGACGACAGCAAGTGTTAGGACATCCTCAAAAGGGGTTTTATTTACAATGGCAATATTGAAAATTAGTAGCCACTGGCTTTCCAATTGCTATCAGCAAATTGCTAGATCAAGACAGCCACTTGGCTACATGAGGGAGCTAAAACAAAAACCACCAAAAAAGCCCAACAGCCAAACACCCCTAGATCATCACTCAAAAGAGCCACAGCAGTGTGAATTCATTGGTGATTTACTATTTATATACATATATTATTCTCACAGCAACATGACTGACCAAGTATTCTACAATTGGTTAACATCATAGGAAAAGCATCCTGATTAATAATTAAATCAGAGTTTTAATATGTGCTGCAAAGAGCCACAGGAGAGACATTACAGAGCCACTTGAAGCTCCCAGAGCCTCAGTCTGAATGTCACTGTCCAAGGTGTAACTCTAAAAGCAAGAAAGCAAAGTGCCATGAATTAGGCAATTGAAATACAAATACTAATAAATCAAGGTGTGGGGAAGGTTGGAAGGAGAAAGGCTGTTAATGCATAGAATGAGGTTTCAGCTACTCAGTTCCTATGGACTTTGGGCCACATTCTACTCAGTTACAGTAGTTGCTTGAATTGAATTTCTCCAGATTTATGTCACTAACAGCAGAATTCAGCCATTTATATTCAGGGGCAAATCGTTGTGGATTTAATTTTCAAGTTCTAGATAATGTAGCAGGAACACTGTTGGGTAACTGTCATTCTCTCTGTACTTTTGTCAAAGGTCTTCAGTGTCTCTGCTCAGGTAAAATCTGTAATCCTATTTGTGTTTGAAATAATCACCAGAGTACATACCAAACGCTGCTAACTCAGGTTCCTTCTTCCATTTCCCAAGTGATGCAGGAGGGTTAAGCCAGATCACTGTATTATGCAAAAGTAAGTCTCCCATGGAAAGGTCTGCAACCTGCCAACCATAAACACATGGAAATACAAAAGCACCAGTGTAAAGGGTTTTAACTGCTTTATTAGATTTAGATGAATTTTACTCTAAAAAGCAGCACACTTTTGGAGCAAGATTTTTCATCAGGACTAGGCAGTTGCAATTATGTGCAAACAGATTGTGCCAAATGCCAACTGTGTTCAATGCTAACTGATCACACATTCAATCAAATCCCTAATTTTTGTGCATAAGTTAGGTACAGCCTAGTGTTGAAAGTCTGGCCATTCAAAATCTGTAATACAGGTTTAGTTTCACAAAGGGTATGTCTTCACTACAGGACTAGGTCGATTTCCCTTAATTCGATTTTCTAAATTCGATTTTAGAAAATCGAATCAGTGTGTCCCCACCAGGACAGCAGGTCGACAGTGGTCGACACTGTCTGTCCTAGAACTTTTGCAGGGGTCGACATAGCCCGCATTGCACTTTGGGTAGGTAGCCCACAGTGCAATGCGTGCCAGACCCCCCCTCCCCCTCCCAAGCAGCCACGCGGACCCCCCCGCCCTCCTGAACAGCCCCTCCGCCGGAGCCCCCCCCGCCCGCCCGAGGAGGGGGGGGAGCCGGCGCGGGGCTGCTTGAGCGAGCCTGCCTAGTAAATTTCACCTGAAATTGACCAAGCAGCTGACCCGCTCGCTCAAGCAGCCCTGCGCCGGACCCCCCGCCCCGCCCGAGCAGCCCCGTGGACCCCCCCCGCCCACCTGAACAGCCCCCCCGCCAGACCCCCCCCCTGCCCGCCCGAGGGGGGGGGGGAGCCGGCGCCGGGCTGCTTGAGCGAGGGGTCAGCTGCCTGGTCAATTTCACCTGAAATTGACTAAGCAGCTGACCCCCTCCCTCAAGCAGCCCCGCGCGGCTCCCCCCCCCCCCGGGCGGGCGGGGGCGGGGGGTCAGGCAGGGGGGCTGTTCAGGCGGGCGGGGCTGCTCGGAGGTCGGAGGCTTAACTTCAGATGCCTCTTCACTTACTCACAGTAGACATAGAGAAGTCGATTTTAGCCTTACTTCTCTCGTCAGGCAGGAGTTATAAATTCGATTTTGAGGGCCCTTTAAATCGACTTTAAGGGCATGTATGTGAAGATAGGTACACGTTTAATTCGACCTAACGTCGTTAAGGTCGAATTAAAGTGGTAGTGAAGACATGCCCAAAGAAGCAGCCAAAAATCTCTCTGAACTCTTATAGTATTTGTTTCTCTCTCCCTGTTTAAGTTTCTCTTTATATTGTTTGAGCACATTAAACATAAAAGAATTGAACATTACCTATTAGCTGAAGCCAGCCACAGTGCTTCTCGTACACAACTTTGCCTCCTGTACACAGCGCTGCCAAGGAATATTAATTGAACCTGCAAGTCCTACATATTTCCTGAGCAAAGACTAACAACTGTGAGCAGATATACAATAAAAATAGTCAAGACAACTAGATTTTTCACTTTGATCTCCAGAGGCAAGAAGTCAGTTTCATTAACACTCACCCTTTCCCACATCTAGAATCTATTTTCCACCTTTTCCTCGTTAACACACAAATTGAGAAGTGCTAAGTTACACCTCTGGAAATTTAAGTCTTCCATTTAGCCACAGAACAGAGTATAGAGCCTGCTTCCACACACTGTCCTCCAGCCCTGAACTGATGGGACCTCTAGTCCCTAGGGTAACCCAGTCTCACTTGTGTTTAAATGTCAGTAAATTAATAGTACACAAAACTGCTCTTCAATCCAGAGTTATAGCACTTCCACTCACTCCTGCCTACCAGATCCAACTCTAGACTCCACATACCTCTTGATACTCTCAACACCAATTGTCCTGGGGGTAGCAGCACCTGCGGCCTTCACCTTCCTCCATGAACACAAACTGCCTCACCTGCTTGACCTCCACTGCCTCCAAGCTGCTGCTGAAGCTCACCCCTCCCATCCCAGCCCCACTTTCTCAAGACTCTCCTCCCCATTCCCCCAGGCTGCTGCTCTAGTCCCTCTTCTCCTCTGCTTTGTTGACTCCCCATCTCATAATTTAGTCCCATCATCCTTCCATGGTGAGGTTCCATCTTGAAAGAGTTCAAAAGAAGTGGTCTAGATTTTCAATAGTAACTAGCAGTTTGGGGATGTCCAGTTTGAAATGGGCCTTATTTTCACAGGGTAAGCATTCAGCATTTCTGGAAATCATGCCCCTTTAAGGAGTCTTGAGATGGGCACCCAAAATCACCAGTCACTGCTGAAAAATTGTTTCTATGTAGGGTGACCCCCCACCCCATCCCATTTTTTCCACAGATGCTATCTGGTCTCCCTGTTTCTATGTATTGGTCTCCAAGACTATACAAAGAAGAACTTTTAGCATGTCCTGCCAGACACAATGCAGAAAAAGGTATTTGTAATGGCAGCTGTAACAATATGCAGTAATTCATACCAGAAGAAAGAGACTCCTGAATAACAGACTTGTGATAAAAAAAGTCAAGAATAAAATCCTTACCTCTTTTTTTTCCCCAGTCTGTTCTGCTATGAGCTGATCAAACACTGCACCATACTCTTCATGTATTTTCTGCATTTCATTAATATGGCTGGCAACTTTGTTCATTGTTTTTATGGCCACTAGAGGAAAAAGTAGAAAACAACAAGTTAGGTAGTTGCTTCATGGAAAGTGTGAGAGGAAAGAAACATGCCCCGCCCCCACAGTGTAGCAGGTAAACACTGTTCCCCAGTTCAGCACTTTACCATCAAGGTGATAGTGTTCTTCACTGTCTGCATCAGTCAGAGCGAAGAGTTCCCTCAGAAGGAGAGGATACTTTAGTATCCGCTGGATAGGTTTGATAAGGTAAGACTCCAGTGTTGAGGAGTGTTGCCGTCTAGGATTCTGAGCATCCAAAAATGCCTTAAAAACAGTGTCTGTCTTAGCTAGAAGTTAAAATGAAAAATTGTTTTTAATTAGCCCAAACACCTGGCATTATGAAGCAACTTTGCCTAGAATAAGCGTGGTTTGTGGAGAAATACACATTTCGATATACAGTCAAACCTCCATTTAACGGACTAATTTGGGCGAGGGGGTGTCCGTTAAATCAAAAAGTCCGTTATTTAATAATAAAAAAAAATGAGCTGTCGGAGCAGCAGCCCGCCCGCCACAGGGTCGGGGCAGCAGCTCTGCAGCCCGCCCGCTGCTGGGACCCCGGCGGCAGCCGGGAGCCGTCAGCCAGCCCGCCCGGGTCCCAGCTGCTGGGAGCCAGCAGCCAGCCCGCCCGGGTCCCAGCTGCTGGGAGCCAGCAGCCCGCCTGCAGGCGGGACCCGGGCAGGAGCCGGCAGCCAGCCCGCCCGCAGACGGGACTCGGGCGGGAGCCGGGAGCCGGCAGCCCGCCCGCTGGCAGGACTCGGGCGGGAGCCGGGAGCCAGCAGTCAGCCCGCAAGAAATGGATTTCGGATGCATCAGACTTGCTAGGAAATTTTGTCCGTTGCATCCGAAGTCCGTTAAATCGAGGTCCGTTAAATCGAGGGTTTACTGTAGTGCCATCTTTTATACACTTCAGGTTTTTAATTAGTATCAAATGCCATAGAGAAGTTACTCATGATTGAACATCATATCAAGATGAACATCTTTTATTTAAACCATGCTCTGCCACATTATTTCTAATATCACCAACCCTCCTCCCTCCCACTAGCTTAATGAAAAAGAGCCACTATTTATAAAAATTCACAGCAGTAGTGTCAGAGGTATGTCTGGCCTTGTTAAAATTACTTGCATCTTTAATGGCATGTTGTTGTTACTGTTCAGCCTTAAAGTGCAGCACAAACAAACATACAACAAAAAATGTGTAAGGAGATAAGAACAGAATACACCAAACTATATCAATGATACACATACTTTATACCCAAAATATATTTTAGACATACTAGATAAAGGCATGGTGCAGTAAGTTGTTAGCCTGCCTATAATAGAGAATTGATGATTTTTCTTCTGCTCCCAACCCCAGAGATTGTTCAAGAAGAGATACTATAAAAATGGGAGTATGCTCTACAGCAGGTATTCCCTTCATAAGGATAACTGTTTCCAGGAGAAGTTGGGCATTTAGTAGATAGTTATATCAATACAATAAAATTATTACAATTTAAAATAAAAAAGGCACTACCACTGCAACCTGAAGGCCAAAAGACCACCCAAACCCGCATATGAAAATGCTGCCCTACATATACATTTAACAGACTTTTAAGGGCCCCAACAGGGCTCCAAATCAGAGTCTACAATTCCACAGATACAAGAATTTGAAAAGGCCACCAGCCAAAGATATCCAGCCCATGTTCTTAATAAGCTCACCCTAGATGCTGCCAGGAGAGAGCATAAAAGTGGCTGGCAACAAATCATTTATTCATGTATTCATTGGGATTGCCAGCATCTGTCTGCATGGTAAATAGAGTTTACAATTTAAAAAAAAATAATCAGAAGTCTTCTGGCTTATTTATCTGACATCAAGTGTTCCTTGAAAAATAAAAGCATTTTTTTTTCTAATTATGCTGTTCCTGCAACTGGAACTGCTAGTCTTCCTACCATCCAAGATAAAAATATAATTATATGAAGCTTTGCTGAAGCCACTAATAGATTAACACTTTCAAGGTGAAAGTCACTCCTGCTGAGCAGCCACACTGAATCCCAGCTCCACAGGCACTTTGGGCACAGCAGCTCTTCAGCCTGGTATGCAGCATCTCCTGGAGAGGGAGGAAAAAGGGCCACACAGGCTGACCCAGTAGAGAATTGTGGCTGCAGAGGAAGCAACAGGAAGATTTTCCTTGTGCTCCACTTCCTGCTTGGAGGCTTCCAGCCAAAGTTTTTTGGGGGTTTTAACATAGGACATTGGCTGGACTTCTGTAGTACATGGCCCTTAGTTCCTGTGGGTATCTCAAGCTTTACTCCATGTGCAAAGGCACGTTTATTCAACCTATCTTCTCCAACACACACACACACACAACCCACGCACTCGCTCCAACCTGCATCCACAATTCTCCCTGGGGAGAGGGTGAACACACAAACTATGCATGACAGATGTTTGTCACATTGCTTAAATGTGCTACTAGAAGGGGCTTGGATGCTATGATGTTAAGGGGGTTATAAAAGCCACTTTAGTATTAGCGCTGATAAAGTTTTGTGGGAGCCCTCTGCACTGGGATAGCCTTTACGGTCATAATGCCAACAGGATTCTCAGCTGACATGCATTGGTGATCAATTTTTCTGCTTTGTCAGCCTGACGACACCTGGCCATCGTGCAGCCTTTGCGCTGTCAACCAAACCCTACATTGTGCAAGGGCAGTTTTCCACCTCAAAAGAACGTTTGGAAATACTACATATGAAGCATGCAGATCTTACCTTTCACTAATACTTTGGGCACTTTAGTGTGGCTGGCACAGAAGGCACTGTACAGCTTGAAACGGTCAGCATAGTATAGAAAGGATCCACCCAAGGAAAACAACACTTTCTAGAATTTTTTTTAAAAAAAAAAAGGTGCAAAAAACCCAAAACACATTAGTTTTCCTTTTGACAAAGCTATTGAAATCAGACTGCTTGGAAAGAATAAGATCTTCTGTGCCATGTTTTATGGCTATTACACATGATTACAATGTTCCTGACCATCAACACTAGGTTCTCATCCTGCCTGGGAACATTCAGTAATAGAAACTAATCAGAAGTTTAGGTGAGGGGGAATTCCTCACCAGGTAGCCAGGGAAAAATAGAAGGTCAGAAATTTTTGAATAGGAGACTCTTTTCTACCTGCTCTATATAATCTATTGTAGAACTGATGGTTTCCCTGTTTAAATTGGTGTTGATCTAGGATGTGAAAATTTCTTTTTCATGGGCTTATTTGGAACATAAATACTTCAATATGTTTAATGATAAAAACTAACTTCTGTAATCTGCTCTAGTTACTATGCACCAACTATTAAATATGTACCTCTGAAAGTGATCAAATATTATGTATATTGTAGTCTGTTCCCTCCACCCCCATCCTCAGACAGCTTTATTTTCAGAGCAGGGATTTGTCTTCTCCTCCCCGGATATTATTTGCATTACACAAATGCTCAGAAGCCCAACCAAGATCAGGGCCCATTCGTGCTATACACACAACATCCGACCTGCACGGCCATCCCGCCCAGCTCCTGAGCTCCCAGCGGGGAGGCTGCTCCCGGCCCCTCCCCTGTGTCATCCGTGCCCCCCCGCCCCGCAACCACGCCATTGTGTGGGCATCGTTCGTGGGGGGAGGGGGAAGGGGGCGGTTGCATGCGCCTCCAGAAGAGTGGGGCAGTGCGTCTGGGTCTGGCCGGGCTGCCAAACACACCGGCGTGGTAAGAGGGCTAGGGCATTGGATCCCAGGAGGCAGTCAGGGGACAGGGAGCAGGGGTGTGTGTGAATGGGGTGAAGGTTCTGGGGGAGAGGTCAGGGGATGGGGAACAGGGAGGTTGGATAAGGGGCAGGGAGTCCTGGGGGGGGCAGTCAGGAGACAGGGAGCAGGGGGTTGGGTAGGGAGTGTAGTCCTGGGAGGGCAGTTAGGAGCAGAGGGTCGGGGGGAGGGGGCGCATCAGGGGACAAGGAGCGGGGGAGGGGTCGATGGTTCTGAGGCAGGCAGTCAGCGGACGGATACGGGGCAGGGCCAGGCTGTTTGGGGAGGCACAGCCAAAAAGTTTGTCCACCCCTGCTCTAGCTGCTCCAAGTCTGCCTCAAAGAGGGTTCAGATCTCTGAGCTGTATGGCAATATGTGGAATACACAGGTTTGATAGATCTTGCAAATTTGTTTCAGTACATTTTTGAGTCCATAAGCAAGACATGGACTTCAGGAGGCAAGACCTATTCATCAATGAAAGTCCAGTCTGCCCTGCGCTACATTTCAACATGCTTAGTTAAAGAACAAAATTATTTTCTAATGATTAACCATAGTGGTAGGTTGGGTTACTAATGCCAATTTAAAATGAGCAATCAAGAACAAAACAAAAAAAAGACTTCTTCCACAAGCTCTTCAATTACACCATGTTCCTGGAGGAGAAAACCCAATGGGATTATTATTCACCAAGACATCTTGTCCTTTTATCAAGGTCAGTGTTCAAAGGACCAAAGGACCAAGAGGAGATGCATTGGGTTGTGTTAATTTCAACACTATGTGTTACTTGCCATTGATTGATCCAATTATAGTGGTGGTGGTATTCCTTCATTTAGCAACCAACCCTCCCCTAAAATGTTTTTCCCTGTTTATTTTTAATTCAGTTGGGGTTTCTTCTCTTTAATATTTCTACCTCCCCCCCAAAGTATTTGAAAATAAGATTCAAAAGCAGCATTATATTCAATAGCTTGCCACTCCTGCCTACATGTGCATTAAGTGCCTGCTGAGTACAGAATACAATTTACAGTTCAAAACCGTTTCCCCAGTGGCTTCCCTGAACTGGCAATTTAGACTTGTCAGTCATAATGTTTTATGCAATTATATTTCTGCCACTACCTTTTCCTCAGCGTGTGAAACATGAAATCGAACAGAGGTAAAAATCACGTCTAACTGCATGCTTTTGCCAAGTGGCATTGATCAATAAAGCTACATGCAACATGAACTAGAGCTACAGTGTGATATTCTGGTTTCAAGGAGTCATGGTGGTAGCTAACACAAGTTCATGTAAAAACCTTAAAATGCGTTCTTACAAAATAAGAGTCATGGTAGTCAAACTGGTTTGATATAAGGTTAAGAGGACTACTTCTCCAGTACACTAAGTGTGCCATAAGCCTAATTTAAGTTTGCTTTAGACACGCAGCCAGAGTTTAAATAAAATGTTTACCTTAAATTGGTCAACTTTTTCAAGCTTTTCCAGGTCTGGCACCAGCCTCACTCCATCTTCAAGAGTTTTCAGGAACTCCACCTGGAATGCCACCATTTCAGTCAAATTCCCAAAGAGAACATCCAGCTAATAAAAGAGAAAAGTTTAATATGCTTAAAATCTCAGTTTAGACAACTTTCCAGCCAGTCACAATTTACAGAACATTAGCACTTTGCTTTACTTCAGCCTGGTCTACACCAGAGGGTTAAGATGATTTAAGCTTCCTTGCCTCAACCTAGCTGTGGAAGTGCCTTCACTTAGATTTGGCTCCTGCTGAGGTAAAGTGCCTCTTGATGCCAATTTAGTAACACCACCTCCCCGAGCAGCGCAGAGCCATGGCTGAGTAATTAGGTTGACACAGAGTCAATGTAGACCCTGCATTGCTTACATTGACTGTTACTGTCTTTCAGGAACCATCCTACAATGCCCTATATTGACAATACAATCATAACAAGCGCTCCTGGTGAGGGGACACACTGCTGACACATGCAGCCAAGCATGTGCACAAACAAGCAATTTAATAACTGTGGTGGCCGTATGCTGACAAGTTAGGTCGACGTCATTTTGTAGTGTAGACATGGCCTTAAAGTCCAGCAGACTAGTATGGCTGCTATCAGAAGATCAGACAAGACTGATCAGTATTTTTATAGTCAGTATCAGTCCATTTAAAAATGTTCCTAAGCAAGTTTAACCCTCACGGCCCCTTCCATTCCTTCCTACATCAATCTGGCAGCACTATGGCAACAGCTTCCATACCTCATCTTGAGTGAGGAAAGTTTCTTTTTGTAGAGGTTTCAGGTATCTTTCCATTAGACAGTTTAAGTCCTTAAAATAAACACAAAAATAAAGAAAATATTTGTTAATGTCATTTCCTCCAAGTACCTCTCTCAAACTGTTACAGTGACAAAGATCCTCTCCTTAACACCATCGATGTAGTCTCTAGGTCTTTCATCTGTCTTGTATAAGACAGGAGTATATTCTATTTTAGTGAAATTTAAGACATTAAAAAAAACTCAGGCAATTTAGAGTAAATTGCTTATAAAAACTAAGATATGTGATTTCATCTTTAAATGTTTCTCTGTATCCCAACCAAATAAAATGTATGTCACTGTTCAAAAACCTCTTTATTCAGTTTCAGTTTTAAAATATCTGGTGTATTTTGGATGCTCCTAATACAATTGATGAAAAGTCCTACAGTAAAAGGTAACTTGCCACTAGTCAAATAAATTAGTTTTTATTTTTTTTATTTGTGATACAAAAAATATTGCAGAGCTTTAACTTCTTAGAAGTTCAACTCTGGAAAGAAAAGGAAAAACATGGACAATATATAACTTACTTTGACGTAGGTACGTTCTGTTTCAAGCAGTTCACAAATAACCTTGCGCAGTTTATCAGCATCTGTAAGTTGTCTCATGGTGGACAGTTGAGGCCCTGTAAACTCTTGAGGATGCAAACTCAAATCAGAAGGATTCATCTCATGTAGACTGCGACAAAATGCAGCAACTTGTTCTGTACTCTTTAAAAAGAGAAAACATTACACCTAGTTATTTTAAATTAGGAGCTATTTGAACTCTAATTCTGCTATTGTTTACCTCACAGACATATTGTATGCTCTAATGTAACTTTAAGAAGTGTGCTGTGCTTCTCTATCAAATGTTTTATCATCCTGAGCTGGATGTTCCAGTCCGCCAAGTTCACTGTCCACAGCATAGGCAGTGTAAAGTGGCCTTAAAGCAGCCAAAGATTTAAACTGGAAATTTCCCCTTTTGTAGAGGAATAGTTACCTCCTACACCATCTGTGTACCTTATCGTTGGGAAAAGAAGGGCCAGCATGGTGAAACCAAACTCTGCAATGCCAGATCCTCTGCTGGTATAAGCTCAGTTATGGAGTTTATGCCAGCGGTGGATATTAGAAAGGCAGGGAATCTACACTAAACCCTATGGGGCCTGGAGAGCCCAGGATGAGGGACCCCATCTGGCTGTGGGCAACTGCCAGTCTCTACCAGTTGATAATCAGGACCCCTGTTAAGAAGAGCCTCAGATACACTGTTCTTAGAAATTCAGAGTGATGTCACATAATAACCACGTCCTGTAAACTAAGTATATTTAGACAGTATACACAACCGTACAGCAAGGGAATTGCATCAGACCACTAATAAGTCCCTGGCCCAAGAAGTATGAGCAAGTACAAAACAGACATCTCAGATCACATAACAGAGTGGCTAGAAATGATTCAAAGTACATTTTTGTAATTTGTTTTTGGTAGCACTCAGAACACGCTAAGCGCTGTGTAAACCCTAATGGAGGGGCAGTCCTTGCTCTAAAGAATTTAAACACTACAAGAAATCAGGAACAGCAGGTAACAAGCGGAAGGAATTACAACATCCACGTAGAATACAGACATGGTGTTTGGCCATGTTCTGAGACTCTCTCTGACTTTATTTTTAATTAAATCTGTAAGAATGTCTAAAACTTAGATTTTAAAATACAGCCGTGTCATGATGCTTAAGCGGACTGAGATTGGAAGCTCTTTGGGGCAGAGACCATCTTTGCACTGTGTTTGTATAACATAGTACAATGGGGTACTACTCCATGACTGGGAGCATTAAGTGCTATCGCAATACCAAACAAACAATAATGAAACCTTCAAGTCATGCAATTAGGTGCCTAATCCTGTGATTTACTGATGTTACTTGTGTCCACTTTCCTTCCCCTCCTTTTGTCTGTCATACTGATTGTATCTAATGAGAGAAACGTTCTTTGAACATACACATCTTTACTATTCGTAGTTACTGCATACAGCATGGGGGGGGGGGGGGGGAGAGGAAACTGAGCCTCTAAGCACTACCACAAGAGAGAGAATGAATATTTGAATAACTAAATTGCCATAATATTCAAGTTAACAATGGAACAGTTTAATATGTTGGGATAGATTGCAACAATATGATTCTCTGAGGCACTTGAAGAAACAGACCTAGATCTAAATGCAAGAAGGCTACAAGCAGGGCATTCTCAGGGGGGCTGCCTCTCAACTCACAACTTGCTTCAACTGACAATTCAGTTTATTGGCCTTTTCACTGAATGCAGTCTGATGCTGGAGGGGGTCATAGTGTACCTTGGGGAAACGATGGTTCTCCCCTCTCTATTCCATCTCCCTTCAGCTCTACACTGTGATCACTGCAGAGCCAACATAGCTACAGGAGAGCACCTCAGTCTAGCCTCAGACTTGTTTACAAAGTTCCACTAGGTTACACCTGTGCAGACTGATGCCCAAGAGAGTTGTACAGGTGTCTTTATGGATATCTTTACTAGCCTCTCTCTACTCAAATATCCCCACCATCACTACAACTAGTGTAGAGTCACTGCCAGTTGTACTGATGTAAGTGGCCCACCATTATTTACATTCTGTACCTGCTGACTGTGTTAAAGGAGAACAGGAACCAAAAGCAGGTGTGTAATAAGTGTGGTCCCTGGGAGAAAGAATGGCACAATGTCTTGTGAAGTGCGGTGATCACAGCAAGGATAATATGGATGCTGTTGTCATCATCTAGCCTGACTATTCTCCATCTATTGTGGTTTCATTTCCCCTTGGTATAACACAGCAGGTGCGTCAGATTATTTTCATGAGAAAGAGGCATTAGCACTGTTTTATATGTTGTTATAATCTGTTGACTATTTTGTTTTTGGCTATAAAAATCCCAGTGAAAGGGAAAAAGGTATTTCTAAAACATTCTGACTTGTTCTAAATTATTCAGTTTAACTCTAAGAATGTATATAATATTTCTAGTTGATACATTAAGATTTACAGACAGTTAAATTTTTGTTTTAATTTATTTTGGTTAATTTCCAATCACTGCATATAGAGGGTGAAATTCATTTGGGATTTGGGTAACTAACTTCCTAGGTTCTTTTGGGAAAGTCTCTGCTGTTATCAAATTGCAGTATTAGTAGGTAGTCTATGGTGTGTTGATGCATCAAGTGGGAGACAAAACATATTTTTGCACCATTACCCACTGATAAATGAGCATTTACTTGGGAAGCATGTTTATATTGCTAAAGACATAATTTGGGGGGAGGGAAAGGGGGAAGAGAGAGAAGAGGGTCAATCCACACTGCATACAGTGGGCAAATCTAGAATGCTCCTGTCTTGTGGGAATTTTTAGAGTCTGAGGAAAGAAATCTGGGAAGTTGATGTACATTGGAACAACCTCAGAATCAAACATATGGGACAGAGCAACCCTGGCTGTGACATAACAAGGAGAGGATTTAAGAGGCAATAAGAACAGGGAAGGATAGCTCAGTGGTTTGAGCACTGGCCTGCTAAACCTAGGGTTGCAAGTTTGATCCTTGAGGGGCCCATTTAGGAATATGGGCCACAAATCTGTTGGATGATTTAGTTGGGGATTGGTCCTCCTTTGAGCAGGGGGTTGGACGAGATGACCTCCTGAGGTCCGTCCCTTCCAACCCTGAGAGTCTAAAGAAGGCAAGGTGAAATGAGGACTGTGTAGTGAGAGAGACAGTAGGGTATATTATGCCCCACGTTACTGTTCCTTAATCCAGAGCTGGAAGAAACTCTGGGGTCAGAGTAATTCAATCTCTTTGCTCCTTCAATCTGCATTAAGGGTTCACTGAAATTGCATTCACAGTCTCTGAAGAGAATGACCAGGGCCACTTAGGATCAGGAGCCCTACCCATCAGGAGGTGAAGGGATACCATCAACTCATTTAACATAGGCCAAACAACTGGCAGGTGGGAATGAATTTCAGCTACTACTGACTTAGGCCAGATATGGAATGGTGACCTAATCGGGAAAGGGTCCCTGTCCCATAGCCATTCTGCTTATGTACAGCCATTACTTCCCTCTAATTCACCTCTATAAGCATAGTGCCATGAAATCCAAAGGAGCATTATTTCCACTTGGTAAGGACTTTCCTCGAACAATACAGTTGCTTCATCCACAGCTACTTTATGGCTGTCAGCCCCCATCCAAGCATAAAACTGCTATGTACTAGATCAGTAATTACTTATTCAGTAATTATACAAAGGTGACATTTTCTTTAATATGCACATTTAACTGATCAGCAGTTTACAGATGACTTACAGGAAATACGAATGGTTGCAGAAACTCTTTTGGTTGGAGTTTGATTATTACAGCAACAACATTCATCTTGAGTAGTTGAGACTAAACTTACACCAAGTAGGTATGGAACAGAATAGCAATTTATCTGTTCGACCTGAATTATGACAGTAGGACTAGTATACCTCTAATTAGCTCCTTTGCAGTATTTTACTGCTGATTAAATATGGTTGTATAAATAATCCAGTTCTCTTGCACCAAATCATGCTGTCAATTGTGGGCTCTCTTGTTCCACACACCATCTATGCTCACTAAGGATTTGATCCTGCAACATTTGGGGTAGGATCAAGTCCAACAGCCCCAATTCATCAAGGCCCTTGGGGTGAAATCCTGGCCCCGGTGAAGTCACTGGAAGTTTTACCACAGACATCATTGAGGCCAGGTCTTCATTCTAGGACTTTATTTGAACTTAAGCATATGCTTAAGTGCCTTGTTGATTCAGGGCTGTAGGGAACTGGCAGCTTGAGAACTGGTGAAGTAGGCCTAAGTTTAGGCCATTCTGGGTTACGGTGTTTAATAAGGTAAGTTCCTCAGGGAGGAAGGCTGGTCCAGTGATTAGGGCACTATCCTAGGAGCTGGGTCCCTGCTGCTCTTCGCTTCAGGATTAGCTTGAGGTATCTCTCGAAGGTCATCCCAACCTCTGTGTGTACACTCTACCTTGAATGAAGTGGTGCTTTAAATTTAAGATAGCTGGCCCATTGCGCGTGTGGACTGAAGCCACAGTGCGCTGCTGAAGCTCAAGAAAGTAATGCAGTGAGAGCTCAGCTACTGTTGCTAATCCAAAACACTCTATTACTCAAGTGTTATTTTTCAGTGTGACCATTCTCACTCTAGCTCAAGCCAGAGGAGTTAACTCTCAGTAAACAGCTCAAGCCAACAGTGCAGGGGTTCTCAGACTGAGGGTCGGGACCACTCAGGGGGTCATGAGTTTAATATGTAGGGGGGTCACGAGCTGTCAGCTTCCACCCCAACGCCACTTTGCCTCCAGCATTTATAATGGTGTTAAATATATTTTAAAGGGTTTTTAATTCATGGGGAGGGATGTCACACTCAGATGCTTGCTATGTGGAAAAAGGTCACAAGTACAAAAGTTTGAGAATCACTGCCTTAGCCTCTCACATCTCCATCTGTAAAATGGAGACAACACCACTTTTGTGATGTAGAAAAGTGCTATGAGGATAAATACATTAAAGAGACTACCGTGATTGGAGCCATATGCTCACCTAAATGTACATTTCTACCTATCTTAAGAAAACTGGAAAGCCACATCTACAAATTTGATTTTTCCCCACTTCCAATTCAGCATCTCATTTGGAAATAAGTTATTTCTATCAAGGCAGTAACATGCATAAGTTTGTAGAAATTATTTATACTGTTGAGGTAACAAAGAGTCTTGTGGCACCTTAAAGACTAACTAAAGTATTGAAGCATAAGCTTTCGTGGGCTAATACCCACTTCGGGTGGGTATTAGCCCATGAAAGCTTATGCTTCAATACTTTAGTCTTTAAGGTGCCACAGGACTCTTTGTTACCTCTGCTATTCCAGACTAACACGGCTACTTCTCTGATTCTATTTATACTGTGTTACCTAAGCTGTGACTTTTGCCGTGCAGAGTACAGGAAATATAAAGCCACAGAAAGACAAATTACATTTGTCACAGTTATTACAGTTCTAGGACTTGAGGTCTTGAAGCTTTTATAAGTAGAGTAATTTTGTTTTTTAAATACATTCTACAACATTTTAACTATGTATTATCATGCCCTTCATAGAAGCTGTTCACGTTAAGTCAATAGAAAAGATGGACTACGGAAAGAACAGGGAAAGCCTTTAATATCATGAACTACTAGACAGCAATTTGAAATGCTCATTTAAGTGAAATGCTCATTATAGATTAAATGTCTTAGTCTGACTCCATTCTAATGGCTGTGGTGCAACAATTCCCATGTTCCAAAAGAATGGCCCACAATAAGGCATGGATTTGTTCTTTTTTTAGCCCCTTCACATATGGAAGCTTTAGGAGATGACCAGTCACAAACTTCAGTTATGTCAGGTGTCAGCTAGCAGCACTTCTACATTACAATTTAGATTCCTCACATCAAGTTATATTTTAAATCTGGTAAAAATACAAGTTATTTAAAATTGATGCTTTGCAAAAGACAAATTACCAATCTCAAGGTCATTGACATTCATGAACTTGTTCACATTTGCTCAAGGCACAGGGATCAAATCATCTTTTTGCATGCACCTATAGGAAGGAGTTCTCTGCCCGTCTTTTGTTTAGAGAAAGTAAATAGTGACTGACTGAAGGAATCACACTTTACAGCCAGCTAAAGTAGTGTTAGTTATGATACAGTGCAGATTTCATTTACAATTCTTAAACACTTCATTAAAATGACATCATTATCCAATTGCCTAGAGATTTAGAGGGAAGAGAACAGAGTAATTTGGTAGATAAACAGCCAACTCCCTTTACCTTCCAATTCCAGATCTGTTCCCTACGCATCATGGGTGTAGTGAGAGACCAGTTCAGGGTGTGTTAGTTTAAGTCAAGGAAACTACTGCATCATATTTGGCGTTCGATCCTGCAAACCTGCACTCACAAAAGTGATCCCAAGTAGTGACTTTGATGGAATTACTGGTGCAAACAAGGATTGGGTGCTAGGTCTGTGCAGACCAATTAAACACCAACCCCCCATCCTGCAAAGAGCTCAGCAGGTGAGCTAATCTCACATCCTTCCTGGGCAGGAGCATTTCCTCAAAAGTTAAGCATGTTGACATCATTGAAACAGTTGGTGTTTTGACTGATTGTCCTCTAATGGAGAGATGACAACAATTTCCTCTGCCAGTCCTCATTTTAAAAACATGGGCAAGAGTGTGCAGTCAAGTGTAGTCTTTCAGGGCACTCAACATCTCTACCCAATAATAGACAAATTAACTTAAAAAAACCAAAACCTGTTCTCCAAAATCCAAATAAAACTTCTGGCAAATCCCACTGAGGCTTGGCCTCAATTGTTATGGAGACTGCATATTCTAAAAAAACCCTCTGCAGGCATCAGCATTGCTGTTTACTTAGTATCACATTTATAACCTTCTTAAAATTACTACAGCATGAGGCTGTATTAGGCTAATTGCTTAATCTAGTTACACTACACAAGAGTAGATCTGCTCACCAAATGCAGCATGTGATAAAGAGAATCGCAGGATCTCTCCACGCCTTTGTTCCTGGGTTTACATTTAACTCTCCAAAAAGCTGACATCATTGGGAAGATATTGTTGTGAAAATTCTGTTACTCAGCATTTTCAGTAACAAATACACTAAAAAAAGGAATCCAAATTTCTTTCTATATTCAGCTGATATGAAATTCTTTCCTGCTCCAGACCAGTGTCTTTTCCTCATATTCCATGCTGCTTACTTGACACACAAGCACAGAAAACATCCTCTCCTGTACGTTAATGAGAGGGCAGCTACTGCACTTCTGTAAGACTCCGCTCCTGTGTCATTTGCTGTAGGTCTCGTTCTTTCGATAGATCAATAAGAATTTAATTCTCAGCTCTAACTAGTGAAGTCACTTCTGAAGCCTCCCTTTCATGGAACCGTCATATGAGGATTCCCAAAAGCAATGGCTGAAACGTGCAGAGGGGAAGCTGACACGAGAATATAAATGTCTATTGCCTGTGGATTAGTACCAGCTGATTGGCCACAACCTGTACTGCATCAGATTATTAAACATCAGAGCAGACAGCACACACCAATTAGACCACTTTAAAAAGCCAAGTACATTATTGGAAAACCTTAAGCTGCTTTTTTTTTAAAAAAACCCTATTTTAATCCTTTTATATCAACTTCTACATGTGTTGAGGGATTTGTATCAATAGATCATTTTGGTTTTCATTAACACTGAAAAAGGTGATTCATCTTCACAGAACACTTCTGGTAAATGAAATGCATACAGAGTCATTAGCGCATGGTACCTTAAACACAACTGCAAGGTAATTAGCCTTCATTTCAAGATACAGGTCTTCAATTAGAAAAAAGGAAATGCTACTGGATGTTCATTTCAACTCAGTCCATTTTTAAGCACATCCACAAGTGTGTCACTATACAAAGCACTACTGACCTGATCACCACAGTAAATGACATCGAGTCCTGTGTCATGATGGCTACAATGTGCAATATACTTAAGCTTTTGTTGCTGTGATATTGAGACCCTGCCCCTCTCAGGTTTAACCTCCACACCAAGTGTGTTACATTTATATAAATTAGCACACTAAGGAAATAAGCAGATAATCACGAAGGCTCGTTTTTGTTAAATAAAACGTATACTAGTAAGTCAGCTATACGGTATCCTGTTAAACAAGAGATGGATGACGGACTAAAATGTTGCTTGAAACTAACAAAGTCTTATACAGATCTTGGATTAGACATTGAGGCTATGTCTACACTATGGACCTCACAGCGGCACAGCAGCAGGTGTGCCGCTGTAAGGTCACTTGTGTAGCCGCTGTAAGCCGACAGGAAAGAGCTCTCCCTCCGACATAATGAAACCACCCCCAAGAAGTGGTGATAGCTATGGGTGTTGTCTTCACTACCCGCGGTAGCAATCGATCGGTAAGCGATCGATTTCTCACGTCTCGTGAAGACGCAAGAGGACGGCAGGTAAGTTGGCTGAAGATATGCCAACTTCAGCTATGTGATTCACAAGTTGCGTATCTACAGTCGATTCCCGCCCACCCAGTGAAGACCAGCCCTATGTCAGCAGGAGACTGGCCACCGACGTAGCGCTGTCCACACCAACACTTATGTAGGTTAAACTTATGTCACTCGGGGGAGATTTTTCCACATCCCTGATCAACAAAAAAAGGTCTGCCGACAGACGACAAATGTGCACAACCCACTTGAGATTCAGAGGAGTTTGGCTCAGAGAGGCTTTAGTGCAAGTTTTAAAAATTATTATATATTTTAAAAGCATAGGAGTTTGCTGATACTTACATCTTTACAATTGGGAGATACTGAGCTGACTAAAAGACAGCTGTACATGGGCTGCCTTAACTTTTAAAAGAAAGAAGAGCTATTGGAATCTCCAAAAAAACACCTAGAGGTTAAAAACACCAGACCTAGCAGTCAACTCCCTCTTCCTGTGCAGGACTGTTTTTAATACGTATATATCCATCTTGTGTCCTTCCCCCCTTTTTGTGATATACGAAGGGAGCCCAGAAGTTTCTCCTCTTCCCTAGAAGTTTCTCTTGCTTATTTTTTCCATTAGAAATTCACATCTGGTACACTCTGGAACTATTTGAATATCACCAGGAAAAAACATACTGTCTAGAAGTTGGAAAACAAGGGGTGAGGGGTTGCTGGAGAAGAAGCAAAGAGCTGGCAACGGCAGGGGGAACTCTGACCTATTTCATCAAGTCAGATTGTAAAAAGGGCACAAGCCCAAGTTTTACAGAATTCTTTGCAGGTTACAGCCATGCGTCTCATAGTAGCCATGCTCATATAGCATGTCCACTGACCACTGCCTTCAAACTCTTTCCTCTCCCCACTTCCTCCAGGTACATTTCACTGTGTACAGAGACAGCCAGTGCAAGTTAAGGCTGATGATAGAAGCATGATTCATTATCTCAGTAGGGTTGGAAGAAGGTGGCAATACCATGGAGAAGATACCTTTCTTGCCTTACTCTGCAAATGACTTCCAAGAGATTTTAGGAGAGCGACGTGTGGTGAGTCTACCTTCAGATAATTAAATGCCCAGTGTGATACAAAAGACATTTTAAAGCAAAACTATAAAAAAGAGTTAGGAACAAAAGTTGGAGCCCCCTTTACTAGCATTCTCTCTGGCTTTAACAGAACTATTTTTAAGTTTTGTTGAAATTCAAGAGCACAGGAGAATTAAAGAATACAGAGTTGTTCTGTTTCTCTCTCTCTCGAAAGGGAAAGTAGAGTTAGCAAGTTAGACGTATGTGGTTGTCACTATAAATACATTCTGTATTGAAACACGCACACACATCCCGCCCCGCCTTTTGATTCGAGACTTTTAAAAAAAGTTTAAAGGGGAAAAAAGAAAAAGAATTGTACTCAAAATTTCTCCCCCATGCATCACATGCATTATGTATAAGAAGAATCTCCTTCAAAGATACACATTTCCAAATATTAGACAATGCAAAACAGGGAATAATGTTTCATTTACACAAAATGAAATTTCTACCTCACTGAAAGCCCGGACTCATTAATTTGACAAGTTAGTTACAGTTCTTACTCTCATATCATAAGCGTAATAACTACTAAAACACAGTTCCTTAGCACAGCCAAAGCACAGGGCTGATCATAGAATTCATATATCTTGCTTTAGACAGCTGATGGTTCATGCAAAGTATGAAATGGGACATTGCAGCCTCCTACATAGTTCATGCACAAAACTTTTAAAGGCTACAGAAAATCCAACCACATCAAGAGTATCTATCCATAGCCAAGTTGGCAGCAGATACCATTAATACTTGGACTGTTTTTCTGAAAAGAGACCTTCATTCCAGACCTCATTACAAATCATGCAGATATCCACACTTAAATTTAAAAAAATCAACACACATTAGTACTTCCCCCACTTTTGAAAAATATAATTTTATACTTACTATAAAATGATTCCCTAGGAAAACCTAGAGACGCAGTGTAAAGATAATCTTCTGCCTTACATACAAGTTCTGTGTATGTTTCATGCCTGGGAATGCTTTCTCCTATCTATCAAAGGAAAGGCTACAAGCTAGTATGACATAAGGGATCAGGAAACAAGAGGCCAGGGGCTTTTTCCTTCCTTTCAACTATGATAACCTAATAGTGGTATTTGGGGATAGGTTTATGAGTCACCAAGACACATTTTCAACTAAAACAAAATGATGGGAAACCACACACAAATACATACATACATACATACCTAGAGAGAGAGAGACAGAGAATGGGGAGAGAAGATGAGGAGACAGAGAGAATCAATGAGATGTGTCCTACATAGTCTATACTTCTGGCTCAGTGAATTCTTAGAGCTTGGGTTACTAACGTAGCATCAATTATGTAGCAAGTGCTTAAAATATAACAAGGAGCTAGCCCTTTTAAAGTCATCTTACCATATGTACTTGATTCAGCTTCAGAGAACACTAATCTCCACAGATCATTTTGTGCAATATTCACTATTACCACAGCTAGAACAAACTACCAAACTATGCCAGAACTAATGCCTTAATAGAGAGTAATTAGCAATCTATTTGTGCAGCCTGTTAACTATAATTGGAGAGTTCTGCTTTAATCAAAGGTAGATTAGCTGTAATTTGTTTTGCATTTAAGCTGCTAACATGTAAACTATACTATTGATTTAAGGCAATAATATAACTTTTGTGTTTCACACCTTGGAAATTATTGAAGAGGAAAGCAGAGGAAAATGTGATAAATCAATCTGGAAAAGCATTCCGCTCACCTGCCCAAGGGAAGGAAGTGAGAGAGTAGCTATATTTTAATAGGTGAAAGCATTATCACACACCACAGAAGATCAGAACCATGTCTACTCTTTTACCCCTCATGGATCCAACAGGTGTTGATGTGCTGTAATCAAGGCTGTAATTTGTTACACTCTGTATCACTTGTAAACACCTGAAAAGTAAGATCAACATTTTCCTAGGGAAAATGCTCTAATCATGCACAGCTGCGAAGTCAGCATGTCAGCTGTGACTCTACTGCACTACAGGTCTTTGCAATGTGAAAATGAAAATCTCTCACCTTGCTCAGCCTATCCGTCTCATCAGAGGACTCCAAATCAGGCACTTCTGCTTCTTCTGGAGCTGCCTCAGCACAGGGGTCTTGTTCACTGCAAAGCATGTGCCCTGCCAAAATTGACATGTATTGGAAACAAAATACAGTAAAACCTCGATTTAACGGACTAATTCGGGCGAAGGGGTGTCCGTTAAATCAAAAAGTCCATTATTTAATAAAAAAATAATAATAAAAAAAAACCAAGCTGCCGGAGCAGCAGCCCACCCGCCACAGGGTTGGGGCAGCACCTCCGCAGCCTGCTCGCTGCTGGGACCCGGGCGGCAGCCGGGAGCCGGCAGTCAGTCCACCCGGGTCCTGGCTGCTGGGACCCGGGCGGGAGCCGGCAACCAACCCGCCCACTGGTGGGACCCGGGCGGCAGCTGGCAGCCAGCCCGCCCGCCGGCGAGACCCGGGTGGCAGCCGGGAGCCAGCCCGCCTGGTGCCGGGACCGGGGCAGCAGCCGGGAGCCAGCAGACTGCCGCCAGCGAAGGGGACCGGGGCCGCAGCAGGGAGGGGTCGTGGTCTGATATGGATCAGAAATTTTGTCCGTTGCATCCGAAGTCCGTTAAATCGAGGTTTTACTGTAGTGGGTTATGGAAAATTTGAAGCGTTTAGAGCAGTGAATAATGAGCTTTCATGAACTATCAGGTTCCATGTGCCAGTGGTTCCTGGGATGCCCAGGGGCCTACCAGCATTCAGCTCACTCCAGGAACAGGGGCCCAAACAGGGATTTGAGCACAAAGGTTTCATGGCCACACAGGAAATTTGATTAAACTATGAACACTAATCACAAAGTTATGGGCCTGATCGAAGTTAGAAGCCACCAAAGTTGATGCAGAGTAAAGGCCAAGCTCCATGTTGAGATTAGGTTTTATAAAGCTCCAACCCTACAAAGGCCTGTGCTTAACTTTATACTTGAGCAATTCCACTGAGCTCATTGTGGCTAGTTGTGGGTAAAGTTGAGTAAGTCTTTGCAGGTTCAAGGCCTTAGTTAACATTTCCTCCATACGGCCTTATACTGGAAGATTTTAATAGATTACCGTTTATAGTTTTACATTAAGTTTCTCTTTTAATGTTAGAATCAAAAATACTTTTACAGGAATTTTTAAGTTATACTATTAATTGACAATTTCATCTTTATGTGTGCAATGTATTAAAGTAACTGCATTCATCTATATCCTGGCAGTCTCATTTTTGATCCAACAACCCATAAAGATTCCTTTGCAGCTACTGCCCAAGACCCTGAACACTTAAGCAGAGGCGCAATTTTTGCATGAGCAGTTCCACTGAAGTCAATAGGACTACTCCTATATGATGTGCAAGGATCCACCTGCCTGAACTGGGGTTACAATTTATACACAGTCTGTATTATTCTTTTTTAGCATAAGGGTTTTTACATTATATAAGTTACTTAAAGAATAATCTATCAATAAGCAATGAAACAACAACAAAGAATATCAAAGGGAGAAAGGGGTGGTTGGTTAGGACATGGGACTCCCGGGGGGCCTGCAGAGGGCCGGAGTGTGGATATGGGCCGAGGCAGTCAGGGAACAGGGAGCAGATGAGGTCCTGGGGGGGCAGTTAGGGGTGGAGGGACCCAGGAGGGAGCAGTCAGGGGACAAGGAGCAGGGAGGGTTGGATGGGTTCGTGGTTCTGAGTGGGGCAGTTGGGCGGGAAGTGGGAAGAGGCGGATACAGGGCGGGGGTCAGGCTGTTTGGAGCGGCACAGCCTTCCCCACCTGGCCTTTCTTACCGTTTCGGAACCCCGATATCCCATTGATATTTTTCAGCTATACTCGGTGTAGGTTTGAGTGAAAAGATTATGGATGACTCTTTGGGTGTTCTGATTCAGAGCGAATGGCAAACCATTGTAGTGATTAGTGTGCTCAAAATTTCCCCTGCCAAGTCTATTTCTTTATTCTGTGGGTGTAGTGAAGTGGAATTCATTATGCTAGCTGGAACTAGAGATGAATTTTAAGAAATGTACTAGACTTATCAGAAAATGCTGCTGGCCCTTCACTAAAGTTCACAGAAAGTTAAAGTTAGTGCAGTTGCTACTATGAGTGTTTTGCTAAAAAATTAAAGTTGGGCCAAGAAGGCATGTTAGGGCAGGTTTTCTAGTTCTCATTTGAAGACAATTCATACTTGACCTTCGGTCATGCTTTTAGCCACAACGAGCAAAAACACTGCAAGATTTTCATCATCCTGAGTTACATCTGAACCAAATTTAGAAGACATGACCCTGCTGGTTTGGTGCTGACTTGAACCAACCTGTAGAAACCAGTACAGAGCTGAGTTATCTTTGAATTAAAATATTCAAAAATAGCAGGGAGGGGGTTCATATGGGAGGTGTCCATGGAGGCCTATCTCCACAGTGCTGAAAAATCTAAGATCTCGATCTTGACAAGGCCTGGTTTTAATGGGTTAAGATAGATGATAATGAAATGCATTTGTGGAAGTGTTTGGTTTCTATGACATTAAATCTGTGTTGAGCCTCTCATTTCTACAGCTTAGTCCATCAACTTTTATTACTTCCTGAATCCTTTACTTATATCTAGCAAAACTCTTAAATCCCCTAAAATGTCCATTTTTTAGAAAGGGAAATGTGCAGAATATCATGAGTTTGGCTTGAGCAGCCTGTGTTTGTCCTCTATGATTAATTATCCATTATAAGCAGTGTGAAATGCAGCCCACAATTCTTTCTCACCCTAAGCTAACAAACAGCTTGCCTTTTATGGCTATCAGGGCTTCTTTTCCTGCTAATAGTAAGACACCTCTTTAATCTACTTCCTGCAGTATAAACACTCCTACCCAATACAGAGAGCAATCTTTCACTTACATCTTAATGAACTGTCACACAATGCATGTGCATACAGTATTTCAAAAGTCATAGGCTGCCAAACTCAATGTCTGCTTTAATAGGTCATCTGCTGGTAGTTCTACATTGCCACTGAACTCAGTAATGTTGAATGTTCTTATAATAGCTATTTAAATACATTGCAGTTACTGTCCCCTTACTGTTGGTTCATTACATTGTTTTATTCATATCCTGTAAATCTTTATTTAGCTGTTCATGGAGCTCTATAAGGACAATGTATGAAGTTCTCTTTCACTGTAACTGAAGACAGTCTAGGCATATACAGCTTGTTAATGAAGACAGCACAGCAGCTTCACTTTTTATGAAGGAATTAGTAAGAATAATCCAGAAAGCAGCAAAGGGGCAGCAAGGTAGCTATGCACATGCCTCACTTTAAGTATGAGTGATCCCATTGGGATCAACAGGACTGCTCTGATGCTTAAAAGCTGGGCATATGCTTAAGGATCTTGCCAAACCAGAGTAACAATGACCAGAAACATAGCTGTCCTTTTTAGGATGGTTTGTAAGAGATTTCGCTCGGTTGTTTGTTTTACCCGATGCAAAAGAAGAGTTTGGTTTTTAAAAATTAAATTAAAAGGAAACTCTCAAGGTCCAGGTCGAGGTCCAGACTTCTCATACTTACAGTAGAACCTCAAAGATACGAACACCAGAGTTACAAACTGAGTGGTCAACCGGATGCCCTCTGTAACCTGAAGCTATCAGGCTGCAACAGAGACACCTCCCTCCCCAAAAGCGGGAGGGGCAAATATTTTCTTGCCTCTGGGCTTTAGCCCTGGGGCTCAGAGCTTCAGCCAGGTTGGGGGTTAGGGCTGCAGTCACGAGGGGAGGGGGGTGTCAGGGCTCCGGGCAGTGTGTAGAAGTCAGGGCTTCTTCCCCTTGGGAGCACTAGGGGTCAGGGCTTTGGCCCCACAGGGGTGTGCCGGGGCTCGGGGCCTTAGCTATGAGGCGAGTGCTGGTTTCAGCCCCAGGACTCCCACCATAGCTAAAGCCCCAAGCTCTGGTGCACCCCCTGCCGCAGCTGAAACCGAGATTGGAGCCATGGGCAGCCCTGAGTCCCAGTGCCCCCCCCCAGGGCAGAAGCCAGGAATGGAGCTTCAGGGCTGAAGCCTCAAGCTACACCACTTCCTCCAAATCTAAAACCCTGAGCCCTGGTGCTCACAAGGGTCAAAAGCCCTGACCCTGCCCAGAGCCCCAACCCTCCCTCTCTCCCCCACCCCCGTGGCAGAAGTCCGTAATGTTCAGAATTATGGACAACCTCCATTCCTGAGGTGTCGGTCACTGAGGTTCTACTGTATTGCTAACTAATAAGCATGGAGCCAGAAGGGGGAGTGATAACACAACATGCACACTCAGATTATAAATATATCCATAATAAAGCTGTTGAGATTTTACAGAAAAAAAATGTAAGTTTTAAGTGGGTTCCCGAGCTTTCCAGTCTAAAAAACTGAAGTGTTAACATGGTGGTTAAAAAGCAATACAATTGGATACATGGAGGGTTTCAGGAGACTGAGGAACAAAAATTCTAAACACAGCTGGCAGAAACAGATCAAATCACCAGAAACGGCCTCTGAAATTTTATGTTCACAATGTTTAACATAATAAGGGTTGTAACAGTAATAGTGATCTGTTCCTCCGGCTCTTCATTTCTTTACCTGGTCACTACCTGATGGCAAAATCTTCAGATTATCATCCACTAAATCCTATTGAAACTTTAAGACCATGTAAAGAACCAGTAAAGATATTTTAAAACATGCTACATGACATCTCAGATTAGAAATCCGCCTCACAAAAATAACCTAAGACAAAACTAAGGTGACTGTTCCTCTTAATTTGCTCTGAAATCCAAATTTACTTTGTCTGGGGGAATTGGCAAGAGAGGAAGACAGAAGAAAAATGGGGATTCTTATAATGCAGTGAATAGCTTGTTTGTTTTTACAACATATGAATCTTTCAGATCCATGGGTAACTGTGGCTCTGGTTTTCCTGCTTACAGAGTGGCAAATTGCAGACTGCTCAGGAACATTTAACTGTTTCATAACTGGAAAATGAATGTATTCATTCAAAATAGTGATATACCTGTTTTACCACACAAAGTGATATACCCTGTACCCCACAAAGTTATTTGTACGGCTTTTGGTTGTCCCTGTATTTTGTGTAGTGTGTCCTGTGTCTTCCGATGCTGTAATCTCATACAAAACAAGAATATTTAGAGCCTCGCCCCCAATATCTAGTACATGAAGTAGTAACTCACATATCTCCACATGGAGGCCGTATGATTTCACTATGCAGAAGAGAAGTAGAAATTATAGATAAAAAATACCCTTCGGGCGTCTTACTAACCTAGTGGCAATGCTCTATGCTGAGTTTTGGGAGACCTACCTTTGGATTTCTAGTCCCCATTCTCTCACTCTCTGGACTGGATGAAGTTGAGTGTTGCAGAGTCAAGACACTATTCTTGGGAAGAGAGAGGGCCCTGAGTGGTCATTTTAGCTAATTACGGGGAAATGTTGAGTGTTTCCAGCAATTGCTTCTCAAACAAAATTATAATGGCTGTGCTGGGGGAATAGAAGATTAAAACTTGGAGAGAAATTAAAAGGCGAGAGGAGGAAATCATTGTGATTTTCTAACTGGCACACAGAACTCCTATTTGTTCACCTTACTATCTATCAAAATCTTAGTAGTCAGCCTAATTAATCACAAAAGAAACAAGAGTAGCTAAGAGCCAGTGGATCTAGTTGAGTTTAAATTGCTGGAATTTTGGTTTGGTTTTCTATTAACCGCCCTCCCACAAACATACACGAGTAAAGAACTATCCACTATCTACATTTTTAAGGGCTTCCTAAAAAGATCAGAATCTAAAATATTGTCCCAATAAACAGAATTATCTACTAAAGCACCTTTGATAAAAGTTCCATCCCATACTTTCTGCATGACAAGCAGGAGATCGCTCCAGTGAAGTATAGCATCTAAAGCCACATAAACATAATGGTCCAGCCAGATCCTGAGCCCAATAATGTTAAACTCCAATGTTAGGTGGATTTTCTTTTAGCTCAGTGCATAAATATAAGTGTACATGCTATAAATAAAGCATGCGATAGAAACCACTGAGCTGATTTATCCAGCCAGCCAAGCTGGCAATAATCAGCTAGGATACTAAGAAATAGGTCAATGGGTATTTCACACTTGATTGCTTTGGACAAGAAGTCACAGAGCTGAAACCAAAAATCTGAGAGACAGCTACAATCCCAGATATAATAATAAAATGTACTTCTATTTAACTTGCATTTCAATCCAATTTCAGATAGTAAAAGCCAAATAATGCACAGGGGATAGAAGAATAAGAGCTTTGGGAAAACATTTTATACTTCCTTTCACTGATGTCTAAAGAGATGGAAAGTGATGGAGGAGATCTAAATGCTTGCCTCCAAACCTCAACCTTTGAAGTAGGTCCCAAGCCCTATTGCCACTTTAATCTAAAATCTGCCCAGTTAGAATGTGTGTGTGTGTTGTTCAGTTTTAAACGTTTTTAATACCATGCTTTAGATCAGTGGTCCCCAACCTTTTTATCACCGCGGACTGGTCAACGCTTGACAATTTTACTGCGGCCCGGGGGGGCGGGGGGGGGGGGGGTTGAACCGTCAGATAAGGCTTCTGCATGTTGGTGTGCCCGCTAAGACTCTCAAGCTCTACTCCTCTCCTCTCCTCTCGACCACTGCCCTAACGCTCTCTGACTCTGGTCGCTATGGTAACGTTTAAACATCCCTTCAAAATAAGATTCTAGTCCATCCCTCTGCCGGGGCTGGGCCGTTAGTTGTGTATTCTCCGGTGCCAGCTTCAGTCGCCCAGATTGATCTAGCTGTAGAGCTTGCTCCAGCCTGTTCTGCGCTTTGTTCTCCTCAGCGCTCCAGCCGGGCTCGCAGGGCTTAAAGCCACAAGGCTCTTCCTCCTCTCCCTGAGTGCCCTGGCATGAGGGAGGCCGCTGCTCCTCGCGGAGTCCGGGGAAGTGAGGCAGGAGCTGTCCAACTTTTCAGCGCGGTTTCCCCGCGGCGTTGCTGAAGGGAAGGCGGCCGCCCGCGGAAAGGGCTGCTCGGGAAGCCCTTAAAAAACGGCGTAAAAAATTATTTCTTGTGCGGCCCGGTACCAATTGATCCACGGACCGGTACCGATCCGCGGCCCGGGGGTTGGGGACCACTGCTTTAGATGCATATGGAGATTGCAAGCAGTCTAACAAGGTAAAATAGTGTTAAGGAAACTTTTGTAAGCACCTCTGAACCTTCTGCTGAAATGCTATTTTGTTGCTTCCTCCAATTTAAATTGAGATATTCCTATTCTCCCTTCAACAACAGTGAAATAAAGGGAAAACCATGCCCACCTCCCCAATTTTCCTACTATGGGGGAAAAATTCTGACAACAGGGTTCGAGCCTTTCCTATGACCCATATGCCCTGCCCATGAAGGGTAGTAACTCACTGAACCTGGGATCTAAGATGCTCTTACCTCAAGAAAGAAAATTAAGCGATTTTATATGTGTAAGGGTGACATCTTGTGGCCAATTAGAAAATTCCCAGGTATGGAGCTTATGAGTATCCCTTCCCCACCATCTCATTCTCACAACTGCTTTTCAAAGTCAATCATTCAACTTCTGTTGATGCCTGTTTGTGTTCTATATGCTAACTAACAATTTGGAACCTGGTCAGTTTTTAGGAGCCTTCTTTCATATTTGCCTTCTTCAGAGCAAGAAAAGGAGAAAAAAGAAAATACAAAAACCCACTCCATTTTGCATTATTCTAACCACACTTTTACATGAACTTCTGAAAAAATAATCAAACAAATAAATACACTCGAGAGGATCTTTTGTTTTGGGGTATTCACATATTCAAAAAGCCAAACAAAAACTCACACATTTCTCTGACCAAATAACTACCTAGCTAGGGAATTTGTGGTTGCAATTTAGTGTAACTGCCGGTCACATCATAAATTCCCAAGTGTAGCGCCTGTTGATAATCTAACCACAACGTTTAGGGCCTGATTCTCATTCCACCCAAGTGTAAATCAGGAGTCACTCCACTTTGGTCAATGGAGTTACACTGCTGTATGTTGGAACCAAAGTGGACCTATCTCATATTAATTTCATTGGACATTGTTACCTTGGTTACTGCTGCTATACATCAGTGTACTGTCACTCCAGTCAGACAGGTTTTCCATGCGGCGTGGAGGTAGTTGCATTAACTTCTGCCCCCGCTCAATCTCAGGATAAGTGCGCACTGTAAGGCATAGTGAAGGCTGAACAAGGGCATCTTTCAGCATGGTTGAGTCCAGGTCTTCAGATCCTCTTTTGTTAATCTCAACAATTTCATCACCAGCTTTAAGGCCTGCAGAACAGAAAGTAACAGGGAATCCAGTAAGTTTCTCAGTCTGTGTATTTATGAAGTACTAGTAACTGTGATGACATGACAAACATTTATGATTCCAAACATGGAGAAACTTGATTGGTGTTAAGGATCACTGATGGGTGCAGAGTTTTGTGAAGAGATCTATCTTAGGGTTTTCTACAGCATCCCATCACCATAGTATCATTCTGCTTATTGTCACCATGGGGTACATTTACAGTGTTTTCACTGAATTCCACCGTACACCCTTTGTGAGTGAAGAAATCAACTTTTCTTTACATCATTTTCTAGGAGAAAAGCCATGCACCACATTGACAGAACACACTGCTTACAAACAGACTCAGACTTCTAAAGCTTTCCAGATTATTGGTGAAGAAAGCAGTAGTGTGAGATGAATTCGAACAGGAATCTACTTTCCTGCTTCACATTGACCTGGGGGTTAGAATGAGAGAAAATTGGTCATAGAAATAAGAAACCAATTCATTCAAGAGCAGCTTGTCCAATGCTCTGTCATCAACACTAAAAACAGTTTTCACTTTAAAGTAAATTTTGCCAATAAAGTCAGACTTCCAAGCTTCGAGACATCACAATTCTCATCACTAACTGGAGTCATTTAGCAGAGTGTCTGTTAGAAAATGTTTTGGGCAAGATTGTGGCTTTACATTAGTGGCTGCATTGCAGGGGTGGGTAGACTGAAAAGCCATGTAATGGTGGCCCATCTCTGCTGGTCAGTGCAGAGGAAGGGATGGGAGAGAGGCAAAATCACCACCCCACCCTTTCAAGGAGACTAGCACCATAATTCAGGGGATCTCATGTTTTTCAATACCAGGATTCCACTCCTCCAAACACATACCCTCCGTTTAGCTGGGATGGCACCTCCCTTTTAGCAATATGGAAAGAGCAAGGTGGCCATGACCCCTTGCACTGAGAACTCTCTTCTAGATTTCTAAACACTCTGGTATTGTGCAGGTGCACTCCACCTGGACTCTGCAGAAGGCTTCTTGTGTCCCTGCCCTTCCTTGCTCAGCAAAAGGTGAGCCATCGTCTAGCTCTCAGTATTTACAAACTAGTGAGTGTAATACCAAAAAGGGAGAGGAGGAGGATTACTAGCCAAAATCCTCAGGGTGAGAACTAGGGAAGTATTAGGCAGGTATGATAAGGTCATAGCCAAAAAGGGGGAAAAAAGAGGGATTTGGAGCATTTCCCCAGTTCTGCCCTTTGTAGCCTCTCTGTTTCTGTTTTTGCAATAGCAAAAACCATTTTATAAGTGAAAACTGCTTTTTCCAAGAGACAGAAGGCAGGAAGATTTACTGGTTGGTTTGAGCATTGTGTTGTCTCTTCCCATCAACTATTCATAGTTCTCCTATCTGGCAGAACTAGAATGCCTTGTGTTCTCATGGTGCAATCCCTGCAGTCATCTGAACACGTGTGACAATCACGGACACTCTCTTTATAAAGCAGGATTAGCTACATGGTTTATTTAATTTTCTTCTCACTGATAAGTGCTTTATTGGAAGGGGCAAGCCATTACAATGGCTAAGGAAAAGAGGCAATGTCCCTAACTGAAACAGAATTGGATTTAGGACTTGATTTCACCTCCTCCCTGGTCCTGAAAACATATTATATCCTGTCACATAAATCCTCTAAAGCTAAATTTATTGCTTTGAAATGTATTCATGGTAGTTATCCAATTTTAGGCACGAGCTATAGTCCCAGTGTGTAAGGGAAATAAGAATCTGGAGAGAAAACAGCTGGCTCTAGCTCAGCCCAGGAAAGACAAAGGTGGTGGTGATACAAGGGGAAGCATTTTGAAGATCTAGCAGAGAATGTGACCTCACTCGTAACAGAGGGTTTGTACATCCTGGCAGCCAGCTGCATGCTGAACCAGCATTCATTATCAGGGGGGCCTCGAGGGTCAGCCCAGACTGAAGCATGCCACAGTGATCTGTTCTGGAGGTACTGAGCGCATTGATGAATGTAGCTAGGCTAGGTCACATGCTGTGCTTGGGCTGGCCCTGAAGGTCACCTGAAAAAGAAAGCTAGCTCAACACGCCACTACCTGTTTGGCACAGCAGACCAACGTGAGCACATCACAATTCTGCACTGCCTAGCCAGTTTTGGGCTGATTTTGAGATCCTGGTCCTTATCTTTATACCCCTAGCCAGGTTCCACCCTGTTCACCTGCAAAATCACCTCTTGCTCCACGCCCCAGTGTCCCCGCTGCACTTGAAAGGGGTGCTCTGGCTGATAGACAGCGGAAATTGCAGGGGCAGAGGACAAGCTGTTCTTGGTGGAGGCTCCTTAAGCCCAGCGTTCTCTCTAGAGGAGACCATGCCGACCCGGAGTCTTGCCATCGTGAGGGCAGGATGCAAGACTCAGCTCTTTCAGCAAGACTTCCCCTAAGAATTGCATCGTGAATCCAGCTGCATCCTCCAGGAAATAAGCTGCCCAGATTTGATTCTGCTTAAGTAAGTGGCTTTCCATTTGGTGCAATGGGGAGGGATGTCACAGGAGGCTGTGGGAGCTTTGTTCCTCTTTAGGGGGAAAAATAGATACTTCTCAGGGTACGTCTACACTGCAGCTGCAAGTGTGCTTCCCAACTCAGGTATGCAGCGCACTAAAAATGGCAGAGTAGCCGGGGTAGCACAGGCAGCGGTTTGGGCTAGCTGCCCACATATGTATCCAGGCGGTTTTGTACTCGGGTGGCTAGCCCAAGCTGCCACCTGTGCTGTTTTTAGCATGCTAGCTCAAGCACAGCTTGAGTGTTTGTCTACCTGAGCTGGGAAGCACACCCCAGCTGCAATATGTATGTGTCCTAAACATATAGAATTGTGCCTGGATGCTGTAGTGTGGGGCCACCACATAGCCATAACATCAATGATAATAATAAGTTGGTACAAAAGTTGCAAAATTCAAAACGTATTGATTAAAAGGGGAAAAAATATTAAAAAAAAAATCCCATTGTTTGACCAGTCCTAATCATAATATTCACCGCTTCCCCACCCGTTGCCATTATTTTTGCACAATAAAACTTGTACGTGCACTGACTCATTTGCAAAACTAACAGCAGAAACACGTGATAATAGCTTAAAAATAAATGGACCATAAAATCATAGTCTAAACAAGAACAAAACAGGTCAAGCATTTAGCATTATTCCGGGGTTGTTTTTTTTCCTGCTAACTAATGCCCTGCCACAGTGTTAACACATTAATAGGTGTGTGACCATAAATCGTGGTGGGCAAACTACGGCCCACGAGCCAAATCCGGCCTGCAGGACTGTGGTGACTGGCCCGCCTGAGCTGCTCCCAGCCCCCTCCCTGCTCTCCAGAGCTCCAGTACGCGCAGCTCACTATAAAAAATCCTATTAACTGTACAAATTGAGAAATATAGTCACTATTTCTCTCTCAGTTACAGGTATCTTATGTTTTACTTACTATAACAGTAGTAATGTAAAATAATAATTTTCACGCAGAAGTGTGATTTTTTTAAGCTGACCCTGTTATTTTGAAAAGACCAATTTCCCATTGACAACTTAGTTTAGCATTCCAAATCCAGAGTGGCCACGCACCGAGTTTTCTTTGTTTGTTTGCTTTATGTCTAGAATCTTGCTCAAATATCTTGTAAAATTCAGGAAACTGCACTTGATATTTCCAAACTTGCTGAAGGAGGACTGCCCAGATCTCTTCCCTATCCCTTTATATTTGCCTTGACTCACCACAGTACCCCAGAGCATTTTGTTTGCCTACCTATGCACCTACATTGAGTAAGGAGAAATGTTAAAGGATTTTCCTGGAAACTTCGTACACCCTGTCCAGAAAGATGGTGGCCATTCATAGGGGAAGAGAGTGAGGAGTGGAAAGTGACAAGAAAAAGGAGTGAAGGATCTTCATGGTTCTGAAACTGATGTAGAGTCCTCCAAAAACACTACTGAAATCCTCTCAGCTGATTACACCCTTAAGGTCAGTTCACTGGCCTAGTCAGCTCTGTTAAATCCCAGGATCAGAGCAGCCATGATTCCTGAAATGGCTGAAAGCATAACTAGGAACAGTGATCTCAGCCACTGGAGTGAAGGTGTGCCATTTATTTTATTTCTTCATCTCTTAGGATCAGTTCTAGAATGGCTTTATGGACCACTTGTCTTTCTCACTGCAGTACATGGTAACCCTGCTATGTCAGAGATGGGCAGAGAAGCAGTTCAGAATGAAGGGTGACTGCACATATACTGTAGTTAATCCCAAATCATTCCGTAGGTTGGACGGGGAGATAGACATATGCTAAGGCGGCAGTTCTCAACCTGTGGGCCGCATAAGCCCAATTAGCACACAGCTGCAGCCCAGCTCACCTGTGTGGTAAAGGCTACGGGGCTCGGGGCTCCCAGCTGCCCTGCCACATGGCAGGCTCCGGACTGCCCAGCTGCGCAGCGGGCTCTGGGCAGATGGCTGCTGCCCAGCCACACACAATGGGGTTGGGGTCCTGGCTGCCCTGCAGCCCTACATGGTCAGGGTCCCCACACCGCAGGGTCTGGAGGCAGGGTCCCTGTCCCCTCACTGCCGCCCAAGCTCTCCGCTTCTGGCTCCACTCTGTGGAGGGGCTCTGGGCAGAAGGCACTTAGCCTAGGGGTTTGTGGGGGAGACTGCAAGGGCACCGTGATTCTCAACCTGTGGACCAGGTAACACTTTGTGGGCTGCATATGTGCTCCACCTTGATAAATAGGTTGAGAACCACTGTGCTAAGGTATCTGGGGCCCTTCCAAGCACGTCTTTGGGATAGGCCCAGGCTTTTCGGTCTGTGTTTTTACAGCACCTAGCAGGGCCGGCAACAGGAATTTTGGGGCCCCGTACGGCAGATCGTACGCCCCCCCCTCCCGGTCTCCCGCCGCCCGCGGGGTTCCCCTCCCCCCCCGCCGGTCTCCCGTCTCCCGCCGCCCGCGGGGGGCCCCCCCCGCCAGTCTCCCGCCGCCCGCGGGGGGCCCCCCCCACCAGTCTCCCGCCGCCCGCGGGGGGCCCCCCCCCGCCGCCCGCGGGGGGGCCCCCCCCGCCAGTCTCCCGCCGCCCGCGGGGGGCCCCCCCCGCCAGTCTCCCGCCGCCCGCGGGGGCCCCCCCCGCCAGTCTCCTGCCATCCGCGGGGGCCCCCCACCCCCGCCAGTCTCCTGCCGTCTGCGGGGGCCCCCCCCGCCAGTCTCCCGCCGCCCGCAGGGCCCCCCCCCGCCAGTCTCCCGCTGCCCGTGCCCCTGCCGGTCTCCTACCTCCCGCGGGGCCCAACCCCCGCATGCGTTGCGGCCACGTGACCCGGCCAGGAGAAGCAAAGGGGGGCGGGGGGAGGTTGCTGGGTTCCAAGGGAGGGGGCTGGTGAGCGCTGCAGCCGCTGCCCGGAGCCGCGCCTTGCTCACAGCCCTGGCGACAAGGGGGTACAGCAGCGTACCTGCCCCGGACTTCAGGGGGCCCCCCTGAAGTCCGGGGCCCGGTACAGGTGTACCCATTGTACCCCCCTGTCGCCGGCCCTGGCACCTAGCACAGGGGAGTCCTTCTGGTCTATGACTGGCACTCCTAACTAGACCAATAAAAAATAATAATAATAATAATAATAATGAGACTATATTAACTTGCATAGAAGTCTTCCAGTATCTTTTACCTTTCTTGAAAGCCAGACCCGTCTCTTTTACACGGTTCACATAAAGTCGACGAAACCCTTCTTCTTCCACAGAAGAGAGAGAAAAGCCTACAGAAATACCAAGTGACACAATTCAAACATCTTCAGAATTAGTTATATAAAAACCACCAGAGACATGTCATGCACAATATCTGAGAGCTTTCTTTTCCACAATAAGCAAAATCCTTGACAGAGCACTACCCGATCCTATTGTGAGCATCCTACTCATGCAACTGGTTCCACAGCAGTATTCATGTGAGTAATCCATTCACAAGGATTATCCATGTGAGTAATGGGCTTTTTAGAATTGGGGCTCAATTGTTCAGGGGGTGAAGGGTAATATTAAAGCTTAAAAAAACCGAAAAGGAAAATTACTAAATAAAAAAAAAGTTACTCAAAAAGCTGAATTTAATTTTTGCGTTTACATAAATCATTTAAGTTTTATTTGGGGGAGACCACAGCTGTAAATTGTTGGAATGCACTTAAAACTGTCTTGCCACAAAAGGTTACTTCAAGAAGTTGGATATTTGCAAGCAAAATTTATACAATGTTATGGTTTGTGTCCCAAACCAACCAAGGCCAGGAAATTCAGAGTTATGGCTGACACTCGCACAAGGCACAATAGTGCCTGTTCAAGCAGAATGGCAGCTTTTACTTTTTGAATTTCCTGGGCTGAGTTGGTTTGTAACATGCTGCCTTTTTTTCTTTTCTCAGCTGCTGCTCGCATGACTTGTTATTCATCAAGACTCAGTTCACATTTTTATGGCTAAATTATAAACCTGCAAACCAGAGATTTATAATGGAAACACTGACACAGACTTAATTTTAAGAGTGCAAATGGCACAACTATATTTGATATTGGTGATTTTCTTTATCCATTACTTGGATTTAATATAACGTCAGCTCTAATGTGTGTATAAAATAAAATGTATTTTATTAAACTTGTTTTATTTATTTACTATTGAGACTTACCTAAAAAAGAACATTTGCTTTTCTGAAACTTTATGGCACCCTAGATGTGTATAGACCTCAGTTTATTCCTTTTTTCAAAGAAAACATTTATGAATCTCTAGGGAGAAATGCTTGTTTGACATGCAATCAGCCATCAGTCAAGGGGAAGCAGATGTTTTGGGAGCCTATTCTGACTCTAGGATTCCCTTTCAAGTTGATGTTTATGGATGGCAAGTTATTCTTTCATTCATCATTAAAAAAATTGGGACCAGCCCACAGGCCTGTGGCATATGGCCATTTATCACTTAACAGCCAATTTGGAGACATGAAGCTTGGCTCCTTAACCTGGAATATAAATGGAATCTGTCAAGCTTATTTGACCAAGGTTAGTAGGGAGAGAAATTCTGAATAAACTGGGACCAAGAGGTTGATGAGATACGTCTTGTGAGCTGTTTATGAACTATACTGTTCCCTTCCACAGAGAGCCTGATGAAAGTGGACAAGTTCAGCTGGAAACTCTGCAGAGTTTACTGTAGGCCGTGTCTACACTACAAAATGGTGTCAACCTAACTTAGGTTGCAGACAGCCACCGCAGTTATTAAATCGCTTGTGTGTGTGCATGCTTGACTTCTTGTGTCGGCGTTGCATGTTCTTACCAAGAGCACTTGTATCGACTGTACTGTCAACGTGGGGCAGTGTGGGATGACTTCTGAATGCCAGTAATAATCCAGGTAAGCAACATAGTGTCTACACTGACACTGTGTCAACTTAATTACATTGAGTGCGACTCTACACTGCTCAGGGAGGTGGTGTTACTAAATCGGCCTAGGGAGGCGCTTACTTTGGCGGGAGCCAAATTTAAGTGAAGACGCTTCCACAGCTAGGATGACACAAGACAGCTTACATTGACCTATCTGTGTAGTGTAGAGCAGGCCTTAGTATAGTTTCTCTCAACCATTCTGCTTGGGGAGCTGGGTTTGTCTGACTTAAGTCACTTTAGCTTAGCCAAGTCATTTAACCGCTCTGTCTTTGATTCTCTAGCTATTCTGTGAAGATAGTAACACTTCCCTACCTTACAAAGGCACTGTCAGAATTAATTAACAGTTTGTAAGAAGATTAAAAGTGTACAAGCACTATTATTATGATTATAGCTGGAATACTAGCAACAGCAACAGTTAATGCTGCCTACAGTTTCAGTAATGACAACACTTTAAATAACACTTTCTCAAGCAGGCTGCATAAGGCACATGGAATTTTGGTACATAGTATTAAAATCTTAAAATGTGCAGTACGTTTGCTTTGGATTGACTGAAGCACAGTAGTGAAAGCACGTGATAATCAGGAAGAAATCTTTTACAGAGCACACTGACGGGGGCAGGAGCACAGCTTCACTCAATACAATAGTTTAAAATCCTGCTAGGTGCATTCTGTTGCTATAGTTGGGTTTGTCTTCACTACAGCAGGGAGGGATCGATCTTTTGGCGATCGATTTATCGCGTCTCGTCAAGACACAATAAATCAATCACCAGCGGCTCCTCCGTTGACTCCGGAACTCCAGCTCACCGGGAGGCGCAAGCTGGAGTCAACAGGGGAGCTCGCCGCCGCCACCATGAGGACGGCAGGTAAGTCAGCTGTCGATACACCGATTTCAGCTATGTTATTAACGTAGCTGAAATTGCCTATCTACAGCCGATCTCCCCCCACTAGTGAAGACCAGCCCATAGGCTCCAATTCAGCAAAGCATGGAAGCACTTATACAGCTGCTTAAATGCTTTCCGGATTTGGGGCTACAGTGTTGCCACACTATGGATTTTTTTTAAATGATCATCTTTTAAAAAAAACTAGGACATTTAAAAAGAAATCTTTGTTAAGACATTAGGGTGCCAATGCTATAAAGGCTTACACACAGGATTAGATTGGTTTTGTTTTTTTTCATATTGCAAGAGGTCAGTAGGACTACTCACTGCATCTACAGTTAAGCACATGATCTTGGTAGGACTGTAAAAGTAAGCACTGTGTTAAAATTGCAAAAGTTATGTTAATCTACATAAAGGCAATGTCAAGCATTAAAAATTCAAATGCACTTGCAGCCTTACTCTTGTCTCTGGTATGCATGCATTTCAATATAGGCTTACAATTACCAGATCACTTACGGTTATTTCCACAGGACCCATGCCTTATTCACAGCCTGCTCCTGCTCCCATTAAAGTCAAAAGGAGTTTTGCTCTTTCTTTCAATGAGTGCAGTAAGCATTATGATGCGTATTAATTGTCTGTAGGATCAGGCCCATCCATAAGACACATTTCCTGCCTCAAACAGCTCACCTGGTCATTTTATTTTACAATAGCTTGATTTCATGGTCTCCCCCCTTTTTTATGTTCCTGCCGCTAAATAAACCCAAAAGGGAATAAAGACAAGCCCTTAACTATTGAAGTCTTCCCAGGCACAACATAATTATTGAACCTGGGGTCATAGTTGTGCTAGTTAATATGTATGTCTTAAATCTTCAGTTTTCAAATAGCAGCCAGCATTGCTGCTTTTCAGTGGAGCTCAACATTCAGAATGGCCTACAGCTGTATAATAATCAGTCTGGGGATTCAAACTTATTCTCTTCATTAAAACAGAATATTTGGATAAACATTAAAAGATGCAGATCAGCTGCCCAGGGGGTAGGCTGCAAAAGAAATGAAAAAATGCTGTAATTGCCTGACCAAAGGGCAATCTTGCCAATCTAAAGGCTTGTAATTTTGAATACTAAAAAGCTGAAAGAACAGATAAGACAGAGATTTTGCTAAAATGATATACAGAGTACCCCCCCCCATTATAACTGTGTTGATATTATGAGGCATATTCCGGCTTCAGAGATACATTGGGCTTCTGTAGACTTCACTGAATGCCAAACTCGTATATCCGAAGCCAGTCTATGCTGGACAAGATTGCGACCTGTCTTGGGTGCTTGGGCAGGGAAGTAAAGGGGCAGTAGGTGCTTCTGTACTTCCCTGAGATGACTACCCATACTGTGGGTAGCAGCATATAGAGGACAGCATCCTCTGAAGGGCCACTATATAACCCCCATACATGGGCAAGGGAGAGACTGGAGGATGCCAGAAATGGGTGAGGACAAGGGTCTATTCTCCTTGGTCCCAATGCACTTGAGGACACGTGATACATCATGCATAGAGCTGGTACTGGATACTTTTTCCACTTGGAGCAGGAGGGTAACCAGGAGGTAGGCTGTGACTCTGGGTTTTACATTAACATTAATGCGCACTAGAGGACTTTTAGTGCACACCAGCAAGGTTAACATGGGCCAATTAGTTTGAAACACGTTGTTGTGCATTGGAATATGTACCCTACTGGTGTGCACTACCACCCTCTGTAAGCAAGCCCAGAGTCACAATCTGCTTCCCCATCTGTTCCTGCAGCAGTGCAACAACACACGGTCACTTGAGACTTACTGCAAAGCCACAATTTATCTTATAATACAAATATTAACAAACACATGACTTTTAGGAGAGGGGAGTTCTGCTATACAAGGTTCTGTTTTTCACCATTCCAGGTGATAAAAGCACTCAGTGGATGCGTATCTCTGGGCCACATTCTTAATCACAAGGACTTTGCACAGTATGTTCTGAGAAGCTACACAAAGAAGAAAACATTTGCCTTTTCTCAAATTATAACTTTCATGAGCCATCTGCACATGCTACAAGTTCATGCGCCAGTGTGGACTTCGCATTCAGTTTGTTAACCAAATAAATAAATAAATAAAAATCCATCCAGCTTCAAGGTGAGCAAGATGGCTTTTCACGGCTTCTCTTGCTCTGGATGACACAGCAGTCAGATGTGCTTTTTTAAAAAATTTTGCTCAACAGTCCCTTAAGGTATTTTAATGAATACTGTGGCAGGGTGGGCTTGACCCAGCCTGCCGCCCCTTAAGAGGGAGAAAAGCCCTCTGCAAACCTCCCTGGCAGGAAGGCTAATTAGCCACCTGAGGTGCAGGCCAATCAGCCTGCATGAGTTGCACCTGGCAGCCTCCTCTGGGGGATATAGGCTGCCAGGAACGAAGCCCAGTGTGGTGGTGGTGGCATGAGCTATTCAGAGCTGTGTTTGTATGTTAGCTGGACTACATAGAGTCTGTAGAGCTGTATAACTGTTAGCTGGACTACATAGAGTCTGAAGAGCTGTATAACTGTATGCTAGAGCTATCCAGAGCTGTATCTAAAGCTGTTTAATACTCACTCTGCAGGTGCAGTTGGGGAGGGAGTCCCAACCGGGGGTAGTGGACTCAGCCTCCCCCTGTAGCTGTTTAGAGTTGTATATTCAGAGCTGAGTGTTAATGAGCTACTTAGAGCTGAGTGTTAATGAGCTACTTAGAGCTGAGTGTTAATGAGCTACTTAGAGCTGAGTGTTAATGAGCTGTATGTTAATGAGCTACTCAGAGCTGTATGTTAATGAGCTATTCAGAGCTGAAGCTGTAGAGCTGTAACTAAAAGGACTGCACTGTTTTAAGCTGTATATATTGGTGGTGGGGTCCTGCACTGTAAATTAAAGAGCACTGTTTGGAGCAAAAAAGGGTTTCCTGCCTGTTCCTACGGAGGGGTGAGAGAGCGATCTGTCACAATACCTTAATGAATAAGAGGATTTGATAGGGAAAACAAAAACAAATCAGGAAGAAAACTTACCATAAAAATCAGAGGCTGTATTGGACTTCTCAATCTGAATGTGCTGTGTAATTTTTTGACAGATTTCAATTTCTTTGTATAACTGAACAAACAAAATATTTAAAAAAATGCATTATCACAAAAGGTTATACCGTTCGTCACCATTCTGAGCAGATCTTTCTTTAAAGGGGCAGAAAGGGAATCATGGTCATTTATTTACTGCAGCCTTCCCCACACCTGTCAAATGTATTACTGGATTGTGATTAAAAGAGAAGAATGGGATATTTCTAGCACCGCCTGCATGCAAGTAAGTGGTTATATGCCAATTTCCATCCACCAATAAAGTTCTGAGTTGCCAATGAATGCACTCCCCCAGGTATTTCTATTTAATAGTCTAGGAAAATTCAGGGTGTATAGGAATCCTGATTTTAAAATAGATTTAAATCATTATTTGTATAGAAACTATTTTTTAAATTTTAAATTCAATTTTTTATTTACATGTTGCCCATTCTTTACTTCTTCCCTATTTTATAGCCTGAAATTGCTGAAGTGGATTTTTTCAACTCATTTCTTTAATTTATTTCCTAATTGTTAGTAGAATATCACATCTGACAGAGAGATTTCTCTACTACAAAGTTTCACACTTGAAATGCTCATCTAGGTAAACGAGTCCAGTCTCCTTCTGGAAGGACTCTCGGACCCCATGGCAGTTTTTAAAAAATTCAACTAAGAGACCCTACTATTTTTTTTTAAAGCAACAGCATTTACAAACTTATTCATTATCATCTAAAGCTGCAATAGGAGAAAAATTCAAATTAACTTTAGAAAGCCTCAACCTGATTTCAATTAAAGGTTTCTTTTAAAAAAATATATTTAAATCATTATGTAAATACCCTTCATTGAAATGATGCCACCCTACAAACAAGTTTAGTACAGATTCCTTAATTGGGATATTTTCACAACATAAAGTATTTCTAGTCCCTTTCCTCAACATGAACGGTGTCATCTAAACCAAGGAGGAAATCCTGAGCAACATAAAAGCCCAGAAACAAAGTGTGACTGGCATGGTTGTATGTGGGGGTAGAGAAGACTGCACAGAAAATATTCATGTGAATGCTACACTGTCTGCAGATTACAGAGTACTGCTCCACAGCACCTTTCTCGGCAAGGGAACCAGGCCCTCAGCTGATGTAAAATGTCACAGCTCCATTAACTTCAACTCAGCTCCAGTGGTTTACACAAACTGATGATCTGAGGCTTGGCTAGCACATCCAAGATACATAGATTCACTACCCAAATAGCCAGCATGGGTGGAACAAACTAGGCCGCAGCTGCTTCTGCAACCAAGGGTTGATGTTGCTAGTGGCTGTGTGGGTACTCCATAGATTGTAGGGGAAGATTTCACCTCCTTATTCCTCCTTCATCGGTCTCCTGCACAAAGCTTGTATGCTGGGACTTGGTCTGGATGACAAGGGTTGCACTCTAGCGGTATGTCTATGTAGAGATAAAAAACCCACGGTTGGCCCAGGTCAGCTGAGTCGGGCTCGTGGGGCTTGGGTTGAAAAATTGCTGTGTAAACATTCAGGCTTGGACTGGAGCCAGAGCGCTGGATCCCCTCCCCCCTCCCAGGGTCCCACAACTCAGGCTCCAGCCCAAACCCAAACATCTACACAACAATTCTTAGCCTTCCCAGCCGTAGGTCTTTTATCCCAGTGTAGTGTCTCCTCACGGACTAAATAGGAGCCCAGAGTTGTCATTCTTCAGTGGATGAGCACAAGCAGAGCGGCATCTTAAAGAAGAGATTTAATAATCTACCCTTTCATACTGCAGACAGTTCAAGAGTCTTTTACAAGATTTGTTATACTCTTTTATAATACCATGAACAACAGCGTGGCACCATTTCGGTATCCAGCAAGCCCAATCTCCAACTCTAGGTGGCAGTGTTTCCTCTTTGTTCCAGTCATATTCCCGCTCAGCTCCCAATGTTTCCGAAAGACCAAGGCATTGCTATCTCCAGTAGATTTTTTAACTCTTCTCAAGTCTTTCATATCCTTGCACAGATGCCATTTTCCTCTAAAGCTTTGATTTGCCACTCCCCACCCCCTTTCCTGTAACTCCTGATGCCTTCTTCTTAGCTCCAACCCAACACTCAGGCCTGTACTATGCAGATCCTTGTTTCCCAGTTAAAGCCATGCATTACTTTACAGAACAGTAACACCTAAATCAGATGGAAAGGAAAGCAGTTTAGCATGTCAGGTTTCAGCCAAAGGATTCCAGGGCTTATTTGCTCTAAAAAGCACTAAAAACAAATAAAAAATAAAAAGCAACTAGCCTGTAGCACAGCTAACACTAAAAAATATCCTCAGAGTTACAAATTTTAGCACATAACCAAGTCTTCATGGGCTTTTTTTAAAAAAAAGTTTGAATGTAATTACTTCATTTACATTATCAAATAATGTTTTTGAAGATATAGATGTCTAATCTCTAATTTTGATTGAAAAATCGCCTGGTTTATGGTGAAAGAAAAGAGAACATTTTAGCTGCCTCAGAAATTCTATTAAACTTTTTCTAAAGGGATACATTTTAAAAGCTGTTGATTAGAAGGAAAGTACAGAGTTAGGCAACATTAATATTAAATAATCCTATAAATAGCTATTTGAGAGACTACAAAACTAAAGGCATTAGTCAATTTTATTACAAGTTAATTGCAAGAGGATCTCCTCAAGAAACACCTAAATAAAAATAATCACAACGATTTTCTAGTAAGCACACACATGTACAATACGACACGTGTACCGCTGTCGTCCTGCTAACAGGTTAGGTCCTGGTCCTTCAAACACTTACATGCATTGTGAACTTTAAGCTTGTGAATAAGTCACACTGATTTCAAATTAAGACTTTAAAGTTAAGCACACGTGTAAGTGCTGCAGGATATGGGCTTTATTTTTCATAGACTGTTGGATGGCTACATCGGCCCTATGCTACCCTGGCGCTGGGGGAAATTTCCCAGAAGGCTGTTCTGATCCCGCTAAGTAGTGATGGCCAGGATCTGGCTCCTTAACATTTGAGTTTCCTGACTTCTGAGTGCTTCATTTCTCAGTTCTAACGCACTATTAATGCTATTTCTCCTCATTTAATTAACCTATTTTGTTTTAAAGGTGATAATGGGTGGTGAAAGTTGGGGGTGTTGTTCCATCCCAACACATCCTTAAGGAAGACACCATTAACAGAGGCATCCTGAACTGACAGGAGTGTGAGGTTTCTTTTAACTGATGGTTTTTACTTCAGCAGTTTTTGAGATATGCACATTCAAATATTCCAGTTGAAACATAGGAGGAAAGCAATTTGATACCATTTGAATTACTCCAGAGCCTTTTTACCTCAAACTCCACTCCCACCCAACAGGGGGGAAAAGAATAATCTTTGAGCAATGTCTAAGTGTGGAATGTTTTGACACCAAAGAGATTTCTTTGCGCAAACCGAAAATTAGGAACATTAGGAAAAAAAGGGGATTAGAGTGAAGTTCAAATTCAACATTAAATATAGTGATTGCCACCAGTGATTTTATTACACACACAATGATTACAAATCCTCTCCCTTTACAAGAAGAAATACTTGTTGAGGTTATTTTATAGAATGCAAATAAGGTCATGTATACGGCGTGGCTGTTTACTATGGACTGCAAGGCACTGTAACTACAAGGTGACTTTTGGTCTACAAAATCAAAAAGTCTAACTCCATGTACTAGAAATATTAGATAATTGCATCTGGATTTTAAATTACCTTGATTAATGCAAGGGAATAGCTAACAGTGCCCTGTAAACAAAAGTGTCATTTAACACTGTCCAGCAATTAGTATTACCAATTCATAGATGTCCTCTTCTGGCTTTGGTACATAAAATTGCATCTGGTTTTCTATCAGGAACTTAAGACGCAGAAAGTGAGCTGAGTGATCCAGCTGATATGTCTGCAACAAACAGAGGAGACACTTTAGAAGAGAAAAGACAATGACTGCAGTTATATACAATAAACCACACATGTTTAAGGAGAAATAGATGATGAAACCATGAACAAAAAATGTTCTCTTTCATAAGACGTGTGAAAATGTTGTAATCTAAATAGAGTCTGAAAGTTTATTTCCCTTTCCCCTCTCTCTCCCCCTTCAAATAAGAAATTTTCACTAACTGCTTATCGGTATTTCATAGGTAATGCTATTACTCTAAGTACAGTACCACCTTCAATTTTGCTTATTTGGCAATTGTATCCTCACCTACTCCATATTATTATAGGGATGTGGAGCACAGTATTATTAAAGCAAAAGAATTAGAGCATACTTCCTGTATCCACATACATTTAAAAAAAGACAAAGAATAAAATATATTCTAATAAAGAGAAAGACACAATAGGAAAGTACCCACTTCGTCGGATGCATCCGATGAAGTGGGTATTAGCCCACGAAAGCTTATGCTTCAATACTTTAGTTAGTCTTTAAGGTGCCACAGGACTCTTTGTCATTTCTGCAATTCCAGACTAACACGGCTACCTCTCTGATTCTTGACAATAGGAAAGTAGTTTCTTTCTGAACCTTTTCATAGTTTAACATTCAGGCATTCTGTGATAAGTCTGCAAGAAAGATTATGCGTAAAATATCCACCTCAGTGCTTTAGGCTGTAAACAGCACATAGTTTGCTAACTTAAAAAAGCATGAGGATGACTCTAGAGATGCACACTGGATTACTTCCCAATTGAAACACCCTTTGTCACTTTAAAGACATTATGGTTAGCTGCGGGTATGGCATTTGACCTGGGAGATGATAATGACCTTTCCTCTGCAGTTAATAAGCTTAAATTAAACTGAGGTTAACTCAGTGTATAATCAAAATTCATTAAGGCAATGACAAACACAAAGGATGCATTCAAAAAGTTACTTTGCAAAGTTAATAAGTTGTTGACTAGCACCAGATATGATTCACAAATACTGTATACTGTAAGAGGCAAGTACATCCCTCACTTATTTATGGAGTCCTATTATTCACTGTTTGTATTAGAAAATAGTCTCAAATCCCACAAGTTTCCCAGATTTTAGTACAATTATTTATGTGAAAATTTGTACAAGAATTGCATAATTTGGTATTTGTTATTCTCGTGTTGTAAAAAAATTCAGCTAACCAATCACGAAGCAGAAGCAACACCCTAGGACTTAGGTGAAGAACCACACATCATAGATAATAAATAATGCACAGCAAATAGCTTGTGTGAACAATTTAAATGTCAGCCAATGGGTTTTTTTCATTTATGAACTCAGCAGTGAATATCCAGAACAAGCAAAGATTCACACACTGGAAAAGGACCACATTTGAAACAAATTATTATTCACAACTAATTAAATCAGATCTATTGTTGACTTTACATCTAAATCTGCCTAATTTAAACAGATGAAATTATCACTACATAAAACTGAGTATCAAATCAGACAACCATTGTAATTTAGACAATATATCAGTTAATTAAAAACAATCTGATGTTTACCACAAAATAAAAATAGCTAAATAAGACATCCTCATTCGACCAAAACTTTTGTTAGATCAGCAATTTATCGGTTTGCAATTTTATTTACAGCCTATTCATACTACCTCTCACACACAAACACACAGAAGAGAAGCATGGTTGTTTTAATTGTGAAGAATAATAAATCAGACAGGCATCAGTTTCTGGTCAGATTAATATAGTATCACCAGTTATCAGAGAAGTCGGTTGTGAGGAATCTGCCACATTAAACAGTCTCTGGACCTCGAATCCAATAAAAAGATATTTTTATGCACCTGCCTTGTATTCGGAGAATGATCTGAAAATTTCGATTGACAATTAGGGGGCTCTCTGATGAATCTCAATGTGAGACTGGATATGGAACGGACAGATGTCCTATTGCGTAAGACATTTAAAACAAAACTGGACAAAGCTGCACACTTATTGGTAAAAAAATCATGGTACTGCGATCTCTTGCGATGGTATGCGATCTCTTGTGTCTTGTATACATGCTGCAGCTCATTCAACATCAGAGACGCCTGTATGGCAGTTATTGACAGATTGACATGCCAACAAGATTTAGCATGAAATGTTAAATGGAATCTAATACAGTCTAGGATCCAAAGAGAGGTACACTGCCCATGCTTCTGTGTGTTTGTCCCTTCCAAACAGCAATCCTAGATTTCTTCCTATTCCAAGAAATATCCTTATAATGAGGTTTCAATTTGCCTGAACACTATTCAGAAATCCTATAGAAGTCACTGAGTTTATACGTTAATCCTTGGGGCTACTATCATTTTACCACAGCAACTTTCCTCATGGACAGCCTAATCCATAGCTCACTGAAGTCAATGAAAGCCTTTCTACTTATTTCGCTGGGTTCCTAATCAGGCTCAAAGAAAATTTTAAGTGTATCTATCTTCATGCAGGTCATTTTGGAGATGTTTGATTAGAAGCATAACCTTTTTTCCCACCATCTCAAAGATTATGATTGAAGCAAATGGAAAGATTTTGAATGCAATACTGAAACCATAAAAAAAAAGCCACTAGCAGAATATTGTCTTGGAGCAGTGTCAATTTAGATTTCTCCTCCTAATTGATTTTGAGGACAGAAAACAGGACAAAATTGTTGGCCAACTTCAGTAGATGGCCTTTCAAATCCAGAAATTTCTACACCATTTTTGTATTCCATTCCTTAAGTGTTGCTTGGTTGTTCCCATGAATCTCTGAGAGATCCCCGTTTTTGATAATTTGCAGAAGAAATACAAGAGTCAATGGATAATCATGATCATATATTTTCATCCAGATGGTATTTCTTAGAAAATGTATTAGCCTTGGCAGATACATTGGGCTTACAGAATGGCACTTCATTCAATTCAGTAGATACAAGTCCCCACCTTTTGGAAACATAGTCAGTATTCCAATATCTATCTATACTTATATATACACATTTACATAGATACATATTAGTATGAAAAACACATAAGTACACACACAAACTGATGGTTTTTTCTTGGCTTCCAAATGACATTACTTGTTAAATCTTAAGAGAAAACCACACTATTTTACAAAATAAAGCCAAATACTAGAAATATTTTTAAAAATCCTAAAACATGAGGATTACACACAAACAATAGTGTTAACAAGAAGAATGCACTATTCTGCAAATATTCTACTGCATTTTGAATTATCGGATAGAATAGTCAAGATCAGTTCAATGACATGGGTAGTTTTAACTACATCTACAACATGAAGAGGTTTATATGAAATGTAGATCTTGAAATGTTTACTATACCAGAATTTGACTGTTTCTCAGATGGCAGATGGCAAACTGATGTGAAATGATGTGGATCAGATAGTAAAAGGAAAAAGAAAGAGCTGAATGCAAGAGACAGAAGAAAGAGATTGATTATTAAATGTTATAGAAAAGAATGCATCCATCAGTATTTTCCAGACTGAAACTATTATGGAAAGGAAGAAAACAGATATTAGCTCTAAATAAACCCCAAACCATAAAAATGCAAGATGGACCAGATCCTTAGTTGGTGTAAACTGAAGTCAGTGGAGCTCTACCAAGTTACACCAGCTGAGGATGTGACCCACTGAGTTAATCTCTCTTATCCAAAAGGAAAATATCAGCCCTAAAAATAAATCATTACTAATAGTGTATCACCCAACTTCCCTATTATGTCTCTCTCTTAAAAATGTCATCTCTCCCTGACTACAATGAGGAGCTTTCAGAAGCTGCAGCAGTCTTTAGAAGTGCACCTGGCAGTGAGCTGAGTGTATAATTACCCAAAACAAATGCCTTTCTTTGCACCTTCCAGCTCTTTGGAAGCATACGCAACATATCTTTAAAACTCCCCAAAGTTGTTAATAGATCTTGATATTTTAAGAAAAAAGAAGCCCCAGAACAGAACAGCATTTAAGTTTCTGCAAGTTAGTTTTTGTTTGCAAGTTAGTGGGTTAGTGGAATATATTATTTGGGCACTAGCACTGAGGGAATGAGTTAGATTCACCAAAGCTATAAACTTCATCTTCTGAGATCTGGAAGTTTAAAGCTTTGGAAGCTTTTAATAGCCAAGCTTACCCATTTTTTTTATCTGAATTATTTATTTTGAAAAGTAAATGCATGTTTCCAATATATAGATGTAGTTTCCTTCTCTCCTCCCCTTCCACACACTGAACGAAACTGTCTCTGCAATATGGGTAAACACAGATAACCTTTTCTTATTCCAGTGACTTCATATTCTTTTTGATGTTCTTGCTTTTGCTCTCAGAACACTCCTTATTTGGGAGGTGGATGACACCTGAAAAGTGGGAGCTACTTAGCAATTTGGGAAATGGGTGAGGTCATCACACTTGTAATATCAGAATTTGGCAGGAGCTAGCTCTGTCAAGGGGAAGCAGACAGGGTTGGGAATAGGAATGAAGACAGCAGCAAGACTTATCATGCAGGTTTGCAGCAGCAGGAAATTCTTATGGGTGGTTTGTCAGGGGAAGGAATAGACACATTGTTGGGGGAGGAGGTGAATTGAATGCAGTTGTGTCATCTTGGAAAGGATTGTAGAGGGCTTACAGGGGATGCCAGGTGAAAGGCAGTTTATAGATTCACTGCAGTATTTTAAGAGAAAAAGACAACTAACAAAAACACAGACTTTTCTTTAAGAAAGCTAAACACTACACTTAAGGATTTTGTTTTCTATTCAATGTGGTGTAATTTTACTAAACGACTCAGTGTTATTGTGATTTTACATCTAAAGTCCAACTCGGCTGTTAAACACAGTATAGCAGATTTGTTCATGAAATGACTAAAAACTGGAAATGAAAAACTTTCACTGAAATGTTCATTTCAAAGTGCACCTTTACCTTACAAATCATTTCCAAAACATCTCTTGCGGTGTCACCTGGATGGATTACTGTCAAAGCAGGCTGGTTATTTGGCAGGCAGAACCAAGATGGTGTAAAATACTCATGAACCCAAATGTCACAATCAGGATTATGCTGATGAGTGCTGGTCAGTGCCACTTCTTTTTCTCTCTGAATAGAAAAATCCATTAATTAATAACACTGAAGGTAAAAAAAATATCATCCATCTCTTCTTCAATATCAAGTGTAAGGAAGTCAGTATGCTGTACTATACATACACCCTACTGGGGAACCTAGTTAGAGGGAGGACATTTTATTCACAAACCTAGACTAAGAACTTGTCTGTAATTATAAAGTTTCGCAGCTTTGATTATACTGGTACGGAGGTAGGGGGGTGGCAATTCCACTCCCTACCTCTTCACTCTCCCCAGGGTGGACACAATTTTACTAGTATAATTGTGCTTATACCAGTATAGCTTGCTCTAATTTGGGAAGAATAGCTATTGTGGTATAAGGCACCTTTATACTGGTGTAGTATGCGGAAGAGATTGTAACGGGCGTTGCTAGGGAAACGCAATATGCTTCCCACGGCGGACTCCAGGGTCAAGGCAACATCCTTATCTGTTGAGCTTTTGCAGCTGCTAACTGTGAGATTCAGCTTGTGTGAAACTAGAAAAGTAAACTAAAGGCAGTACTGCAAAACAAGTGCTTGCTATTCATGAGCTATGTATGAGATGCAAATGTGCATGGGTATTTCTGTGTCAGCATGCCCCAGCATGTTGGGCTTCATCCCGAGCATGGCTTCGGTGCGTCGGGCTTTCCCCGTCTCGCCAGTGACAGCAACGATAGGGAGCCCCCGTTGCAGCTGTGTCACTATCTGCCTTCAATAAACTCACCACTTTTATCAGCTACTGTGTGAGCCTCGTTTCTACAGGACTCAGTATACCTTGCAACAACTGGTTTAACTCTGTACTAGGGCTAATATTAGTATAACTATTGGTTAAAAAAAAAACACACCCATAATCAACATAATTATACAAGTATAACTTCTCTAGTGTAGACCAGCCCTTAGTTAGTGGATGCTCAAGTAGTAATGGCATTGCAGTTTGTATATTACAATTTGGATTGGAAGAATTTGGGGCTCTTATTGTAGATCAGAATAACAATATAAATAGAGTTTCACTATAAAAGTTCAATACACAAGTGGTAGGAACACATGAATTCCCATACAGAATTATACCAGTGGTCATCTAGTCCAGTATCCTGGCCAGCACTAACTGGCTTCAGGGGAAGAAACTGCAGCAGGCAGTTCTGAGATAACTTACCACCAGGGAAAGTTTCCCCCTAACCTCCAGTAGCAGTTACTGGCTGGCTTCTGCCCTGATGCATGAGGGCTTCACATCCTTTCCAAAACTTTCTTTTTAAATTGTATCTGTGAGCACACAGCACTAATTAAAATACCCACATAGTTTCCATTCCTTGAGAGACAGATACGAACAGATCAGGAGATATGGAATTGTAACAAGCGAGAAAGGCTGTTCTGTGGTTAATACACTGGATAGAGAATTGGAAAATTTGGATCCTGTTCCTGCCTCCACCACAGACTTTCTGCAGGATACTGCTCAACTCATTTAACTCTGCGGTTGCCTCAGTATCTCCATATGTAAAATATGGATAACACATCCAGTCTATAGGGGAATTGAGAGTTACATTCAGCAGTGAGTATAAAGCGCTCTGAAGTCCCCAGATGAAAGGTGTTACACAAGTACAAGTATAAAGTAATAAAGTTAAACCACAAACACTATGGGTAAAATTTAGACCCCAATGATGTCAATGCAAAATTCCTATGGAATTAAATGGAGCTATACCTATAGGTATTAGCCACGTGTGGGGGGGGAGGGGGGAGAGGGGGCATAATGTAAAAAAAGTACAGATGTTAAAAATTAAGGCTCCAATGCATCATATCTCCCAGGTACCTGACCAAGCACAAAGAAAACAGCTGACGGTGCTAAGGAATCTAGGTATTGCAGGATAGCACATCCCAGCATTCATTCTGAATTCTCTCTCTTTTGTAGGTTGAAGTTGGACCCTCAAGGCTACATTTCTGAGCAAGTGATAGAGCTGCACAATTCCTATTAGCTGCAAATGGAGTCACACAGCTAAATCCCTACTCACTACATTAAAAATGTGCTTCTTAGCACTGGCTTAACAGTGTTTTATAGCTGACTTTCCTCTGGGTGCTTGGGAAGGGGATTGTGATTGTTTTTGGAAAACTAAAAGCCTTATGGTATATAGTATTAGTAGTAGTATATAGTGCATATAGTATTAAAGCTAAATGTGAAGAATACTGTACTTTCCAATTGCAATACTCGTAAATTAGCGGTAGGTTCAAATAAATCCTTTGCTAGTTACAATTATCATAATTAAGGCCTATTTATTGTATATTAACATACATTGTTGCATCATCACCTCCATCCCCTGAAGTAGAAACTTAGTACATAATGATGATATTATTTATAAACAATATTAATGCCTATTATAATTAGTTACATGCTAAAACTGGTAGGTTAGGAATCCTCCTAGGGTTCATAGTCCTTATGGGTTCTGCAACTCTAGCCACGGAATGGATTGTCTTGTGGATCCCTGTAGGTATGACTGCAATGACTCCATCTCATTCATGGCAAGATGTTCATGTACAGAGGGTGCAGGCCCAGCATCTTGCTCCCCAGGCCTGGTAGAAACTACTACAGGCAGAGTTTGCTGTCACAGGATCTACCTCCCTATCAAGATTCTACTTCATTTTACTAGCATTGCAAGAACATGTTTTATTTTCAAGCAGGCAAATACATTAATGGAACTCCATTGTAAAGTCTGGGTTTTTCTTACCTTGCCATCTGGTACTGTATCGTCAAAGATTCCTTCTAAAGACTTCTTCACAGAATCAACTCCTTCACCAAAGACCTGCAGAGCAAAAAGTACTATTTTATAACACAATACAATAATGCACTCAAATCTGGAAAACAGACTCTTAAGTAGGACACATTATAGGGTCTTAAGAAAAAAAATCTCTGACATCAAGCATGTAAATTAAACTTACAAAATCTATTTCAATTATAACCACAAAAAATATAAAAGAAAAAGATCAGATTCCTAAAAAACCAGAGGGAGGAAGAATATCCTAGTGGATCAGGCGCCAGGCTGGGGGACCATGGGCCTGAACTCTAATTCCAGTCCTGTCAGTGACTTGCTGTGTGAACCTGAACAATTTTTAACCTCTCTGTGCTTCAGTTTACCCATCTGTAAAATGAGGATAACAAACACTTACCCACTTTTAACAATTGCTTTGAGATCTCCAGATGAAGAGTGCTGTGTAGTTATTCTTATAAACAAGCTCATTTTTTATTTTGTAAACACTCATCCAGCCACAACAGTTTGGGTGCAACATGACTTCTTGCTAGTGAAGTAACAGTCAATGATACAGCACGAGTTAAGGACAATAAGGGTAGGTCTATACTACCTGCCGGATCGGTGGGTAGTGTTCGATGTATTGGAGATCAATTTATCTCATCTCATCTAGACATGATAAATCGATCCCCAAACGCGCTCCCCATCAACTCCGGAACTCCACCTCCGAAAGAGGCGGAAGCAGAGTCGACGGGTGAGTGACAGTGGTCGACTCACTGCCGTGAGGACGGCCAGGTAAGTTGACCTAAGATACTTCGGTTTCAGCCACGCTCTTTGCGTAGCTGAAGTTGCGTATCTTAGGTCGACACCCTCCCCCCTCCATTGTAGACTAGGCCTAAGACAATGGGACTGGGCAGGAGCAAGAACACAAGTAGAGAAGTACTATTTGCAGGATCAAGCAGTAACCAACTTGGAATGGATCCAGACTGGCACACCTGCAAAAACTAACAATCCATATAGCTTTGGGCATAGGGCTTAAACATTTATGATCTTGGTGAAGGGAAGCCTCACAACTTGGATTTCTTTACATCAGGCACTACAAAGAGCCTGCTAGAGTTAAGATTGGAAAACAGTTTCTATAATTCACTTGTTTATAACTGTGCTATTAATTATTATTTATGTAGTGTCTAAGGGTATGTCTTCACTACCTGCCGGATTGGCGTGTAGCGATCAATCTTTTGGCGATCGATTTATTGTGTCTCATTAAGACGCGATAAATCGATCACCAATAGTGCCCGTCGACTCCGGAACTCCAGCTTGCCATGAGGCACAAGCTGGAGTTGAGGGGGGAGCATGCCGCTGACCGCCGCCGCCATGGGGATGGCAAGTAAGTCGGCTGAAGATACGCCGACTTCAGCTACATTATTCACATAGCTAAAGTTGAGTATCTTTGGTCGAACCCTCCCCCTAGTGTAAACCAGCTCTAAGTTGGGCCAGGAACTATGAAGGATGGGAAAGATATGGTCACTGCTCAATAGAGTTAACAATCTTAGGCCCCCATTTTGAAAATCCTTAAATTAACAATCAGTCAATAGGACTACTAGCATGCTTAAAATTAAGCATATGAGTAAATATCAGCAGGAATAGGGTGTAAATTTACAGAGAATTTATAGGCCCAGATTCTCAAGGGTATTTAGGTTCCTAACCCCCACAGATTTAGACATACTGGTAACCTTCCAAAACATTCACTTTCTGAATTTTTTTCTAAGCTTCGTCTCTGTCCAGATCTAATGTTTTTAATTGGAGCAAAGTTCCTTCAACCAATTCAGGGTTGTGGAAGAGGGGGGAAGAAATACACCTCTCTCTGTTGGGAAAATAAAAAGTGGGAGTGGGATACGGCAATCTGTGGCACAAATACCTGACATCTGAAACTTGGCATGGACAGAATCCTTGCTGAGCACTAGGAACGTTGCTTGGCTTGGGGAAAAATTTTTTAAAAGCAAGCACATTACACACAATGAAAATGTAACTTCTGAAAATGCACATCAGGCATCAGCTAGTTGTCTAGTGAAACTCTGCCCCCTTTGTAATCACTGGGCTGAACTGACTAGAGAGAAAGACAAAGGTAAGAGTTGATGAGCATGTGCATGAGGTGGATTTTTAATGTCTCATTAATATCACATTATATGGCATATTCCTCAGCAACAAATACTCCCCCACCCACACCACTGTCTTAACAGGGACAGGAGGAAATCACAGGCCTAAAACCCCAAAACAAATCCTGCCCCTTCCCAAAAAAAGAGAACAGAAGAAAAATAAAACCTTGTGACTCCTGCAATTAGATGAGGCATAACTACCAATATCTGAAGGCTATAATTAGGGATGTTTGGAGAGTAAGGCAGGGAAACACCTTCTTAATCCACCGAAATACATTTGTCTGTGGAAGATTTAGGGAGGGATAGCATGAAAATTTGAAAGATTTTGTTCAAAATAAGCATAGATTGCCTCTCCTAAATACAGAGAGTTGTTCATTACAAGACTCTCTCCAAACTTAGCTGCAACATTCTACACATTCTAAGCTTTCATTTAAAGAAAAATTAATTTCCTATTTTTTTATTACAAAAATGCAGCTGTAAACAGATGTGCCTCACTAATCTAAATTTGCACAAAACAGTCGCCAAAGGACGACATCAATAGGAACACAAACCGTTCATCTCAAGAAAGGTATGAGCCTCAAACCTCACTCGGGACCATTTAAACATGAGCTGTTATATGCTTATCTGCAATTACAATGACTCATTTTGAAAAGATTATTAAGTGTGATGACTACACAACCATGAAGAATTAAACAGGAGAGATTAAGGTTGGATGTGTAATACACATTAAAAGTGCTCTCTGTAAGCAACACTTCTTTGCCTGAGCTGGGGTTATTTTTCAAAGTGTCTACTGCGTGGTAATAAAATAAGCCTTGAAAATAACAATGAAGCTTAGTGTTCTATCTACCTACCTGGTTAATGCTTGGCCTCCCTTGTTTTTTCTTTGAGGTAGTATCCAATCCCCAAAGAGAAGAAAACCTGCTTCTCCGTTTGCTGGCGGATCTGGACATGGCCTGTGTTCTTCTTCTTACTCCGGCCTCCCCAGTGCGAGCTGCCACCTGCCAGTGTCATAAGGTTTTTAAATTAAAGGCTGCAGCATCCCAGTATACCATTGCTTACAGGCTTTGACAGTGAAGTCTAGTGGGCAAATGGTAAATACTGAAGCAACCAATGTGTATTCACAACAGGAACGTTGACAGACTCCAGATCAGCTATTTGCCTCTCACTGTAACATAACTCATTCCTTCCAATATTACATATACAAAAAGACAGTATCTAATGGTTTGGAGTGCCCAGCTTGAGTTATTTTAAACAGTCCTGGTTTGCAAAGAGCAAGTGCTCAGCACTTTCTGAAAATTAGGCTCCTTTATAATGTTTCACATTAGGCACCCAAAAAGGGAGGTACCCAAAATCACTAGTCACTTTCGAAGAGCTTCGTCTGTGTCTTTATTCCTGCATGTGAAGAGGACTGTGCTCACCTAAACAGATTCATGATTTCTAGCAGGTCAAATGTCAGGCATTTAAATACGAGTATTTCCTTAAAGGTGACCAATGTGTTTAAAAACCAGAAAAGGGAAGATGAAGAACTACGTATATTTTTCTGTCCTGAATTCTTCCAGTAGCCAGAGTAAGAAAAGCCTCCAGGGCACAATTCTTTCCCCGCTAGGTCTTCATTTCTACCTGCCTCTCAGGAAGCTTGATCTGCTGTAATGCCCCAGAATGCATCACTTTGTGACATCACAGTTCCCCATGGAATCCAGCTCTAGAGGCTCAAGAAGCGACAGTTTATTATTCTATAGCACAGTTTTGGGGATTTTAGAGAGTGTACAGATTGTTACATTCGATATAGTATTTCCCCATGAAATCTGTGCTATACAACAAAATAACCCACCCTACCTAATACCCCCAAATCCAGCCCTATACTCCAGTGGGGCTCCAGTGGTACCTGTGATTATACAGAATGATGTAATTTGGAGCACTGCAATTGTGCAAGAGCCACTCAGCACAATTCTGTGGGAGCTGAAATGAAGTTTCAAATTAGATAAGTGTCGATTGCCTGGATATTTGAAAATACTGACCCATAACAATCTATTTAGCTAAAACCTATTTGCCTTTCCATGACATGGTAATTGGGAAGGTTTCCCAACCAGGGAATCCCGCATGGGAAAAAAATGGATGATCAGTGAGAAGCAAAGCTTCTTTGCAACTTCTTGGGTGTTCCTTCCAACATCCAGGACACCCAAGCACTTCTTTTGTGAAAAAAGGAGCGGTAAGAGGTATGGCAAGTATGACTTGGGGGGGGGGGGGAGGAATGAAAAGGACACACCCGCCTTGCAACCCGGGAGGTGAATTTCCTGAAACCTACTTTTAAGAGAGTCCCACACATGAAACTAACAATATCGGACTGTCATTTGGCACGCAGTCATGGATAGAACAAAGAAACCTAGGCAGCTTTGTGATAAGACGCTGAGAGACTGGTTGTTTTGGTACTGTAAGCATGACTACTGTTTGAGAATTGGCATAACTGAATACTGGGTTGGGCATCCAGAGAACACATACACCGAGTGTGTTTGTCATCTGGAAAGTCGACAAGTAAGGGAAAAACAGAAGTTGAACTGTCATTACAGGTTTCTAGCTTCATAAAGGCAAATCTTGTGAACATTTACAGTACAGACCCATTTACGCACGAATCCACTTACCGCACAGTAGCACCATGCCTCCTAGGGCTACCTATTTAACACGCGAGACTCATTAACACGAGGTACAGGAACTTGCTATGTAGCGCTACAGATTTGCTCACTAACTCACTGACACAGAAATCGACAGGAAGTGCAGAGCGGAAATGTGTGGTAGGCCTACTGGCGTTTCCTCTTCTTAATATAATGGCAGAGGGCAAGTGTCAATGTTCCTACACTGTAAAAGAAAAGCTAGCTGCAATAGATCGAGTAAATAGCGGAGAAACCTAGGCCAAAGTTTCAAAAGATATTGGAATTGCCGAATCTACTCTCCGAGGATGACTAAAAAACTAATCTAAATTGAATGGCTTTGTACAAAATATCGATTCTGCTGTGGGGCTTAAGCAAAACATGTGCGGTCTTCAACAAAACCCACAATAGACAAAGCCATGTGCACGTGGTTTGCTCAGGAAAGGTGAAAGAAAGGAATGCCGCTAAGTGGGCCAATTCTTCAAGCCCAAGAGACAAAATTTGGAAATTTAATGGGGGATGAATCATTCCAAGCCAACAAGGGGTTTATAAGTCGTTTTAAAAAGCACAGCGCAGGTATCAATTTCTGGAGAAAGCTAATCAGCCAGTGAATCGGCCATGAACACCGAGTGGCTGGAGATGGATGAAGATTGCCCAACTTCAGAATTTCTGTTCAAGGAAGAAATATTAACTGGCTGCGAGGTTATGTTGGATCACGAAAGTGATGACGAGAATTCTAAAACGATGAGGATGTTGTTGAAAAGGTTAAAATTTAACCCACAGGAGCCCTGAGTGCTGTAGAAACGGTTGTAAATTTATGGAGGAGCAAAATGCGGAAACTATCAAAATCATTCCTCTGTGGTGAATGATAGACTTCATAAGTAAGGGGGAAAAAAGTGAGCAAGAAAAAGCAGAAAATAATGGCATTTTTTTCCTAAGTGAATCATAACACTTTTTAGAGCCAAGGACTATATATCATTGTGGACTCTTGGTACGTGTAATATATAGTCTGTGCTAATAAATTTTGAAATTGTTTGATTCTCGTTGATTTGATTATGTATAGATATCTTAAGATATTTCAGCATGGCTCTCTTAACCTGTTAACACGCGGTCGTGATGGCTTGACTCCTGACAACCGTGTGTAAACAGGTCTGTACTGTACTTAGTTTATCTACGGTATCTGTCTTGTATCTGAAAGACCTAACAAGCCCTGTGTTTAGAACAGTGCAGAAGAACCAATCTAACAATGACTTCTGAAGCTGCCTGCTTCAATCATTTCTATCAATGGATCTTTGGGCTTTTTCATCTGAAATTGTTTTAATTTAAAAAAAAAATCTATTTAGTTAACAAAATTAGGCCTAGTCCTCAGCTGATGTAAAATAATGTAACACTATTGAAGTCAATAGCCCTATGCTCCTTACACAACCTCTCCTAAGAGAGGATGAGTGTGCTGTCAATGTAGTTTGCTATATTATGTTCATCACCATAATAGCTCAGTACCCTCAATGTGAGTTCAGCGTGCCCCATCTCTTGTACAATTCAATTCTGTATTTGAATTACAGCAGTGTAACTGTACCATTGGTGTATTACTAAGGGGAGAACTTTTCTTTTCCAAGACAACATATTCAAAATTTGGGGCTCTAAAGAAGGTAGATTGAGCTAAATTCCATGTAATGCAATAAAATTCATCATCAAAAAGCTAGAGGCAAAAGAAAATGAGCACAAATGTAAATGAAGATCCGCTTCTTTAAAAATATAAATTCACCAGCAATTATCAGGAGGATGATGCTAATCTTTTCATATAAAAGAATAAAACCGCCTCTGACTGAATTACAGCTCTGTATTCACAATTGAAGGGTACAGCTGACATCTACAAGACAACAGCAGAGCTCAGCTATTTCTGTAAAGCTCCAGGAACCCAAGCCTACACTACAGGCATGCCATTTAAATTCATAACAAAAAGCAACAGTGTGCAGTACATTTTTATGTGTTTTAAAGAGCTAAAATGTGATGGTATTTCACAGCTGAAGGCTTGTTTACCAAATGGGAAAGTGTATAGGAGAAGTTTTATGCTTTCTGCTGGAGCATCAGGTGCTGATCACTGCTGGAGACAGGATACTGGACGAGATGGGCCAATAATCTTACTCACTCTGTGGGAAAGTTGGTCTTGCCATACTGGGTATGATCCAACACATACTGAAGTCAACGTAAAAGCTCCTATTGACTTCACTGAGGTTTAGATCAGGCCCTGTGAGTTCACAGGCTTTGGAGATGGGCCCAAGCTGCAAAGTTCACAGCCAGAGCTAAATCGTCTCAAATTTCAGAATTGGTCATACCGAGGCTTTTGGTCCAGCCCACTGGACTAAGAGATGCATCCAGACTGTATCACAGTTTGGAACAGGGATTTTGTATCTGGGTCATCTTTAACACCCACCATACCACCATGTCTGTAAGGAAGTTCTTGGGTCCCATTACTGTTTTGGTAACAACAGTGAGCAGTGTGTTTATAATGACAATATGTTTAATATATATCTGGTATGAATACTATACATGTATAAAAGAAGGGGTTCTCCTACTGTTAAAAAGAACAAACTTGATACCAAATCTCCCTCAAAACAATCACTTCAGAGTATCCATTTTTTAAATTAGATCAAAGACATGTACCCATCTCAAGATGCAGAAATCCCTGCATGTTGAAGAATTTTACCCCACAGACATCAACATCAGCTTTTGTTCATTTAATCTCTCTGTGAAACCACCAAACGATTTATAGCTTAGCAGTGCTGACCTCTGGCTTCAGTTGAAACTCACCAGTGCATGAAAAGAAGATACTGAAAAGATTCCAAGACGGCCCATTGCAACTTTAGTTGGACGACTTGCAAAAGCAAGTAGCCTTTTGGGGTTTGGCAGCTCCCCTCCTTGGAGGCTAGCTAAATAACAACGATACCGAAATAGGTCCATTTGGAACTGTTCAAGGTTCTGTTCCCAAACAAAGATCTGTAAAAAGTGTGGATTTGGGAGTGATAGGGAAGAAAAAAAAAGAACACAGTAGTAAATATCTTTTTTTTAAAAAAAATATATAATACTAGAAAATCACATTACATTAAATTTTCTATCAACATTGATTGCATTTCAAAGGAGGGAAAAGAAACAAAAACGATTCAAAGTTTTTTAATTGGATGAACAACAAATATTTTTATGTTCATGGTAGAAATCTTCTCCCAAGGCAACTGCTACTTTGATTCGGTACTAATTAACAGTATTCAAATTCCATTTTCTTTGTTTCCCAGGATTCTCTTCTGAATAGCTCCTAAGAGGCAGATTTTATATCAAGAACAATAGAGATATGCGACAACCAAAAACCCAACAAGATTCCACAGATAGAGTCCTGGCTCTTCATAGTTTAAGAATCAAAGAAGCTTGGTGTTATATTTAAAAAGAAGTGAGGTACACTGGAGATAATTAAGCTTATCAGTGGAAGAGTCCTATAATCAGCCTATGTGAGGACTCATTTAAGTAATTCAAATTGCTGATACAAAATATTTTCAGAGTGCTAAAAACCCAGCAAGATAAAGGGACAGAAAAACTGATCTGTCCTCTGGTTGTGGATTTAAAGCCTTTGAAAAGAACCATTTGAACAGCAAGATAAGCGTCCCCCCTCCCCCAATCTCACCTCTTCTCAAAGGTTATTTGTGGGGTGGGAAATCTCCTTAACTCAGCACATTAAAGACCCAGAAGCCCCCTCCTTCTACGGGTAGAATTCCAAACACATTTGGCAGCCTGAGTTAAGAGTGCTGTTGTCTAATGAAGCAGGGTCCATATGTTAGTTTCCTAAAATAAGGTGCCATTGTGACAGTAGGAGACATCTGCTCTAGAATTTCTGTTTCTCAAATGCAGCTAAGTTGTCCACTTTAAGTTGGAAGTACAAGCAACAGAGGAGTCATGATGGCAATGCTAGCTATAAATTTGATAAGAGAAAACAGAGAACCAAGGCAGTTTCTGAGGTCCATACTGAGGTAGGCTGAGTACAGAAGAATCAATTTGTTCTATATTTAAGCCTCTAACAGCAGCAGCATTTAGAAGTCTCCAAGATATTTTATATGAATCTGTTTCAGATATACGAGCAAGATCACCTGATCGAGGATGGTCTTCTTCTTCTTGGAGTCCGTTACTGAGGACAGCTGCATTTCACCCATTTTCTTCATTTTCTCATCCATGTCGATCTTCTGTTCCAGCTTTTTTATTTCAGTTTTCAACAGTTTGACCGTATCCTCTTTGTGATGTTGTCTTGCTACCGCAGTTGCACAAGCAGAATGGATTGCAGTGATCCAATTCTCTAGCTCTGTCTGGCTAGAGGTCTGAAGAGACGGAAAGGGGAAAAAAGTCAGGATCCTCTTAAAATTGATCAGAGATTAACAAATGCAATTCTCAGGAGATTGCTCTTCCCTTGATCTCAAGAACCAAAACCTTAAATCCACTTATAACAGAAGAAATAAAAAACTGTCATTCTATACTGCACGTGAAACAGGCCGTTTTTAGCTCAGCACCCTGCATTCGGTATTTAGAATTACACATATATCTATGCCTAGCAGCTGTAGCATATTTCTTAGCAAATGCTTAAAAATTACTTTCCTTCGCCTTTGTAATGCTACAAATCATTGTAGCATTAAATGAAATTTTTTGGACTGCAAATTCCTTGGGGCAGACAACATGTCTGTCCTAATAGCATGGAGCATATGGTTGGCATGCAACAAATAATAGTAAATCAATGAAATAATACATGGCTATAGTATCAGCTTATAGTTTAATACAAGAGCAAAGTATAGCTCCTTCCAAATGAAGGTCTGAAAGCTCTTTATAGTCATTAATGGATTCAGTCCTCCCAAACACCCCTGGGAAGTAGGTAAGTACTATTATCAGTATATTACAGATGGGAATGAGGACATACAGTAGTTATCATACTATATTAAAGAGTGATTAATGAAAGAGCTGGGAATATTAAAAAGATCTCCATAACACCAGTCCTGTGCTTTAACCACTGAACAATTCACTCTTCTTATAATAATACTAGAAAGTGGCTGGGAAAAGACTCACTCAAGGTACTGCAGTGATGAGCAACAGTATAAAACCTTAAGATAGGCGGACAGGAGCTATGTCATCACTAAAAATTCCTTCCACTTGTAAAAATGAAAGTAAATAAACCTTTTAAAAACAAAAGGCGTGTGAGCTTGATTCACAGTTATGCTAACAGCCTCTTTGCACCACCATGGCAGTGTAAAGGAGACTTAAAATAGATGTTAAGGGGCCTTAGCATGAATGAGAATCAGGCTCTTCCATATTTACAGCTGATAACAGCATCCCCTAATCTTTCACCAGAATATTTAGTAGAGATGCTGTTACCAATTTTTACCAATGCCAGCAACCTGAAAACAAAATATTAAATGGTACCACTGTTCTTTTGTTAATAGAAGAGCAAGTTTCCTCTCACCATTCTCTCTTTACAGTTTTCTGTTGGTTTTATTACAAAATATTCTGGTAAATCATGAGAAATGTAAGTTTCTCACACAAACAATAAAAGCTAGAGAGATCCAGTTTACATACACATACTTCCCCTCTTGCTTATTTTTTCTGGGTCCATTTTCTTTTCTATTCAACAGATTCATGTTTTATTGGACTTGCTACTATTCTCATCTGGAAAATATGTCGCCATATCTCTTCCCCTACTTGGAGGGATGAGAGATAAGGTAGGTGAGGTAATATCTTTTTTTTCCAATCTTTTTTTATTCAACCAGCATCTCTTGGTGGAAGGGACAAGCTTTCGAGCTTCAGGTCTAGAGAAGGTAACCAGAATGTCTGAGCTAAATATGAGTTTGGAGAGATCATTAAGCACAAGGGGTTCACACATGCTGTAGGAGACCACTTAAAATGAAGTGGCCAATTAAGAGTGAGTAGGGAGTTGGGTGTATTACAAATTGTTGCAACAAGTCATGAAACCAATGTCTGTTAAATCCATGGTTTTTAACTTTAAGTTCCCAGGCTTTTCTTTTGAAGGTGTTGCACACATTTCCTTTGAGAATGATAACAGAGAGGTCAGACATGGAATGATTGCTTTCTGAAAAGTGCTTTTTGTCTTCTGTCATTCAAGAGCATAATGATTGTCTGGTTTCACCCACAGAGTTGTGGTTGGAGCATTTAATGCGCTGCATGAGGTACACCACATGTTGCGATAGGCATGTGTAGCCAAGGATCTTAAAAGATGTGTTGGGGATACTGATCACCACAACAGTGGAAAGATGGTTGCAGGTTTTGCATCTGTTGTTCTGGCAGGTCTGGTGCCACTTTGAATGGTTGTGTCCCATTCTGCAGGGAGTTTGCTTCTGAGGATGAGCTTAGGGAGATTGGGGTTTGTTTGAAGGTCAGAAGAGGGAGTTCAGGAAAGATTTCTTTCAGGATCTAGTCCCCATTAAATATGGGTTGTTATTGTTCAAGGATACCCACTATGGGTTCCAATGTGGGATGGTAGGGGAAAACTAGGGCTGTGGGGCTAGTGTGTGTGGGGGTCTCCCCTATATTTTTCCAGAGTATTTGAGTGGCCCATTCAATGATACAATCTATTTTTCCAGCATGGTGAAGGCTCTGTCCCTTTCACCAACAGAAGTTGGTCCAATAAAAGATATTATCTCACCTACTTTGTCTCTCTCATATCCTTGGGCCAACATGGCCACAGCAACACTGCAAACATATCTGGAGGGATGCCAACCTAACGGGGCCACGAAGAAGAATTATCTTGATTTAAGGCACTAGACTGGTACTCAGGGCAGTTGGGTTCAGACCCCGGTTCTGCCATGCACTTTCTGCATGACCTTGGGCAAGTCACTTAAGGCCTAACCAAAGGCTCCCACTGATTTCTTTGGGCTTTAAATAAGGCCCTTAGTCACTTTTTGCCTCAATTCCTCATGTGAACAACGGAGATAATATTTCCCCACCTCACCTATTGTTAAAGGCCTAACTCTTCTTAATTCACATAACTTCTATACACACCCTGTTGATCCTTTGCGCCCTGCCTCTCTCAAAGTGTTTGTGTATGTGGGTAGTAGGAGGTGTGGGGTGGATGCAGGGGACTAGTTGTATGTGACAGGGGTGCTGTTTCATGGAAGTCCAGTGTTCTGATTTGAGATTATTTTTTTTATAGCTAAAGAAAATATTTCACGTACCTCTTTCATCTAATCTCCTTACTAAGCCCTCACTAATTTACAGCATATTGTAAAACAAAGTTTTATAGTCAACTCTATGTTGTAAGACTCAGCAGACTTCCTTTGAATGTCAACCTTTAACAGTCATCACATGAGCATTTGTCTGTAGCTAAAGGACCTGCGAATAGCATACCACCTTGTTCTAATTAAGCCTACCTATCCATAAATATTACAACTACCATCTGTTTTCTTCACTCACTGGCAATGAGGAAGACTGCCTCTTCCTACTCCACCAGAGGTTATTATTATTTGCTAAGGACCTGATCCAATTTTCATCATCGTCAATGAAAAGACTCCCAAGGAGGCATAGTTCAGGAAAGCAATTAAGCACATGCTGAATCCCCCTTAACTTCTATGGAACTCAAAGGTGTGCTTAAGGTTAAGCATATGCTTACACACTTTCCTGAACAGGGTTGCTTTCTTGAGTTCCCAGGAGCTGTATCAGGCCCATATTGAGAGAATTAATGTTATAGGTCTTTCTTTGTCATCTATTGAGATCATAGAAATTGTACTGCATTTCCATGTCAAATCTAAACAAGGTCACAGCAATCAAATCAGCTCTTATTCACTGAAGAATTCACTAGAATTTGCCACCAATCCTGGTGATGAGGAGAGCCTAACTTGGCGAGCAATGCTACTGAAATAATCAAACTGTTTGTGGAGTAAAGATTGCTAATTGAGAGTTGGGATAGCAGCAGCTAGACCTTACTGTATAAAACCCTTCTTTCTACAGATAATGGAGGAAAATCATCAAAATAAGACCGTATGTTTTATTATGTGATCAATACATGGTAATCTACAGTGCAATAATAATTGTAAAATGTCCTATTTCTCTTTTAAAATGGTATTTTTGTCAGATTCATTTCTTGTTTAGGGATTTTGGGTTTGGGTGGGGAGGGGCTGTTTTTTGTTAAACACTTTAACTCTTTTCTTGGACATGGAATGGGGTAGTAAGCACACAGGCCAAGAGGATTGCTCTGCCTCCAATGGAAAGGAAAAACCTTGTAAACAAGCTGCATGTATCTCAAATGTATGTGGTGTTGCAAGATGCATTTAACAGAAGTTCAGTGTATGTGGCATCCACATGTAATGGATTTGTGTAGGCATGATAGGAACTGACGGAACAGGGAATAATGGAGGAGATGTCTGATTTCTCTGGACACAATGCAGTGAGAAAGGTTGTTACAAAAGGTTAATATAAAACAGTAGCTTTAGGTTTCCTCTAACCCTACAGTCTCTATTGGATAGAAAGAATCTACTACAGTTCCCTGGTATTTTTGTTAAACTAACTAAAATAACATTTTGTATTGTATAAATCTATGTGTGCATGTTATTAGTAGCTAAGAAACACTGTTGAACAGCAGTGTACATGATCCACCAATTCTGTGTCCATCGGATTAAGCCCTGGGGCTACCATCACTTGCAAATTATTTCCACAATTATGGCTGATTCACCTTCCCTTTCCCCAAATCCACCCCTGCATTTTCTTCTAATTCTGCTCCTTTAGAGTTACATGGGTTCCACTATGTAGGAAACAAACAAACGAACAAAAATAGGTTTCATACGTCACAAAACAATAATTTACTTTGAAAAGGTTCATTTTTGCTCTTTCCCACATAAAATTACATGAAAATCTAGTCATGACATTATGACACAGAGCTTTTAATGAATAAGGCCCTGAGTTGCCACAAAAGAAATGTATTGAATGTGACCTTTTCTGTATTTGGCCTCTACTGGCATTAATTTTGCAAGAAGGGAAGTTTTCCAAAAGAAACGCAATTGAAAGATTTTATACTCATGTAAATAGATAGGATAGTGGTGCTTCACAGTTTATTTAATTCATACTGAGGCCACATGCTACTGTATTTGCCCCCTGGATGGAAGCACGCCAAGATGACAAAAAACACCTCCTAACAGAAAGGCATTGGGCAGGGGGAGAGGAAGCAGCAAAGAAAATCAAATATTAGTTATGGAAAAATATACTAGGGTTTCAGCAATGTAAATGAAGGTAGAATTTAGCCTTTTGTGGGTATAAATATTATGGGCCAAGATCATCAACAGCATAGCCACACTGAATTTACACCAATTGAGGATCGGGCCCCATGTTTATAAAAGCTGGTCATACTTTAGCTTTTAAAGGTTTATTAAGAAATATTGGGGAGAAGCATTCCACAAGAAATGTGCTGGAAAATAAAAATATAGTAAAATCCAGACATTGCATCAAGGATTTACATTCCCAAATTATCAGTAGACCAAAAAAAACTCAACCACTGAATGAGAAATACGGCAACAAAAAGCTAGGCTTATAAAGTGACACGAGGGTAGCTGAGAAATGACTGCTGAATGCAGGCTGGCCATTCCATTTGGTAAAAAAAAAATATGTCACATTGTAGCTAACAGGAGTTTTTAGTGTGAAAGGAATGCTGGATTGGACCCCTAAAAACAAGTCAGAGTAACAAAGACAGTTGAAAGGTAGAGCTGTTTTTTAATCAGATCAACATCTGGCCTTTGCATAGTTTTAGGTTTTCTATAAACTGCTAATAAAACCTGTAAATAAAGTAGAAAAGTATCTGATTTAAACATCTAAAATCTGCAACACATTTAGATCCATAGTATGCACTGAGCTAGGAAAGTGACATGTTCAGTGGAGTCTGTGGTGAGTGGGGTGGGATTCTGCACTGTGAACTGTAATAAAAAGAACTTGTGGACCTCCAAATATTTCTTGCTAATTCACACAACTCATGCTGATGTAAATTTCCCCGATCTTTCTGTAAGGTCTCATCTTCTATTGCGTATCTACTGTGACAGGGGAACTGTGTTTTAGCCATGGGCACAGTTTGGCAGGTTCAGTTGGGTGTTGCCCCCCAAGACGCAAGCCTGGGGCAGGTGCAGAATTTGCCGCTTACCCCTCCCCCCCAAACACGTAGGATGCACTGGCCTGACTGAGCTGCCCTCCCAAATACAGAAGCCAAACTACACCTATGGTTTTAGCCCTTCTGCGGCACTATATACTGTAGTTTGGCTTGCCTGTGGAGGTGAGAGCAAACCGTGTTATAACCATAGCACTAAGTTGTATTAACGTTCTGGTTTTTATAGGGTTTGCTAACAAGATACCAGTTGATTTTTAAACCTATCTACACAAGCAGAGAGCACAGTGTGTTATAAAATAGACTTGGGAATGTACAAGGGACCTGAATTTGATGTCAAGCCCCCTCAGGGTTGTTTTCTCTACATCATGAATGATGCTACTGAGCAGGAACTCTATCCTTTCTACTCGCCTAGAGCAAAGTCCTGACCCCACTGAAGTCAATAGGAATTTTGCCATGGATTTCAACGGGGTCAGAATTTCACCCTGGTCTCCAAGATGAACAAAAAAAGTTAAAAAGAGAACAACTCTGTATAACCCAAGAACAGGACGAACCTGGAAGAGAAATGCATCCCCCAGGGAATTACTGAGGCAGAAAACAAAGTCTTTCTTTGGGTGCTCGGGCACGGCTTGCACTATACTGTTTTCCACCCAGACAGCGTGCTTTGGGATGCTGTTGTGGTCTATTCCAGATCTGCCATCGCTCTCATAGAAGAATAATGTACATCCTAGAAAAAACACGAGAAAGGCATTAGCAAGCAGCATATTTAAATACCATAAAACCACAACGCTTTGTTGCAGACGAATGTAGCGCTAATACACTGAGCCCTCCAAAAATGAAAATTAAAGCAATATATTTGGGCAGCTATAGAAAAGCCTTTTTATGGAGCTTCCATACAGACTACTTAAAATCTATTGGTCTGGTAAGAGACATCAGAAGGACAATGAAGAGCTTCTGTCAGGCACAGAGGTGGCCTGTGAACTGACAATCATTGTCCCAGGAAAGCTAAGCTGAGGCATTCTCCTCTCTCTGCCCACCAAGCAATCAGCTTGAGAAAAAAGACTGGAAGGATTCACAGGAAGAGCCAATACAAATCTGCTTATGAGCAAGGTTGGTGTGTATGAGCCTTTTTGGAGGAAAGAGATGGTGAAAGCAGGAATTTGCATCTGGATAGGCCTTCTGCTACACTGGTAGGACCGGACTCCTCGCATCATCAAAAGCCAGCAATACTGATAGAATGAATTTAGTGACTATAGCAATCCATAAACTATAGTGACACTAAGGGATACGCTTAGACCACTGCTATGAGAGATCATTCCATCAATATACTCTTTTTTAATTCCACACTCAAATGTAGTATATTGGTGCTGGAGAACAGCCTTGGAGACGTGGATTGTTCACAGAAGTAATATGTCACAAACCAAAGGGTGTGAGAGGATACTTCATTCGCCAGGGCCCATTTCAACTCTTGGCCTCACTGCTGAAATTGCCAGTGAGGGTACCTCTCTACCCTCCTGCTCTCGGCCCTGATAGTGCACAGTGCCGCAGCATGCCATGAGATGTCCATATTCTAACGTTGTTTGGGTTTTTACTGTTGTTGGGGTTTTTTTTTGTCTGTACCATGGATAGGAAAATACTGGTGCAGATGGAAGCTGTGAACACAATTCTCTAAGGTGGCTCTGTAACCATGTTGCCCTGTCAGTGTGACAAAAATTAAAAACCCCAATATGTCAGAAAGTGGACTCCCCTCAGAATACCAGACTACTGTGAGTTGACATAGGTAGCCTTATAGAGTAGACAGGCCCTCAGGAAAACCACAGTCCTGCTTAAACTGACTTGCAACTACCAATTACTATTTTTCCTTCAAGGCAGGGAATCAAGGTTTTGTTAATGACTGAATCCCGATGAATAAGTGAAAGAATAGATTGGACTGAGTTATCCCCACTGAAAAAAACGAATGAACAAAAACAAAAAACCTTGTCCCACTGCAATGTTTTCACTATTGATCAAGGTATTAATGGGGGGAGGAGGGGGAACCTTGTGCATTTTAGGTGAAGACAAATTGTAACTTAGAGGCTTCATTCAAAACATCTTTACAATTTTCAGGCAAAATATAGTTAATCTGTAACTCTAGGATCTCTGCAATTTCTGCTACTATTCAATATTATATAAACATTTTAATTTAATAATGAAATCTCTAGATTTTTCTATTGAAAATAGTGGTCAGAATGGAAACTGATGCATGGTTACCCCCTTAGCCCAACATTGCAGAAAACTATTTGCAGCCAAACACTAGTAGCTGTTAACTTCAAAGCTTAGTTTAAATGCTACATTACTAAGCCACAGCAATCTAGGACACAAACATTTGACTTGAGTCAAGGTACTTTAAAGTAACATTGCCTTTATGCTCATCCTTCCCCTTTTTTCCCCTCCCAGATGGCTCTTTGTTTACCAATTCTTCACAGCCAGCCTTTCCTGTCACACTGCCTCAGCTAGAAGGAGATTAGGGATTCTCTCTGCTCCCTCAGCCATGGAATTTCTCTTCTTTTATTTCCACAACCCCTGCAACAATTGCAATGAAAGGCTGGCACTCACAATTTCCTTTTAAACTGCTGCTACAAACACTGGTACATGCCACCTGGAAAAAGTTGTGGAGTCAGAACATAGTCTTCATCTTTGGAGCTCAGCAGGTACCTTTTCAATGGCTAGTCTCTAAGGGCCAGTCAACATAAAAAAAGCAAAACTATGTCAGGGAACCTAGTTACAACATGGTTTTCCCCTTGACCTGGTTAAAACATAGTTCCATTTTGTACACAAGACTTGGCCATGCAAAAACTTTTGGTAGTCCTCTCTACATTATGAAATAGAGCTGTGTTGTTATCAGTCCCCTGACAATTCTACTCGTAGTGTACACAGGCTCTTACAGTGCTGGGAAATGGACGACTGAGTCCAAATATGAGCTTGGTTTCTCCACTTAGCTGTTTAAGACGATTGCGCAGAGATTCCCAGAAGGCTACTTTACAGATCCAATTTTAACCCAGATGCCTGTTTCTTTACTATTGCTCTTATTTATTTGTATTATAGTAGTACCTAGAGGCCTCAGCTGAGATCACCACCCCATAGTACTAGGTACTGTACAAACACACAGGGAGCCTCTGCCCCGAAGAGTTTACGGTCTGGTCAAGACAGACAAATGGTAGCAGGAGAAAAAGGCTCACCGAGGTCTTTCCCAAAGGTCCCAAAGCAGATGTGTGAACCAGAAATAGAACCAAGGCCTTCTGAGTTCCAGTCTAGTGTCCCATCCACTAGGCCACACTGCTCCTCCTGTTCATACTATTCAAAGCCTTGTCCATAGTACGAGCTAAAATTGTACTATACTTATCTATATTCTCACAGCATGCAGAACCCTCAATCAGGACCAGCGCCCCATTGTGGTAGGCACTATACAAACATACATGAAGACACAGCCCTTGCCCCAAAGAGCTTCCCACTGAATGACAGCTGTCACACGGTGGGTACTAGCACAGTTCTAGCACCAACTCCATGATCACAGCAAACTGGGACTTAATTTAGAACACTTTTATAAACATGCTTTTCAGAGAAATGTGCATGCTGGTCAGGGAAGCCATGCTAGATCCAATGGCTGCCAGCATGATTTTAAGCATAGTGTAGCCTCTCCCTTAGAAGTAGCACAGCAACTTAATTTTGACAAAAGCACATACCGCAATTGTGAGTGAGTGACCATTAAAAAAATCCCCAAAGAAAATGAGGAACATTCTCTGATGCTTCCCTACCAATTTTACAATTTTTTCCAGCGGCTTTTGGTAAGAGTGCTACTGGCATAGATTTTTATTTCATCATTTCTTTTTAAAACAAGCATAAAAGAAGCATTCATATTACCATTTGGTAGACGTGCCTGGTCTATTCAATGTGTAATCAGAGATTTCACTCAGTCTAATAAAATCACTAGAAACGATGCGGCTTACATGTTGTAATGATGCTCACTAGGTAATATGGGAGCACCGTCTTAAATTGAGATCTGATGTTTAAAGAGACTTTTATACAGGAATATAAACAGAAGCTCACTGTTTAATGATTATTGTTTTTGATTCCAACAGTTAAATGGCAAGTATTTGTAAACCTGTTAATTCCACGTAAATATATAAATAGATATAGATATAGATATATATTTAAAGAAAAAGGCACCATTCAGGTACTTGTTTTGGATAGAAAACACAAAGAATTATTCCTTAAGGCCCCAATGTTGCAGTAAGCTCTATCTGGGCACAGAGGCATTCCCAAGTGGTGCTCACTGAGGGATCAGAACTGAACTTTGCACATTGATAAAAACATTTAAAAATTAAATCAGATCAAGGCCTCTAGATTTGGATGCTATAGGCCAAATTCTGGGCTAATTTACATCCTCTGTGACCCTTTGATGTCTATTTAAATGAATAATGAAAATCTGATATACCTTTTAAGGAAACCCAATAGTGTTTCCATTTCCTGCGTGTAGCTGACTCCACTTTCTTATTCTTTTTGTGCACCAGAAAATTTTTCACAGCAAGAGCCCCAGCTTTCCGTACAGTGCCCTGGCCAGCTGTGAGGAGGATGTCAGACTGCCCCGGAGAACTCAAGGTTCCACTGCTTTGCTCATCACTCAGGGTTGAACCAGCTTCTTCCAAGTTCTCGCTGTTGGTCGTGCTCATTTCCAGCTCCCTTCGGAAGTTCTCATACACTCCCTGACGGAGCCCATCTCCCGTAGAGCTGCTGCCGCTGTCGCTGCCAATGAAAGCTCGACTAGCTGTTGGAGAATAGCTAGAGTTTGTGGCATTTGAACGTCTGGAGAGGAGGTCTGTATCGGTGGTTGCTCCCTCGATCCCACTGTCAGCAAATTCACTCCCTTCACCTGCATTCACATCCTGATGAAAGGAAAGGAAACATCATCATATGAAGGTAGCTGATATACCATCCTACCCTGGCACTCTGAAGAGGTTAAAAGAGCCTGAAGTTTCCCTGATTGTATCAAATTTCTTCGCATTCCTACTTTGCTTGACATAGGAGCTTCCTTAAAGCTCCCTTATGAAGACAAGTGGCTGGAAGAATAGGTATTCTAGCAGGGCTTCCAGCAACAATTTGGGAAAGACCAAACAATTTTAGTATGTGCCTCACCATCATAGGAAGTTGCGGGGGGAGAGGGGAAATTACTTAAATTGTCAAGGTTTTCAGGAAGGAAAGCATGTGACAGCAAAATCAATGACAATGTCTGGGGAAGTAGTCATCACTCATAAGGTTCAGAGAGGAAAACACTGATATTGTATATTCACAGCTGAAACTGAGGCTATGTCTTAGGCATCCTAGGATTGCCACTTGACATTATATAACTGAAGATGTGCTTTTCCCGTAGGTGGATATGTATTAAAAACTGTGGCGTTCCCACTCCTGCTACTCCCAGAAAGTTTGTTGGGAAGCTTGATATCTCATTCCTTAAAAGATGAGGAGACCTTGGGAGGAACATTTCACTGGAGAGAAAACTAACTTTTCCACCTAATGAGCCCCTGAGGATTTCCTACTGATTCGAGAGCTACACAAGATGGTCTTAGCAACCTAAGGGCCCAGAGCAGCAACTGCTCCCTGCATGCTCCTGGCATAGCGTGAGAGCAGTAGGAGCTCCTAGGGGATGTCACAATGTTGAGGAATTCTGAATGCTGATTGGCTGATGAGGAGTTAACTCATAATGGCAGGACTCTTTCTTTATAATTGCTACACATCAACAGAGCCTTATGAGTCTGTCCACATGGCCTGTTTAGAAGAATAATTACTTCCTCGCCCAGTCAGTAAATCCAGTTCTTCCGGTCAGTTTTGATTTCAATACATTCATTAATAAAGTACTTTCTTAGTAGAACTTACATTGCTCAGGGGTACAATTAACCATACCCATGAGCGACGTAACTTACATTGACCTAAGCGTCGGTGTGGAGAGCACTGTGTTGGTGGAAGCACTTCTCCCCCTGACGTAGCTTCCCCCTCCCCCCCCCCCCCGGCATGCAGCGTTTTCACCAGACCTAGTGCAGCTGCACCGATGTAGCGTATTTAGTGTAGACTAGCCTTGAGATTCTGCCCCCCTCCTGGGTGGGGATTAGAATCCGAATACATACAAGGAGACTAGATCAAAATTTGTGACCAGTTGATATTCATTCAGTACTGTTCGCCTTTAGGAATTACAATGCCACATTTAGCGACATGAGTATCTTAAACGGTCTGCTGTATAAAACAATGGGTATAGGTTAGTAAGGTTAACAGCATTCATCAGACAGGTTTTTTTGCCTTCGGGCTTATACTGTACTGTCTGCTGGTTCTAATCAGTTTCAGAGTGTCACATAAAATTTTCTAATAACACCTTGAAATGTTATAATCTGCACACTAATAGGGTTTCAATTAAAGAGTTCAGCAGAAAGTCAGAAAGTCACCGAGGGTTATTATGCATTTGGAGTTGGGGACAGTGTCAGAGATTGAAAGTGTTGGCCTCTGAATCAAGTGGAGGAGGACAGGTGGGGTATCATTAAGGAATAATGGAAAAACTGTCAAATCTGGGTGATTAAAGTTAGGCACCAAACTAACATTTTGGCCTGATTTTCAAAGGTGGTGAGCGCCCAGGGCTCCAATTGATCAGATCATCTAATACAGCTAATATGACATGTGCATTACACAGATATAAGGACAGTCCTGTATGCTTCTATTAAAGAATACTCACATTTCTTTCACAATTGCTCAAACACCACCCTAACAGCCAGGATTACGGTGATATCACTGATATTGAAAACATTGGCAATCTAGTTATGTAATACTATATATATTATTTGATACATATGAATCAGGTTTCACACAACAAAAGCTAGGAGCAGAGAATATGACAGGGCTATTATACAATGTTAAGCAAGCAAGTTAACTAGATATTGTAGTGTCTGCAAACTCATTTGATCATACAGCACGGCCACATTTCTTGAAAATCCTTAATTTATTCAGAAGACATATAAGCCCTCATGTTTCAGAGAATAAATCAACCTCAGACCACTGGGAAAGATCTTTCCTTGGGTGAGATTATTCCGTTAACTGCCTACTGCAAGATTTCTTGCACATTCTTCTGAAGCAGCTGATGGTGGCCCTGTCAGAGAGAGATTAGAAGAACCACTGGTCTGATCCAATATGGTGACTCTTATATCCCTAAACAATTCCTTCTTCACTTGGATGTGAATCGCTCTTTACAAGTGAACCAAGTTCAATGGCACAAGCCAATCACTGGTGCTTGGAAGGTTTCATTCTTTGAAGAGGCTCCCACCAGAAGCGTCCTTAGTCTCCACTCCTCTGTGTTTAGCAACAGAACCATTAGCAATTAAAACTCCATCGTACCCTAAAATTGTACCTAACTTGTTAGAGGCTTTAATTTGGCAAGCACCAGAGAAAGATATTAAAATGGAATGGGTGCACAATGAAATTTAGAGGGTGCCCTTATGACCTACTGATAGTCTTCTGTCCAGTGCTAAGGTGTATCATCATATTGCACCCATGTTGCTTTGCTCAAGCCCCATTGTAGCATAATCCTGACCTCCAAATTAATAAAAAACCCATTGTTCAGAAACTTGAGGCATGCAAGCAATCATCATGTTAGAAGATGTGTTTGCCTGGAAACGACTCAAAACCTTTCAGTAACTGCAGGTAAATTATGGATTTCATCCCTATCTGACTTGGAGAAAATGTTTTAAAGCAGCAATAGAGAAACCTGAAGGTATCCTTGTGAGTAACCCTCACTGTGAGGAATACAATCTTGAAAATTAGTGGAAAGCAAGCTGCATCAAGCTTATCTCATCTAAATTGCTTAAGAGTGAGAGGAACTGTAACATTGACATGAGTGCAATGTGGGATTACAATACTGTATAGACCATCTCAACCAAAAATTGGGAGTTGATACGGAAGAATGTTCAGAAGACATATGTAGATCTGTGACATTTATTAGGCTTAAAATAATTAAATTGACATCCACTGATCAAACTTGGCAGTGCAAGGCAAAATAAAGGTTTCTTTGTATATGTTCTATGGAAGTGCCCTATAAGGTACTATGGAAAGATATATAATGACAAGTTAAGTTTGCTTTACACCCTGATAGAAAATTATTGGTTTCGTTGCCTTTGGAGATTCCAGTAGTTTACATATGCTGACATCTAAGAGAAGCTCTGGTTCTTCATTCTTGTGCATCAAATGCCAAGTGCTTGTGCAACAGCGCTTCAGAAATTACAGAATTAAAAATTGCAAAATTTGCAAGATGGCATTACAAATCTGAACCTATTGATGCTGCCTGAAATGGTTCAGTAGGATGGCACTTTTTTTCTTCCCTTGAAAAAAACTTTAGATAACTAGATATTAGACTATCCCTCTAGATTCTTTCTGTGCTACTTGTATCTTGACAGGGTTGAATCACAGTCAAGTGGTTTCTGTCCAGTCTCGGTCATAGCCTGGCAGAGCAGAAAGATGGTAGGATATGGATTCGGTGTGAAAGAGGGGAGAGCTGATCATCATTAGATTATGGCCTGATGTTACAGCTGTAAGTGTTCTCCTCTCTCCCAACTGTCTTGTATATAAGTTGATAAGTTATAATGAAGGACAAGCCCAAGATATAACCAAAGACTCGGCTGGACCTACATTCTGCAGCAAGTCACCCTGGTTTCTGTTATACACAGGTGAGGTAAATGAAAACTCTGAGGCCAGTTCTGGTGAATTAAAAAATGGAGATTTTTACTGAACTAAATATGGAAAACATAATAGTCAGTCCAATATTCCTTGGGATGTTTATTTTGTCAGTCAATTCAATTTATGTTTCACTGCCCCCCGCCCCATTCTCCACTTTCAGCTTGCTGCAGAATTTTGTCCTGACAATGCATAGCAGCAGGGAAAGACTGTCAGTGGGGAAGCTGGGTGTTTTGACAGCTGGGTAAGAGACAGTGGGGATTTCTGCCCCAGGAAAGTGCAGGAAGTGGTTTGCTGTTTTGTGCACCCACAAAGCAGTTGAGACTGGCAAGCGGCCGCATATCCTCTTTCCCGGCTCCCCTTTTGGGATGGATTGGCCTCGTCTATAAATTGTGGGCAGGGGGCCTTGAACTCCTTTTCCTTTGTCAGCAAAAATCGACAGCAACCAGGTGCCTATGGCCGCCACCCATGTTAAATAAGCACATTGGCTGAATATCTTTGGTAAAATGATCAGCAGTGAAGTAGTTAATAATGCTGACATTCAAATTGCTTCCACTGGGTTTCAGCATTCAAGCCCCACTGAAAGAGTTGGAGCAGCTTACATTTGCTACACACTATTGTTTGAGGCTGTTTGCAGACTTCGGAGGACACTGCTCTATCAGGTTAGACTCCGTTGAGTCTTCAACTATGCGGAAGTTTTCTTTGCAGCTATATGGCCTACAATTTTTGTTGTTTAAAAAAAATGAGAGCATAGATTGTGGGACACACAGTAACAGGACAATAGACCCTTCAATAGCAAACTGTGTGGAGCATTATTGTGGGATCTCATGTACAGGTGGCTTTTTCATGACTTCAGCACTGATTTCAGCAGGACATGAATAAGGGCAGAACAATAAGACTAACCTAGTAAAGTCTGATTCTTGCAACACTCTGTACATAGGACTACATTACAATGTCTTTCTATACCCTCAAAGACTCATACAGACAGTCCCTTCTTTGCTGTCAATAGCAGCACAAAAAGTCTCCACACCTAGATCTTAGAGTTCTTGAGGACTGTGGCTCTTAACACTTTTGCTTGTGGATGACATGCTGAACTAGCTCCTCAAAACTCACCTTTCTTACAACACAAAGGTCCACCCAGATGAAGAAAATTCCAATTGGGAAATAATGCTAAGCATAAAACACAAGGGTATTCTGACCACACTGGAGTTAAATAAACAGTAATGTGCTTCATCGAACTCCAGGAAGTAAAAACTTAGATTTATTTTAGACTTACTCTAATTAAAAGACAATTCCTTGAAAATGTCACTGAGGGGGTGGAGGAGAGAAAAAAGAAAAGTAAACTAGAAAAACAAATCAGAATCAAAGCAAGTCATTTGGGAGTTCACCTGAACAATTACATAACTGAACAAGGCAGGAAAATGTCTGCAAAGATGGCGATAACTAGGGCATAGGATAATGCACTGAAGCATTCTGAAAAGAAAGGTTTCAGTGAAGAAACACTCAAGTGGAGAGTCTCACTATTGCAAATTACATCCAGCTAAGTAAACTCAGTCCCTCAGATGGTCAGCTGTGGCAACTATCTGGTTTTTACATGGGAAGTCCTAGAAACTAGAAGCATACAATGTAGCCTGTAGGGATTACAATTAGTGGAATGGCAAAAGTACTTCAAATGTATAAACATATATTATAGTGTTAAAAAAAAGATAGTGGAACTAGATCAGATTGTATGGCTGTTAATTTTCTTTCTAACTTTGAACAAAGGGAGAAAAAGAATCCACTAGAATTTTCAAAAGAATATTACAAGGTTTGCCCAAAGGACCCAAAAAACTTTGCCCAAGACCCTTCCCTTAGCACACAGGCATACAAGTGGGAAAGGCCTCTGGTGGCTGTTTGCTTTAAAATATCGAAAATGGTCATACCAAACATATTATACAGTCCCATCCATTCTGTGAATGCTTAGGGATACATCGGAGACCTCTCTGCAATACCATTAGGGTGAACAAAGAAGCAACTCAGTGCACAATGAGAATTAACCACAGAACTTTGCTTAGCCAGCATTTGAAATGGCAAGATCCCTATTAGGACAGAGAGATGAGACAAGGCCACTAACTTATACTTCTCACATACTTCTCCCTTACTGTGTGTCATTAAATTATAACTGTTTTCTGTTCTCTTATTGGACTCCATTTGGACTAAGAATATTCTTGAAATCTTCTTTCTAGTATTAAACTAGACTATGAACTGAAATATTACATATCCTTTGTGGAGATGTCTTATACGATTTAATATAAAATTGTAATCTTTCTACAGTTTTTTTTAAAACCATGCTACATTTTGTAATGAAAAATGAAGATACCTGGCACAGAATTCTATGGGATGGTACAAAAAGCTAACAAACAAAACTATAGGACAGATATCCTTCTCTAATAAACTGTTTTAATGGTGATTTCTACACAGCCCAATTTAATTCCTATTGAACCCGACTGGTTTCATCCCTACTGCATTCTCTACAACTCTTCCACAGGGAAATGGCTCAGAGTCCATTACTAGAATCCCCGCAGAAACTTAAAAATGTAAACAAAGGAATTTTCAAATGTGACTAAAAGGTTTTTAACGTGCCAAGACCCATCAAGATTTGGATTCATCACTGAAATTTTCAGTGTCCAAAGGGGTTAAAGAGGGATATTTCCTCTTATTTAATTTTGTAACAAACAATGCATTACAGATGTTGAAAGGAGACTTCTTATTCCCTAAAGTCAAGGAATAGCCCAGAGCCAGCAGAGTGTTTGAAACCAGGACGTTTCGTGCTAAAAGCATGAGTCTCTACTGATTGACCTCAAGGACTATGCCATCAACTGGAAGTAGTAGCAGATATAAAACCTATTTTGTGGAGCAGCCACAAGAGGACAAAGACCCATCCTGCTACCACAAGGGGCCATAAGTACCTCTTGGATTACTGACCATTAGTTATAATTTTTTAAAATGGAAACAGTCAGTTCATACTCCACATACAGTTTTCAGACAAATGCAATCACTTGCTGGAAAAAAAGACAGCTTACATTCTTATCAGGGCATGACTCTCTCTCATGTCTACACCGGCAATTGAACAACAAACCCTTTGTCTTTCAGAGATGTTATCCCCCCACCCCATGAAAGACAAAAGTTTTGCTGCAACAAGTGCCGGCGTGAATGGTGTGTTTTCGGCAAGAACACTCTCCTACTGACAACACAAACACCGCTTGTTGGGGATAGAAGTTTTTTTGTTGGCTGGAGAGGCTACACCGCACACCGCATAGCTGTAGCAACACAGCCATGTCACTGAAAACTGTGTAGTCTCTAGACATAGCCTCAGCCTGGAAACTGAGAGCACGAGATGTCTCATCTGAAACCAAATACCCAACATCAATGCAGGAAGCCCTCAGGTTTACCAGAGACTTCAGTGGTCACTGGCTGCCAACCAACATCCCCCACAACACTTATATTTTTTAATCTAAAGTATCGCTACAAATTTTATATGGTGATCAGATAGATGGGACACCGTGGAGATGGTTCAAAAACCACATCGCAAGGTAATTGCTTTCTCTCCCCAGTTATACTTCAGGAATATTTATAAGGACTATTAATAGTGAACTATTGATCACAAGATTAAGATTCTGGCTGAAAATCCACAAAAAGAAGGCGGGAGAGGCCATCTGCCTAAAACAGGTCCAAAAAAGTAGTTCTAATCTCAGCAGATACGGGCTGGACACAACATAATTGATCCATTAAATTTGGATTTCAGTAAACAAACTAACACTCTGGGGGCTCTCAAAAACTTCAGTTGAAACTAAGGGGGTAAAGGGCATGGAGAGGCAAATGAGATATAAGCTGTGTACAACAGCAATTTGCCTTCCTGTAAGCAGAAATGGGGGACACTACCAATCAAGTAAGATTTTTCCACCTACATCACATCAGTTCCAAAAGCCCAGCTGGATCCGAGCAGCTCTGCTGGAAGTCTTGATTCAGCAGAACTGAACCTGTAATGTTAAGGAAAAATAGACCTGCTGTGTGGGTGCCCCAAAGCCACTTTCTGAATATTAATTGCTTGTACGTACTAAAACTAATTGTCTCTCCAGTGCTGAAAGGTTCTAGCTCCCAATTACAGAAAAGTGACTCCCACGTTTCAATTTTAAGGTCTGACTTTTTGTTTCTTTTGCTAGAAACTGAAAACATTTAATTTAATTTGTTTATTCTCTCCTGAAATAAGAGGCAGATAAAGAGAGTCTATTCACATTTCACAAAAACATAATTGTTGCCAGGCCTAGCAAAAGAACTTGTGACTCAAGTATTATCCTAAAAAGTATATGGCGTTGCTTTTTAAAAAGTGATCTTAGGTGCCTCCGCTGTTTTGAGATGTCCTAAAGCAATATGACTTTCAGACAACAGTGCTCAAGACTTTCAGAAAAGCAGGCTCCTTTAAGATGTCTCGGGATGAACACCCAAAACAGAGTTTCACAAAAATCACCAGCCACTTTTGAAAACTTGGATCATGTTAAAAATTAAGAGCAAACCTTGCCAATGTACATGCAGTAGCAGATGTGCATGCATAACAGTGGCAGAATTCAGCCATCAAGTGCTCAGCATCTCCAACTCCTAGTGACCTCCTGGGGAGTTTGGGGTATTCAAGAGCTTCCTGCCAAAGTCTTTCAGGACCGTATGGGTTTGGGCACTGTTATCATAAAGGCAGGTGAGAAAGAAAAACCTGCAAGTCTCTGAAAAATGTGCCAAGATTTATGCAATTATAATGTAAAAAGCCTGACAGAAAGGAGAGTCCAGAGGTTAAGGCACACACTTAGGGAACCTGGGTTCAAGTCCCTACTCCTCCACATGTTTCTTGTGTGACTTTGGACAAATCTCTCAGTCTTGCTGGGCTTCAGTTCCCCACCTGTGCTCTAGTAATGATAGCACTACCCTACCTCAAAATGGCACCGTGAGGATCAATATATTACAGATTGTGAGGCACTCAAATACAATATAATGGGGGCCATAAAAGGTCCCCTGGTTCATAGAGTCCTAGTGTTTCCACAGTTCTCCTTTCCCTCCATCCCTCAAAGCTATCTCATCAGACTCCGCAAGTAAGTAGCGCTTCATTCTATATACCATTGTGGTTTCCTTTTTGCTGTATTTTATAAACAAAGCAACGTATTAAATCTTTTCCCTGGTCTCACCATAGTGAGTCCACCAAAGTTTGGACTAACAAAGATTATTGCTAAAAATAAACCTTAGCTTTACTGCATGCTGTTGGGATTAGGGTCCTGGAGGGAATGTCAACCCCTTCAGATTTTTAATTTTGTTTATTTTAGTTTGTTTATTGAAATAATTGCTGCTGAGTCTCTTTAGATCAATACTCTGAAATTGGAAGAGATCTGTCTACTGATACAAGCTACTGACGTGATGTCACAGGCTATGTCCGATGAAACGAGACTCAAATTCATTATTTTCATTAGGTGCCTCAAAGGCATGATGAACATTGGGGAGAAAAAAAAACAAAGAACACTTCAGCATTTACCAAACTGCATCGCTCTGCTTTTCAAATACACTCTGAGGAGATATTGTAAGGCAGAAGTTGAACCTAACAATTTTCTTTGGAGTAATAGAAAATGCTTTGTTTATTACTCCTAAATGGCAACCTATTTTTTGTTTCTTGTTGTTGCTTTTTTATCCTGTGCTTTCTTTAATAGCCTTGTTGAGGATGTGAAGAGTTTCTGTGCTGATACTACAAAAAAAGCCTAAAAATATCTAGAGCTTATTTTGAAGTACAAAGCTTCTGCTGTGAGAAGCTGCAGCATCTGTTTTTGAACGTCATTTTTATATTTAGAAGCAGTACATCTTCATGGATCAAACACATCCACCTAATCCAACAACCCACCTCCAGTCACCTTCTGCAAGTTAGTGTCAACCAATGCCCTTTCTTCAGTCACTGGGTTGGGTTTCATGTCACGTTCTAGTGGTCCTCTCACTGACCCATCATGTTAACAGATCCCAACACCTACACTGCAGTATGCCGTGACCAGCCTGGCTCATGCTGTCAGATCTAATCTCCCTTGAAGTGGTGTGCTGCCAAAAGCTCAGTTCAGCATCAGGCTGCAAATCTGTCGGTCTCCCACACCTATTCAAAGTGCTTTTTATCTTCCCCTCTAGGTCACAGGAAGTGATGAGCGCTCTATGCGACAGACGTACTAAAATTAAAACAGAGTAAAATCAGGGTAGTCACGGAAGCATGCCATCTAGTGCAAAGCTTGACCCATTTGGTCGGGCTCTTCTCAGACTGTTCTGTTTCTGTCTACTGGCTCTTCTTCCGATCCAATGCCCACAGATAGCAAATAAATCGCCGGGATGACATTATAGTCAGCCTTCTATTTTGGAGTTGTGCCACCCCTCAAAGAAGGGCCAGCGGGCCAAATGCACTCTGCATTCAAACATATTTCACCCGCATGGCTGCATATGGAGCATACATGGCTTGGATGCTGTATTACTTCTATTTCTGCAAGGGATACTGTGCTATTTACCACATGCAGTGTGCTGCTGTATGCAGCACAGGCCAGTACAAGGTAACTCAAGCAGATGTGTCATAGCTAATAGAGTGAAACATTCAAAGAGAACAACACAGCAAACACAATACAGAGCCACACCATAACTCTGATCCATAGGTTAAATGAATGGGGCATGGGGAGGGGGGGCGGGGCGGGAAGCAGTGCACAGCTCTGTATCTTGTGCTCTCCCTGGTTTGGGGGAGCTGTGCTTCCTCCACTATCCTCTTCCTTGGCTGCTGCTCTTCCCCCTCCTTTTTCAGTCCCTGATAGATGAGGACTAAGCAGACCAAGTGCCTCCCAATCTCTTCCCACTGAAGAGCACTGTTTTCTGGGTGATATTTTACAGGGCTTTGGATTTCAGGCATTTAGATCAATGGAAATAGAGGGGGAGCTTCAATCCAAGGGGCGATTTTGATGGACGCGGGTAGGGGAAGGGCAAGGGTGAATTCTCAGTACTTCCCATCAGGTTGGCGGCACTGGAACATGGAAGGGTGCAATGGACCTCAGGATCCTCTTTTGCTCCTGGCCATTATAGCTAAAGTGTGACATGGAGATGATGCACTTGAGTTCCGTGAGAGGAATGGTAAGAGACGTAGCTTTGACCAGACACCCTAAAAGCACCACCAAATAAATAGAACAGTCTTCCTATCTCTCTGAAAACTGTAGATTTATCCTTCCCAGAGAGAAATGACTCAAAGGAGTGGGAAAGAAACCCACCACGGTTGAAATGGTATGAGCTATGAACAGAGCATTCATGAAAGTATACCCCTTCCTGAAGGCACTTGTTCCACTCACCCTTATTTAAAAAGAGGAATATGGAGGGAAACAGAATATACATCGAACTGCCAGTATACCACAGTCTACTTAAAAGATCTGTGATCATGATCTAAATAAAGAACATTGTTTCTGTGTAGCAAATTCACATACTTAAAAAAAGAGTTTCAAAAGTTTTAATGGAATAGAGTAAAACTGTATTACCTGAGCAGTTTTTGCCCTTCGGCCTTGCATGCTGTTGCTGTGGCTGATTTGTAGGTTGGTGGCACCTTCTGAAAGGCAGTGAGATTTCCTGCAGGGGAGTGTATTATAATTACTGTAGGAAGGAGTATCCTCTGCTGAAGCTGACACCATCTTATGGTTTCCAATATCTGGAATATCGGACACTAAGTTCCGACAGTAAGACCCAAAAGTGTTTCGTGGGCCTCCATTTATTATGGCACCTGAGTTTTTTGGCGAATACAAGTCACTCATAGAATTGGCCCGTTGGCAGGAGACCAGCTGCTGGGGACTGTTGCTTGCTTCCGTGCCTCGAATCCCCTCGCCATCCTTCTCCTCAACTGAACCTAAGATTTCTTCGTTGCTCGTTAAATGTTCTTGGCTGAGGTCAGAGAGCGAAAATTCCAAGCTATCCTCCCGCCAGATGTCTGCAGATTTTGAACGCTTTTTCTTGAAGCTCGCAGTTTCCATGAAAGTTGTCCCGTTTGTTGCATATCGGTGCTGTCTGCCATCTTCTTCAGCCAAAAATGTAGTGGCATCCCCATAAAGTCTGCTTTCTTCCTCACCTGGCATGCTGTGCACGGAGGCTGCCGTGAGAACTGTGCTGCTGTCCACGCTAGGAGTAACAGAAGAATCAGTGTGGTAGGAAACAGGCCGTAAGCCCATATCCACTCTATCCACCCAAATGGGGCTTCCAAAGTCCTCTAAATTGGCTTCTTGGTTAAAAGGCTCCAGGCCATTTTCTGCCAGCGACTGGGGGATGCTAGGCGTACTGCTAGATCGGGTGCTGACTTCTGAGTTCCTGTGGATAACCTTCCCTGAAGAAGCATGCCTGGTCCGTCGAGAAGCTTTATTTGAAAGGCGAAGTGAGCGTGATGTGTGCTTCCGTCCCAGGCTGGCATGCTTGTCTCCATATAATGCATGCTCTACATTTTGGCTTTCCGCGTTTCCCATGTTTTACGGTCTGCAAGATTCAAGAACAGGAAATATTATACTTTCAATTAATATATCTATCAATATATATAACATGCCTGTCAGTAGCTCCCACGGATTGTACAAAGGAAAGAGTCTGTTTCTTAAAAGGAACCTAGACCCTCTCATCCAGAAGCTAAAAAATACATGTCATCATGTATCTATGATCTATCTACATCTGCTGAAACATGTGTTGCAACTAACAACAATTATTTTAACTGTGATGATCCATGATAAAATGTGATTAGTTTGCAACATCACTTGTGAATTCAAATATAATCCAGTGAAGGTATGAACCCACTGCCTCCGTTACTCTGATATAAATCAAAAATAACTCACTGAATGCAGGGGTTACATCAGTGTAGATCAGAGGAGAATCTGGCCCTGAATGTGGCTTAGAGTGCGAGCCAATTTATAATTAAAGTAATTTGGTAATCTCCGTTTAACACACGTCAGTTAAATCTATTAAAATCAGTTAATCCTCAATGCAACACTGGCCAATAACGGAAACTCTAAAAATTAAAGTTTCATTTCCATACCAGAATCCCCTCCCACTGAAGCAGGACTCCCTCTCATTTAGCAATAGGGAATTACAGAGTGGTTGCACCCTCTTGGTACCTGTTTATGACCCCCTGGGTGGGAGCCTGTGCTCTATACTAAAAGAACAGAGAATTATGTATATTTAGGTTCCTGCCAGAAGATGGTTAAAGGGGAGAGATTCTGTATTTCTACTTTTTGAGCAACATCATGTATTACTGAAAAAAAAATCTAATGGAGCCACATTTGTACTTATCAACACCACTACTGGCAACCAAGGCATCAAAAAGCAACTCTGCAGAGTAACACATTCTACAAGCATTGTTCTAAGGCAGGGGTCTCAAACATGCGGCCCGCCAAGCCCTTCCCTGCGGCCTGTGATGCTCCCCATGCCCCCCCATTCCCTCTCACCAAGCTCCCCTGTGGCCCTGCTGCCAAGTTCCCCTGCAGCCCTGCCGCCAAGCTCCCCCGCGGCCCCCCCTCCCAGCTCCCCACAGCCCCCACACCCCCCGCCAAGCTCCCCGTGGCCCCCCCACTCCTTCACGTACTTCTAACCCGCGCATCATTCCCCACTGCTTTGCTTATCGCCAGGCAGTTCTCTGGCAGCTTAGCGGTTTCTGGGAGGGAGGGGCCAGGAGTGGACAGGGGAGGAGGGGGAGAAAGGGGAGGGGATTTGGGGAAGGGGTTGGACTGGGGGCAGGGAGGGGGCAGAGTTGGGGTGGGAACTTTGATGAAGAGGTTTGAAAGGGAAGGGGTTGGAAGGGGACAGGAGTGGGGTTGGGTGGGGAGAGGTTGGTAGGGGACAGAGAAGGGGTTTGAAGAGGCGGAGCAAGAGTGGGGTGTGAGTGCAGCCCAGTCCAGGAAGGTGCTTTAACAGAAGTAAATCTAAGTTCCTGTTTGGTCCTTTGAGTGAGGTGCATTATTAAGTGAATATATTTTATTAAAACTGTTTGGAAATGACTTCATCAAAAAAAAAAAAAGAACATTCATGGAAGAAGAGAGTTTTCCAAGACAAATGGGAGAATTTATATTTTTTTCACAGCGGTAAAAGAGAAAATTCAATGCCTTATTTGTCAGGGGGAGGAGCTGGGAGCTGCACGCTCAGGGGAGGAGGCGGGGCAGGGATGGGACCTTATGGAAGGGGTGGAGGTGGGGGCAGCGAGGGGGGCGTGTCAGTGATGCAGCCCTCGGGCCAATGAACTAGTCCTCGTGCGGCCCTCATGGTCATTTGAGTTTGAGACCCCTGTTCTAAGGAGATCCTCACTGAGGCCCATAACTCATTCTAGTGCTTTGTACCAATGACTGAAAAAAAATGTAAGCCAATCCTTGCATCAGGAAAGAGAAAGATGATCACCAATATTCCCAGAATCCTGCAAACTGCTACTTTCAGATATGCTCTGGTATGCTGCAGGGAGTCACAAGGAAAGCAGGTCAATTGCTAGGCCTAACACCCTTGACAAGGGTACTTTATATTATAACAACATTACGAGTAACTTTTCAAAGTCATACGTGGAGTTGTAGCTACATACCTCCTGCTGACTAAGGGGAAATTTTGCAGATAAATACCTGCACTATGCTTTAAGAAACAGGATTGAAGATCCCTAATAAAAGCCTTCAAAAAATCAGTCTTGGGTGTGTGCTTCATTACATCCAGGAAAGCTTTTGACCATTATTTTGCTTCTATAAGTTTTAAAGCCTCAATATTAAATAAATATCCCGTTGTCTATGTAGAGTAGGAAATAACAGTAATTCAGATTCCACTGTATGGGTTACATGATCAATGTGTCAAAGTTTGGGGTTTTTTTTAAATGATTTAAAAAATATATTCTTTGGACATGCTGGTAACAAGACTTGTGAAGACGTTTGCTGGACATCGAAAACTGAGGTAGGAGTCACTTCCACTCAGAATCCTTTCCAAAAAATGCTAAAAACTCCTTTAACTGGCTTGGAACCAGGATCCCGTACACAAGGACAGAACAGATGCATCTTATATGAGGCTTTTGCAAACATAATGGCTAAATTCATTCTTGGTGTAATTCAGCTGATAAATCCAAGGAAGAATTTGACCCACACAGCCACTCGTTTCTCATGGAGGCTGGTGTAACTCAGTGAAGTCAATGAAGTTATACCAGCATTACATTGACATAAGTTAGACCAGAATCAAGACCAGAAAGGAACAATTTAGTATTATTGTAACTGGATAATAGAATTATTTGCAGCATAGATACAAAATTATGAAATAAATAATCTCTGTTTTAAATTAAAAAAGAAAAGTAGCTCTTTTGGCCAGGAGCAAAGTCAAGTATGTATTAAAATATAAAAATCATACAAAATTTAATACAAAAATAAAAACAAACACAAAGAAAATGGTGTACAACTATTTACATATAGACAAAAAGCACAATTCTTTAAGCGGGATCACAAGGCAAAGACTTTCTGGTTTTGAGGCAACTATATTAGACTTCAAGAAAACAGTAAATGGTGTCTAGAAAGAAGGATAATGAGGGGTTGAGGGGGGAAGAGGGTTATTCCTAAGGGCAGTGGGTTTCTCCATTATAAGCAAGTGCCATATTTTCTTGAATCAGATGTTCATAGAATGAATATGACTGTGTATATGCATTAATCATCTGAACACAGAATATCAGGTACTGCACAGAACCTGTTTAACCTCACATAGATTACACAGAAAGGACTGAATCAATTCTGATCAATGTTCACACTGCAATTCTGCTTTAGGTACTATCAAACACTTGTGGTGGGGATGGTTGTTGTTTTTTTGTTTTGTTTTTTTGCAAATACTTTGGGAAATGGTCAAAATAGGAGCTAGTATGCTTTTGAGTTTCTATACAACTAACTAGCTCCATAGTTATGTTACATTTTAGTTATGACTTGCTAAACATCTATGTCAGGGGTCTCCAAACTTTTCAGCCCGAGGGCCGCATTAGTTATCAAATAGCAGTTCGGGGGTCGACAACACACTCGAGGTCCAAATAAAAAAGAATCAAAACATGGATGTTGTTTTTAATTATTTATTTAATATTATTTTATTCAGTTATTATTTAATAACACATTGATACACTACACATGAACACTACACATGAACACCTGTTCACTACACCTGAACACCTGAACACTACACCTGTTCACTACACATGAACACTACACATGAACACCTGTTCACTACACATGAACACTACACATCAACCCCCCAACTGACCCACCCAGCCAGGTCTCTCCCCCCAAAACCTCCTTTCCTCCAACCCCCCTCCCCCAACTGACCCACCCAGCCAGGTCTCTCCCCCCAAAACCTCCTTTCCTCCAACCCCCCCCCAAATGACCCACCCAGCCAGGTCTCACCCCAAAACCTCCTTTCCTCCAACCCCCCCCCCCAATGACCCACCCAGCCAGGTCTCTCACCCCAAAACCTCCTTTCCTCCAACCCCCCCCCCAAATGACCCACCCAGCCAGGTCTCTCACCCCAAAACCTCCTTTCCTCCAACCCCCCCCCCCAATGACCCACCCAGCCAGGTCTCTCACCCCAAAACCTCCTTTCCTCCAACCCCCCCCCCCAACTGACCCACCCAGCCAGGTCTCTCACCCCCCCAACTGACCTGCTCAACCCGGTCTCTCCCCACAGACCGGTTCGCCGCCTGGCAGTGGGTGGCTCCTTGTTTCGCCCCCTGCAACTGCGTGGCGGTGCGGCGCGTCCCGGCCCCAGCTCCGAGCCGTCCCTGGCCGGCGGCGGCAGCCGAGCACGCGGCGCGTCCCGGCCCCGCGGCTGGCGGCGGCGGCCGAGCGCGCGGCGCTTCCAGGCCCCGCGGCTGGCGGCGGCGGCGGCCGAGCGCGCGGCGCTTCCAGGCCCCGCGGCTGGCGGCGGCGGCGGCCGAGCGCGCGGCGCTTCCAGGCCCCGCGGCTGGCGGCGGCGGCGGCCGAGCGCGCGGCGCTTCCAGGCCCCGCGGCTGGCGGCGGCGGCGGCCGAGCGCGCGGCGCTTCCAGGCCCCGCGGCTGGCGGCGGCGGCGGCCGAGCGCGCGGCGCTTCCAGGCCCCGCGGCTGGCGGCTGGCGGCGGCCGAGCGCGCGGCGCTTCCAGGCCCCGCGGCTGGCGGCTGGCGGCGGCCCGCGCGGCGCTTCCAGGCCCCAGCGCGGAGCCAAAAAGATCTCCGCGGGCCGGATGAGAGGACCTCGCGGGCCGCATCCGGCCCGCGGGCCGTAGTTTGGAGACCCCTGATCTATGTGGTAGAAAGCGGGATGGGCACTACCTAAAATATCCTGACGTCTCTGTAGCTAAAATAAATATGACCAAGTGAATTAAACCACGTGGAGTGAGATCCCAGACTCATTTAAGTAAATGGCAAAGTTCCTATTGACCTCAATGCAGCCCAAGCACTGGGACCATCCCATCTCACAGGTTCCTAGAGCCCGGACCCCAACCCGAATGCCGGTCTACACCACAATTAACCAGACCCTTAGCCTGAGCCAGCTGGCACAGACCAGTGGTGGGTTTTTAACTTCAGTATAGACAGACCCATAGTATGAGGCCGGAGATCTCCCATGGTTTAGAAAAATTAATGCATTCAGCAAATTTTATCCCAATATATGTTAAAATGATAGAATTCTCAGTCACTGGGTTTATTATTTAAATTGAGTCTTAAGAGTAAGTGTTATTCTAGATTGTTCTGATCTGGTCAGGACAGAACATGAATGTTAGTTACATTATCTTTTGTTTCCAAAACCTTTAAATGCGACTCAGGTAGCACAAAGGTGCCCTTTGTCTTTGCAGTTTGCATCTAAAACCGATCTTGCTTCTAAACCTTTTAGAAGGAAATCTCTAGGGGAAAGATTTTTGCTGCACTGACTTTAAAACGCTTGCTAGCAACAATTTCATTTGAAAGGATTTTCACTGATTGCAGAAGCAGATCTTTACACTGTCATCTTCATTATCAAGAAAGAATCACGATTTTGGGGTCATTTTAAGAAGAATTAAGGATTTTTACATTTAAAACGTGATTAAAAAGAACAGCTCTCTAAATAAAGACAAATCTGCAGAAAGGCCAGAAAGTTCTTAGCAGCACTCAGTGTACAGAGACTCAACCCCCTTGGAGACCAGACAATGAACAGAGCAACTGGATGCACAGCACTCTGTCAGTTCAGCAAACCATCGTCATGTGCCAGAGTCCCAATGTAACATTAATGGACACAATCATGCAAAATTTAAAACAAACAAAAAATTTTGCTGAGAAAGGAAAGAGGATAAGCTTCTAGTCTGTGAGCAAAACAGATGTCTACAATATGCTTTCATGCAAAGGATAATGCATTTTCTACACAGATAAAAGCTCGGCACCTGCGATAATGGTTTTCTTAGCACTAACATCCTTGGGAATATGAACATGGACATTCACAGGAATAGCAGAGGTAATAAAGTCCTGTGGCACCTTAAAGATGAACTATAAAGTTTTGAAGCATAAGCTTTCGTGGGCTAATACCCACTTCCACTGCTTGCATCCGACGAAGTGGGTATTAGCCCACGAAAGCTTATGCTTCAAAACTTTATAGTTATTCTTTAAGGTGCCACAGGACTTTGTTACCTCTGCTATTCCAGACTAACACGGCTACCTCTCTGATTATTCACAGGAATGTTTACCAACCTGTTTCACATGATGCAAAATGTATGTGCTAGATACTGACAAGAAAAATCATGCTCCCAAGTAAGGAGTTGACCACTGCCTGCTTAGTTGATGTACACTTGGGTTTTACTTAACAATTAGAGTCTCCAAATCCTGCAAACCATTGCTTACGTGATTAGCCCTGAGTCACTTCTCAAGTGAGTAATGATGATTTAAATAGGCCTGTTCCTAATCCCATTGAATTCAAACAGAGCAGGGTGTGATTTCAAGTAAGAGTATGAAGGATTGAGCCAGGTCAGAATAAACTGTGTTTGAAGTAGTCTTAAAATAACCTGTCTCAAAATTAGAACATGAATAATATTAATGGGAGTTATACACAGACACTGAGAGGACAAAGAGTTGCCATTGTTAGCTTATTAACTGAATCCAAAGATGCCTTTTTGAGCACTGTACAAGGGAGCAACAGGAGGCCACATAAATCGGTGGTGACTTGTCTCAATATTTTAAAATGGCTGGAAAGCAGAGTTAGGGGCTGCAACATTTCAAAAATCTGTTCCCAATTTATTTTCCAAAGCTAACAGAAGATTGAGGCATACAAAACATGTCACAAGCAACTATTTAAAAAATATCATTAATATTTTGCAAAAACAAACTAAGTCTGATGGCACAAACAGAATATCAGTAAGGGAAAAGTATATATTCTACAATAAATCTTGGGAGAACAATGCTCCCTTTAAACTAACTGAATTAGATGGAGAAATAAAACTGTAATAGAACTGGTTAGTTCTCCTTTATTAATTTAAAATAAAATATTGCTATGTAGAAAGAGGATTTTCTATATGTTATTGGCTGAAGTCCCATTTCAAATTTCATTTTTTCTCAATACACTAATTTTCCTCTCTCTTCTCTTCGTTCTTTTCTCCAATAAAATATTCATGATAACAATTGCAGAAAAATAAAGCTAACTTAATAGCTTGCAAGTTTTTGACAAACTGAACTTTTAGATTGCAGAGGAAAGGATGAAATTTATTAACTTCCAAGTTAAATTTGAAATACCTCACAAGACAACAGATTGCAAATTTAAAATTAGATTCTTGTGGGAGGTCTTGGTAACAAATCTCTATTTTAATCCTGGAGTTTGAGTTTGGAGGCTGAGAGAACCAGAACAATGATAAAACCAACAGAAAGAACTTATTCTGTAGAAACAAACTTTAACTAAATTCTGCAAACCAACAACAAAGATTTTTACTCAACTCACAAAAAACACATAGAATGAGAACAATTTACAATAGTAATTAAAAAGGAATATATGCATTTTATGGCAATTAAAAGACTTTTTTTCCCAAGAGAGATTAAAGTTCCAGCGTAGTTTTATGCCTTTGAGTTTCTCAGAAACTGCAACAGAATATTTCATTGTTTTGAATTAAGAGCTTTTTAGCAAGACAATTCTTTTTATAATCCGCTTTAAATATGTTAAAGCATGGGATGTACTCCAAAAAGGCCCTACAGGCAATGCAAATGCAGGGGGAGGAAGTGAGAGGGAGGAAAGAATGTCACCAGTAGCTACTTGATAGAAATTCTAATGCTTTTGTATTGTTAAATGGGTGTAACCATAAACCACATGCAGTTTCTCCAAATTTTCCCCTCCCACAAACCATACACAACACAGAAAACTCCTAAAGAAAATATAGAGACACACGTACCTTACAAGGCAATACTGGTAGCCAATGCAACTTTCCCCAAGAGAACTGTGGCATTTAGATGTATAGAATTGCAAATGATATCAAAATGAACAGTTACTGGAACCACAGAATCTGTCAGCACCTGCCACTCAGCGCCTCCATTATTGTCTCATCAGAGTCTATGAATAAATGCCAAAAACCTGGTGAGAGAGGGGAGGGGGGGAGAAAGAAACAGGCAAAGGATTAGCAAAAATGGTTAGAAAGGAGGACATTTTCTGCCAAGTTCTATTTTCATCACTTACCTAAGAAACATTATATAATACAGTGCATAAATTATGTATTTAAATTATATATATATAATCTGACAATAGTAGAATCACTGAAAACCTCTAACACTTCAGGAAGCCAAACCAAGAGTATGCACTCCATTCATTTTCTTACCACTGTTTATAATAAAGAATCTTATAGAAATTGACAAGAGACTGCTGACAGCAAACAGAATGATACAGGACTGGAAGGTCTCAGTGACAGGTCAGAAAAATTACATTTATATTGGGTTTTCTGGTTTTGGTTGGTTGGTTTTTGAGGGGGCGGAAGAGAGAAAAGCAATTAAACAGGATACCTCATAAAAGATACTCAACACTCCCCTCAGAATTCTGTGCTTGACTATTTTGTATTTCTTTCTGCTTGAAGATGGCTTAAACTAATTGTAAGGCAGAGGTCCTGATTTTTTTTATTTAATTTTTTTACATAAACAATAGTTCAATCTGTACAATTTACTAATATGGACAACAGTACAAGCACTGGTATAATGAACAGTTTTAGAAAGGAGTCGGAGATTACAGAAAATTTACACACAGAGTTTATTGTGAGGTAAACTATGTACACTAATGGAACAGACTAGGTCACTAGGAGAGGATTCTGCACTCACACACGTGAATAACCCTAAAGTTGTGTGTGTGTGTGTGCACGCGCGCACGCGCATACTCGCAGGATCAAACTCCAACCTAGACTGTGCCTTGGCCTGATGCCATTTAAAAGTTCATTACCAAGTGTTCATTAGACACTAGCACAGGCCTCGCTGCTTAGGTAGACAGACTCGCGCTAGCAGGTTTCGAGCTAGCATGATAAAAATAGCAGCGTGGACATCGCAGCTTCAGTTGAGACTCAGGCTCGATACTGGGAAGTGGAGGAGGGGCTTGAGAGCTAAAGTTGTCGCTTGAGCCATAATGTCCATACTGCTGTTCTTGGCACACTAGCTCGAGTCCTGCTAGTACGAGTCCATCTACCCACATTGGAAGGCTCATTCAAAGCTGCAGTAGATGTACCCTTATGGTTCAATCCTGTGAGATGCTGAGTACTGTAAATTGTGTGAGAGTTTCGGGTACTCAGTGTTTTGCAGGATCAAGCCCTGAAGTCATTATATATTTCCCTTTATGCAGCCAAGTTGCAAGGCAAAGAGGCAAATGAAAGAAGTGGATCATCAAGAAGCATTGCAAACAGAGTTATTACACAGGTTTTACATATTTTCAAAAGATTACAAGAACAATGAATTCAGAATAGGTCAGCGATGCCCTTCATGTTGTTAGAGCTACTTGGTAGTACATTTTTATCCTTGCTTGGCTGGATTCTCAAAAGGAAGTGAGAGTTACCAACTCCTTTTTTAAATTAAAAAAAAATTATTTCCTTATTATTATTTGTCTCTCTCATACTCCCCACTCCCCAAGCTGCTGGTTGAGATCTGAAAAGAAGTTCATGTACTGCTCAGGAGCTGGTAGAAATTAATAAATTGAAGCTCTTTTATATTGAAATGGACTCATTATCATGCCAGCTGACAATAATTTACAAGGAATCTTAATGGAAAACAAGGTCCTACAGGCAAGTGTCCTTCCACCTGCGTCTCATATGTAGGAAATAATTGTATATTTAACATGCTTTACTTTTTAAGGAAAAACAGTTTTACCTTCTGGTTTTTTTCCCTGCTGTATCTATATTTGCTACAGATACATTATTTTTTAAGAAAACAAAACTGTAGTGCAGTGTTATCAGCTTTTTATTCAGTTAGAGTTTGTTATTCAGCTGAAAAAAATCTGCTTCAAACTGAAATTTGGCAAAAAAAAAAGGTCAGAATCCTGGTCACTTTTACGAGAATTAAAATAGTAGTAATAATAGTGTTGACAGTTTCATATGAAGTCTGCTCCTAAACAAATAATTCCCTTTTAGTATCTCAGTACTAGAAAGCCTAAAGGAAAAGAGTTGTTTTTTCAAAGGGGAAAAAATCCAAGTGGGTGTTACTCCACTTAAGGAACTGTATTACTCTCACTGTCTCTCTCTATAGCTATCTTTATATCTATCCACATCTATATCAATAGGTGTGTGCATGTGCACATACGCTTCTTTGAGGATGTATCATTATCTCATGATTCTTTTCCAGTAGAGTCATCTCCTTTTAGTTATTATTACTAATTCAAAGGAACGCTGCCAAATGCAAAAATCTTTTTTTCCCCAAAAAAATCAGTTTAAAACTTAACTTTGCCTCTAATACACCTTAGAAAACACCCCCACCCCCATTGTTACAACATCTCACCCTTTGGTTTTCTGCAAGAGCAGAAGTTCTCCAACATTCCCAAGCCAGGTGCAGATTTTGACTTCTGACAGAAAGGTCTTCATGTGAATAATGTGGTCTGTTCCTTCCCCAGGAGGGTGACACAGAAGGGACCTGCTTCCCCATAGGCAAAAGGGATAGGACACACACACACACCCATGAGAGGGAACAGCTGGGTTCTGAACAGAGACCCAGGGCTTGTCTAGAGAAGCGATGTTGGTATAACTTATGTCGCTCAGTGGTGTGAATAAGCCACCTCTCTGAGCAATATAACTTACAGGAACTGATGTGCTGGTGTAGACGGCGCTCTCCCAGCAACACAGCTACTGCCTCTTGTGGAGCTGGCTTTCATATGTCGACGAGAGAGCTCTCTCTATCAGACGTGCTACAGTGGTGCAGATGCATTGCTGTAGCGCTTCTACTGTGGACTAGCCCTCAGTACGGTGACTTCATTCCCTCTATATGGCACCATCCCCCCTGTACACCACATTTGCTCAGTGCTCTGCTGGATGCTACAGCATTACTGGTGTGTGGAATCAAGGAGGGTGTCGAAGGCCTATTCATGGACGTGATATAACACAGTAATGTGCATGGTATGGACATGCTCTTTTTGACCCAAAAGTACACACTTGTCAGTGACCATGTTCAATGCTGATGTTTCGGTCATAAACAACTACAGGGAAAGTTAAAACTTGTTTTAAAAAAAATCTGAAACTTGTGAGTATTCATTTAATGATTATGAAAAAGTATGGTCAAAAATCAGGCCACATGATTTCTAAGAGGATGAGTACCCATAATTTTCACTTAAGTTGTGTGCACTAAAAATTAGGCCCCTGAGATTGCAATCATCAACACAGTGTGTTTGGAGTAAGGTCCCTAAAAATGAGGTTACAGTCAGAAAGGTGACTATATAAAAATAGCAGCAGTTTATTCATCACATTTTCTACTTACATGTACCCAGGGTTATATTTGCTGATTGATTTACTGACAAAAACAACATTACTTCCTGTTCGTAACAAAGAGCTAATACAGATACTGGAGAATGAAAGGGCTCATGAACTGTCAACAGAAGTGCAGAACTTTGGAATATGGGGTTACATAATAATAAATAAAATAATAATATGTAAATATTATGTGAACTTGAGAGCTGTGTTAGGAATGGTCTACAGCAGCAGTGTCCAATACGTTCGCCACTAGCCACATGTGGCTAGTAGGCTATTGAATTGTGGCTAATGCATTTGGCTTTTTTATAATGTAGCTAACAAGAAAAATTCAAAACCACAAAAGTGTGACCTAGCATCGAATTTCTATTGGACACCGCTGGTCTAAAGCGTCCAATGATGGGGGACTCCACCACCTCCATTGGAAGCCTATTCCAGAGCTTAACTACCCTTAAAGTTAGAAAGTTTTTCCTAATATCTAACCTCAATCTCCCTTGCTGCAGAATTATGCCCATTACTTCTTGTCTAATAAACATTCAAAGATGGCTATGAGAATTATAAACTTTTTCAATTATATTTTAACTTCCTCATTTTATAATACAAAGACATTTTTAGAAAAGTAGTACTTTTGAAATGTTACATCTACAGATGTGAGACAAACTAACAATTAGCCCAACCCTCACCCCACTCTATGAAGCCCAGAGTAATTCTATTATAAACTTCCACCGTTTATATAGATCGACGGAGGACACCATATACTCATTTCAAATAGAATATATTGAATATCAATAAGTAACTTTGGGCTGCATTCTCCATACCATCACACCCGTTTTATGCCAGTGTAATTCTGGTGCAAAGCCAGTGTAATGATTTAGACCCTTTAATTGTAACTTGAAGCCATGTCTCTTCACTACCATGCATACAGCTCACTATCATGAGTGGTGGCTTTACGTTAATAAGGACTTGGTTACACTGGCACTTTATAGCGCTATAAAGCCTCTAGGAGCGTTATAACTCACTACCCGTCCACACTGGCAAGGCACGAATTGCGCTATAAGTCCAAGTTTATAGCGCTACTGGTAATCCACCTCCATATGGGGAAGAAGGGCTGTAGCACTCACGCTGTAGCGCTACAGCGTGAATGTGGACACCCATTGCACATTAATTAGCCTCCAGCCTGGTCCATAATTCCCATTCAAGGCACTCGGTCATCACTTTCAAACTCTTTTGTCCCGTCCTCAGGTGACCGCATGTCAGACCCGCCCTTTAAATTTCCAGGGAAATTTGAAAATCCCCTTCCTGTTTGCTCTCCAGCCAGGCGTGGAGTGCTCCTCAGAGTACGTGGGTTGCAGGTAACCATTTGCTTTGCCATGACTCCACGTGCCATGCCTTCTCGCAATAGGTGATCTCCACCGTGGTGCAATACCGAGGTGCTGGACCTCATCAGTTGTTTGGGGGGGGGGGGGGTAAGAGGCTGTCCAGTCTCAGCTGTGGTCTAGCTGCAGGAATTAGGATACATATGGCCGGATATCACGGGCCATGATGGAAAGAGGTCATGAGCGGGACACTCTGCAGTGCTGGGTAAAGTAAAGAAGCTTTGGATTGCCTATCGCAAAGCCCGCGAGGCAAACAGCCGCTCCAGGGCAGCCCCTGTGACTTGCAGATTCTACAAGGAGCTGGGCGCCATACTTGGTGGTGATCCAACGTGCACTCCATCGACCACCCAGGACACTTCCCAGCCCACCACTGAAGAGGGGGGGAGAGGAGGCCGAAGAGGAGGAGGACGGAGAGAAGGAGACAGCAGCGACTCAGGGCACGGAGTTGTCACAGGAGACATGCAGCCAGGAACTCTTCTCAAGCCCGGAGGGCAACCAGAGCCAGCCACAGCGTCCGGCGGTTGCGGGGGGGCAGGGCAGCAGCAGCGGATTGCGCAGGTACAGCTACTTTTTTATTGGGAAGGCAGGCAGCTTGGGTGAGGGTGGAAAGGGATGCTTGCATGCTTGCCTACATGTGGAATAGTGCATTGATGTAGTCTATCACATCACGGTAATCATCATAAGTAATTTCTTCAAAGGTCTCAATAAGAGCTCTTGCAATGTGCCTGCGCAGGTTTCTTGGGAGAGCCAGCGTGGTCCCTGTCCCGGCCACGGTCACTAGTCCCCGCCACTGTTCTATGAGGGGTGGGGGGAACATTGCTGCACAGAGGCAAGCTGCACATGGCCCTGGGCGGAAGCCGCATCTTATTAGAATTCCCTCCCTTTCTTCCTCCATCACCCTCAGCAGCGAGATATCTTCCAACACAAACACCTACGGATAATGTTAGGACAGCGCTCAGAGTACGGCTCCCGCAAATGCCCTGCGCTCCCCCCAAGCCATAGGACAGCACGGCAGGGAAACAATCATTCCCCCTGCATCCAGAGACAACTCACGATGGCAGGGGCTCCGTTGTAGTCTGTGTGCTCTGTGTGGGACAGGCAAACGGGACAGAGAAATGAGGAATGCAGGGGAATCCCTTGTCTGTTGTGTACAAGGGAATCCTCTGTTTAAACTTTTCACTGTCTTTCCCTGCCTAGCTTCGACCTTAACTATGGCATCAGTCTTATCACCAGCTGAAAGGCTGAGGCGGCTGAGGAAGAAGCCACGAAAGAGCAAAGAGGATCTTGTACAGCAAGTAATGCAACAGTCTGTAATGGAGAATCGCATTGGACAGCAGTGGCGGGAGAATGAGAGCAAGCGAAGGGATAAACAGATCCAGTTGAGGGAGAACGCTCACCAGCAGAGTGATGAAAAGCTGTTTACATTAAAAAAGCTGTAAAAAGCTGTTTACATTAAAAGCTGTTTTTAAAAAAGCTGTTTACATTAAAAACTGGAATGACTGTGGAGTGTGCTTCTGGGCGTCTCAAAGTGCGCTGGCGCTCTCTTTATGGGAAGCTAGACTTGGCAGAGGGAAGTATCCCCGCGGTTATTTCCTCATGCTGTGCCCTACATAATCTTTGTGAGTGGAAGGGCGAAGACTTCACTCAGGCATGGTTCTTGGAGGTTCAATCCCTGGAGGCCACGTATGCACAGCCAGAGAGCAGGGCTCTTAGAGGGGCCCAGCACGAGGCTGCAAGGATCAGGGATGCCTTGAGGGAGCATTTTGATGCTGAAAGCCAGTTCTAATGGGAATTGCAGAGGGAGAGAGGGAGCATTCTTTTAATAGGATAAGGCATTTGGTTTTCTGTAGCCATTAGTAATAGGTTTCTTTATTCAGTGCACATATATTTATTAAAAAGAATTCATTTATTGAACAGCTCTTTCAGTTTCTGAAATAAAAGTTTATGAAGAATGTGGGGAGGGGGTGCAATTGGGGTGGGAAGGGGTCAGTCATAGATTAGCGTATGTCTGGGTCTCATACCCTGCAATGCCCTCCGAGTTACTGTGTTCTCCGAACCCCATTTGCAGAGGGCGATAAGGCATGTTATTAGGGGTTGAGTGCAGTGGATAAGGGTCCTGGGTTTGTGGGTTGGTCGGTGAAGTCAGTGGGGTTGGAGTCAGCTGTGGGTGGTAATAACCAGGCAGCTATTGATAGTGGTCTGGAGGGCCAGAGGGCCAGAACGGGAAGGGTTTGGGGGCAACTGAGAATGGGAGCGGCGAGCACGCACGGTGCTGCTTCTCCTCCTGAATGGCGGTGATCCACTGCATAGTCTCTACTTGCAGCTGTATTAATGTAAACAGCTTTTTTACATTACAGCTTTTTTAATGTAAACAGCTGCATTTTACTGACATTAATGCAGGCTGGTCGGGAAAGCTGCCTTCTTGCAGCTTCTTGAACAGGCCGGTGTTGCGGAAGACGCGTGCATCATGCACCTTTCCCGACCAGCCTGCATTAATGTCAGTAAAATGCCCATGGTGATCCACGAGTGCCTGGAGAACCATGGAGAAGTACCCCTTTTGGTTAATGTGCTCGTCTGCTAGGTGGTCGGACACCAGAATAGGTATATGGGTCCCATCGATCGCCCCTCCACAGTTAGGGAAACCCATTTGTTCAAAGCCAGGCATGATGTCATGCACGTTACCAAGAGTCATGATTTTTCGTAGCAGGAGGCGATTAATGGCTCTGCACACTTGCATCAACACGACTCCAATGGTCGACTTCCCCACCCCAAAGTGGTTGGCCACCGATTGGTAGCTCTCTGGGGTGGCCAGCTTCCAGATTGCAATAGTCACCTGCTTCTCCACCAGGAGGGCAGCTCTCAATCTGGTGTCCTTACGCCGGAGGACGGGAACGAGTTCAGCACAGTCCCATGAAAGTGGCTTTTCTCATGCGAAAGTTTTGCAGCCACTGCTCATCGTCCCACACTTGCATGACGATGCGATCCCACCAGTCAGTGCTCTTTTCCTGTGCCCAAAAGTGGTGTGAGCATGTCCGTTAATGAGATAAGCAGTTTCAAGTCAAATGCGTTCCTCGGCTCGATCTCGTCTTCAGACCCATCACTGTCACCTTACATGTCAAGGATTAACTCCGCTGTGCTGAGAATTGTGCTGGCGACACTCACCAGCAAGTTCCTCAGCAGTTCCAGATCCATTATGGCACATGAAAATGGACGACGGAGCGCGCCTTGCTGAAACCATTGAAAGATGGCGCCTGAGGTGGACGGAAACACAGGGATTGCTGGGATATGACGCAAAGCATCACGGGGAGTTGGAACAGGATGCAGAATGCCCCGCAAGTGACGCCCCCCTTCCCACAAGGCATTGTGCCAGATAGGGAAGAGGTGCTCTGTGGGATATGTGCCCTAATGCGCTGCTCCTAATGCCACCTGAAGTGCTGCAAATGTGGCCATGCTCTAGCACTGGCGGGTCTAAATGTGGACACGCTCTATCGCAATACCTATTGCTGTATACGGGGACAGCTATAACCAAAAGTGCTATAATACTGTAAGTGTAACCATGCCCTACGTCAATAAGACTATGCACAGCACTGAGGCTCCAAGCTTGGCAGTAAGGCACTGCATGATCTAGCTGATTTTTAAATAAACTCAGTTTGATGTGTTTATGCCCCTTCTATTTTCTTTTGAAAAATATTCCAGCAAACCAGCCTCCTGGTTGTGTAAACAGTTAATTTTAAACAATATTGGCAAATATTCATTGAAAGTGATGTTTTAACTTTTATCCAATTAGCACCTGACCTGAAGGAATATGCTCATCCGGCCAGAGAAGAGAAGAGAAGTGAGATACATGTCTAATCACAACCGACCAGCAGAGCTGGAATTTCAAACATTTGCAACAAGCTGCTCACTAGCAAGCCACAAGGCTCAACATTTTCCACGGGAGTGATTTGGAAAATAAATGTTGAATAAAGACTCCATTTGAAGAAAATCACGGTCCGTCCATAAAGAATTCACTAACAGAAAATGAAGCTAAACTAGTCAAATAAATTATTCCTCCAGCTCCAACAACACTCCTACACAAATCTATAAATAGAAACAAAAAAGAGCCCTCTCAGAAGACCTGCAATCTCAATAATAACTGACAGTTAACATCCTCAAATCACAATTAAAGTCAACAAAATCAGAAAAATGGTGTTAACAAGGACGTAAGGGGACATGGTGGTGAATCTGTGGCGGAGGAGAACAAGTAGCCAGTGAAGGAAAAAACTACCTTTTCAGTGATCTGTTATTTTACACTATGGTATCTGAGTAACTCCTAGGATTTTTAAAACTTATTTTCAAGGGTATCTTTATGTACTTCCAGTTCCCCACCCCCCTGCCATTATTAATGGTGGGAAAATCACCCCTCTCGCCCAGAGGGCAAATCAGCATAGATTTATGCATCAGAAGAGAAGCAGGGCAATGTAAAAAAAGGATTCTAATTTCAAATTGTAAGCCATAAGTAAAACATGGAAAACTGAGTGGAATTCCCTGCAGCCCTACTGCAGGTTAAAAGAAGCTTGTGTGCCCCTTCCAGGGAAGTGGGTGCTATCATAATCTGCCCTTGGAAGCAAAGATCAATGTTAAGCCACAGGAGGAGTTGCAGGAAATGAGAAAGAGTGGCAGGACCTGTTCTGCCTTCTCTGGGGAGGTTAGGGTAGCTATTAGCCCATCTACCTGTTTATAGATAGTCAATTAAATTTCTCCAAAAAAAAAATTACCCCAAAGTGAAGGTAAAAGAAGAGTTGGGCTGTCGTTCATTTATCTTAAAGTTATGTATTATTATTAAAATTAACCTGAAACATACTTTTCTCTTGTGCCAAGAAAACACCTGATACGTATCAGTACAGCAGTGTGACAAACATATCAAAGACAACAACCAAAGTAGTCACATGAAAAAGATTTTTTGTAAATGTCAAATAGAAAGAGACTAGCTGCTTAAGTGATAAACGCACAAATGTCCAGTAGCTAATGAAGCTTAGGCTGCGACAGTACTGCTCTCAGTAAGAGAGATACAGAACACAGAGTAAAAAATGAAGCACAGACATAGACTCGACAGAAACTAATATTAATAGTTGAAACCTTTTCCTTATGTGACTGGGAAGCCATTGTATAACTACTCAAATAAATGGAGGTCATAAGATTTAAAAGACAGAAAAAAAGCAAGCCCAATATTGTCAAAAGTGGGCATCAAAAGTATTTACTGTAAATCCATATTTATGCACCCAAATAAGAGGCTTGATTTTCAGGAAGAGCTGACTACTCATCTCTCACATTGGAATGGGAGCTACGGATGCCCATCACCTTCAGAAATCAAGCCACTTCTTGAGGTGTCTAACTGTGGATTTAAATGCCTAATTTTAGGTACCCAAATTTGAATACCATAGAGGGATAAGAAGCCCCAGATGTGGCATTCAAGAGATCTAAAGAAAAAGGAGTTAACTTAAATCCAAGCAAATGCATGATCAGAGCAACTTCAGTATCTTGGTTGCATTTGCTCAGCTATATAAAAGCTATTTACGTAAGACACAAAAGGTGCTACTGTAGCAGCAGTTACTGAAACGAGGCCACTGAAATGTTGTGTTGAGCTAAGCAAAGTATCAAGGGTGGTCATTTACTTTCAAGTTTATTCCACACATCGCAGAAGTTTGGGGGTGTTTGGGGACCTCTCAAAGAAAGATTCTGAGTTTCAATCTGATGGCCAGTAAGATTCTGCCTTCACCAAAATAAAGCAACTAATTGTCAATGCAGATACACTTCCCATCTGTGAGAGGAAGGACGACCCAATGGATAGGGCACTGGATGGAGACCTGGGTTCAGTTCTCTGCTCCATCACTGACTTTGTGTGCATCCTTGGCCAAGTCACTTAGTCTCCCTGTGCCTCGGTTTGCCAGCTGTAAAATGGGCATAGCTGCTCCTCTCTAGTGTCGTAAACATAAATACATTAAGATTGTAAGTTGCTCAGATATGGGGGCCTAGAAGCAGTACAGTCACACACAAGAAATGTTCAGGTGGCTATATCCAAGTGAGGATCTGGGGTTTGTGTCTCTGCAAGAAGAGAAGTCAGGGTTTTCTATACTGAAGTCTTTCACATCCACAGAAATAAACTGCACAAACTGAAAGAGAGATATAGGCACTGATGCTCACGGGGAGCACCTCCATCAACGTGCACAGGAGAAAAGGACATTCTGTGAGGAATGAACAGGAGCCCGTCTCTGAAAGTGAAAGGCATGTGGTTCCATAATAACTGAAATTTGGAATCTATATATATAAAAGTCAAATGGTGTATGCGTGTATGTACGTGCACTTACTCCTTCCACACCATTTGAGCTCGAGACTTGAAATTTGGTACAGTTATAGGTCTTAGGGTCCTAATCAGGGTAAGAGTCGAAAATTTTTCAAATCTCACCTCTGACGCCCCCCAGGGGTGAAATTATTTAAAGGCCAATCACATCAGCTGGGAAGCTGCTGTTCTCTGTGACATAGTTATGATGTCATAATACCCCCTCCAACGGACCCGCACTCGCTCAGCTCTCTGCCCCCTCCCCACCTCCGACGGACCAGAGCTGGGTTTGGTTGGAGGGTAAGTGAGGTAGGGGTGTCGGGTTTGGTCAGGGGGTGAGGTGGGGGTGTCGGGTTTGGTCAGGGGGTGAGGTGGGGGTGTCGGGTTTGGTCGGGGGGTAAGTGAGCCGGGGGTGTTGGGTTTCGTCTGGGGGGGTGGGATTAGTCGGGGTGGGTGAGGGGTGAGGGGTGGGTGTTGGGGTTGGTCAGGGGATGTTGGGTTTGGTGGGAGGGTAAGGTGGAGGTGTTGGGTTTGGTTGGGGGCGTGAGGAGGGGGGTCGGGGTTGGTCGAGGGATAAGTGAGGTGTGGGTGTGGGGTTTGTTTGTGGTGGTAGGTAGGGGTGTCGGGTTTGGTTGGGGGGGAAAGTGAGGTGGGTGTGTCAGGTTTGGTCTACGGGGGGTGAGGTGTGGGTGTTGGTCAGGGGGTGTTGGGGTTGGTAGGGGGTGACGTGGGGGTGTTGGGTTTGGGTGGGGGGGTGAAAATGTGAGTCGGGGTTGGTCGAGGGGTAAGTGAGGTGTGGGTGTCGGGTTTGGTCGGGGGGGTGAGGTGGGGGTGTCAGGTTTGCTCTCTGCCCCCTCCCCCCTCCAACGGACCCCGCACTCGCTCAGCTCTCTGCCCCCTCCCCACCTCCGACGGACCCGAGCAATGCCGCGTATTTTCGCTAGTAATAAATATAATTCATTCAGGGCACATCGGAGCAGAATAGGTTAAGCGAAGGACAGTATATTGCTGGTTTGACTAAATATCAACACACCAATCAAAGAGCACATTCACCAGTCCAGATATTACAATAACACAAAACCCCTACCATTTTCTACAGGTAGGAGAAAGAGCATACATTCATAACCCTGATGGTCAGCAACAACCTGGCATTGACTACTCACACCAGGATCCTATCTTGCACACACTGACAACAGAGGAACATGTGGACATAGCTGTAGAACTGTGTTCTTATTGCAAGTTTAACTTTGGTCTGACTGATTCTGGTTCTGACACAGTAAGTTCTATTTCCAGGCCAGACGACAGCTTTGTTCAACCGGAGGACTTTCCCTCTGGCCACACATCACATTTTGTAACCAGAATCAACAGAGAATTTGAAAGACACTAACAAGTAATGTGCTGCCCTGAGTGTCCAGATGTAAAACCATGTGTGGGAATGAATTATCAATATTTATTAAGGAATTCCTATGTGAATAATGTGGGCCGTGGTAGCAATGTTTTGAAATATTGGGTTATAGCAAATTTCAAGAAGATGGTAACAATAAACTCGATAGGCTAGATTCTCACTAGCACTGAGATCCGCTAACGCAAGGGAGACAGAGACCCTTATGGATCTGGTTATGGCTCTCTGATTCTGTAATTGTGATTCTCTCACCCCAGCCCTTGCTTCAATATTAGGGCTGGTCTTCACTGGGGGGGGGGAGGGGAGATCGGCTGTAGATACGCAAATTCAGCTACGTTATTTGGTGCATCTACAGCTGACTTACCTACCTCACGGTGGCGGTGGTCGGCGGCGCACTCCCCCATTGACTCCAGCTTGCATCTTTTGGCAAGCTGGAGTTCCGGAGTCGATAGGGGCGCAGCTAGCGATCGATCCCTCCCCGCTTTAGTGAAGACGAGCCCTTAGTTAGAAAGGCCTAGGGCTGCTTAATGGTCCCTATGAGACTATGCACCAGCTGAGAATTGGCTAAGCAGATCTGTGAACCATCCTGCCCAAGAATGACTCTCTCCCTGTCCCCAACACATCCTCTATGCTGGAGTGAAGAAGCAGCCGGTGCAGCTTTACGCCAGCAGAGACTGTTCCTGCTTGCGAGGGTAGGAAGGGAGAATGACACTTACACATACTACAGTTACAGACAGTTATGGCCACCTTCTGGCTCCTTCACACCACTCAGATTTCCATATTGCAAAATCTGATCTGATAGGTTCTTCTTATCTTCAAATAGAAGGGTGTGAAACATTACTGGGAAGTCAGCAGATGGGACTATTACAGATACCATCACAGGTTCTGTTTGACTGAATACAGAACCAGTTAGTTAAAGGAGAGATGCTTCGTGTCAGCTGTGATGCAGTTCTTTTTTCAATAAGGTCACCAGCAAAATCTGTTCTACCTGAATCTCTCTGTCAAGAAACATTTTCTTAGGTACAGAAGCTACTGCAGGTTACAATCCTGTAGCAAACAAAACATAACACGGTGCCATAATATTAGTGTAGTTCATGTTTGTCAAGAAATTCTGAAATTCATTTTGCATGTGCAGTTGTTCTTTGCCATTTACAGCAATGGTTCTAAAAATTCTTCATTTTGAAAATGAAATGCCAGAGAAGTAAATTACTAGCAGTTCCATCAGGTAAGGATACTGTATATCTACATAGCACATTATGTTTTTGGCAGGGTGTGTGTCATTTCATTATTTCAATGCTTCACACGGGTAAGTGACCCAAAATAAACAAAAACAGCTAGCTTTCACTTTAAATTTACAGAGTGATACATTATTTTATTAGCGGAGAAAAGCTACTGATATTTTATGTGGCACTAGCAAAAATACCCGGCGTTGCTCGGGGTATTTGTAATTGGAAACTGGGATGTAAAAAGACTACCATGTTTTTTATTAATACAAATTTTGTTCAGACGTCTCAGCGTTGCTTGGGTCCATTGGAGGGGGAAGGGGGGAGAGAGCTGAGCGAGTGCGGGTCCGTTGGAGGGGGCTATTATGACATCATAACTATGTCACAGAACAGCAGGTTTTAACCTGCTGCCCAGCTGATGTGAATGGGCTTTAAAGCATTTCACCCCTGGGGGGAGTCAGAGGTGAGATTTGAAAAATTTTCGACTCTTACCCTGATTAGGACCCTAAAGCCTATAACTGTACCAAATTTCAAGTCTCTAGCTCAAACGGTGTGGAAGGAGTAAGGGAACATACATGCACGCATACACACGCATACACCATTTGACTTTTATATATATAGATTCTTCCCAACCCAAATGAACACATAAATTAGAGTTAATCTACAGCTAACCCATATTTGGGTACATACAACTGATCTTCTTCACCTATACTCAAGTTACATGCAAATTATTCAACACATCCTAGAGTGGAAATAGCTCCTAGATTCATACAAACCACACACAAGCAAACAAAGGGCTGGATTCATAAAATCGAGGAGTGACTGTTGCAGTTTTGCTGCACTTTTGTCAGTGTGGGTGGGTGGGTGTGAGTGGGTGTTTGCTCGAGTGATAGTCTCCAGTTTAAAAATGTTGCTGTACCATGAAGAGAGAGTCTATTACATTGGTGTGAGTATTAAACATAGCACCAGGGACTTCTGTATTTATTCTTATTCTCAAACACTTTGAAATCAAAGTTTCTTCCTTTCTCATCACAGGTTCCAGCACCACCTGCCCCAGCTGTATTTGTTCTACAGTGCTAAAAGAAAAGTAACAGTTTATTTTTGTCAGTAATCCCATGTAATCCCATATAAACTTGGAGACAAACAGGAAGTAGACTCAGTAGAGGATGGTGACGCCATTTTTCAGTCACTTTTTTGGAACATAACCACACTTTAAGCTGCACAATACTTCTAATATCCCAAAAGACAGGGCCGAAATCAAAAGGAGATTTTACATTTGAATGTAAAGAAAAGAAGACATTTCAGTCTTGCACGAGTCTCCTATTCACCCTCCTATCCCTTTTGAAAAGATCACAGTCTTGTAGGATTCCAGCTGTTGCACATGTTTATATAATTGCAGCTCTTAAAGCCCTATTAGAAGATCAAACAGAGACGTGACCATCTGGTGGCTTGTGGAGGTTCTGGGAACCTGTAAACCTGGTAAACTTAAAAGTTCTGCTTGCAGTCCAGCAGAGTCTCTCTTGGGCTCCAGTGCAACCTTCACATCATATGAGAGCAAGTTAAAATTTTTCAAATGCCAAATTTTTTTGGTCAAAAAATAACTTTTTTACCCAAAAGAAAATGTAATCAACAAAATTTTGTTCTTTCCCTTCTCCATCTTTTTATTCCTTCCCCAGCCCACTTTTTCAGAAGCAAAATGTAAAAAGAGGGGAGAAAGAGGAAATATTGGAGCAGAGAGGAGGAAAAAACAATAAAACACTTCACATTTTATTTTCTCCATTTTTTCAACCAGCTTTAGATCCTGTTAAATATGGTTAAAGAAAAGTTCTCTCTTGTGCATGAAGTCCTGATGCCAATGAGGCAAAGACACCTCTATGTGATGCACAAATCTAAAGAGGAGGCCATAACACAAACCAGGGCTACCCTGCCTACTTCTGCTGCCATAGCTATGTCAGTCTGGGGTGTGAAGACCTGTGATCCCTGACGGACATAGAGCTGTGCCGGCAAGAACTGTTCATGTAGACAGGACCTCAGTCTTACCCTTTTACACACCTGTGCTTGGGATGCATTATTCTCCTTTTCACACCTACCATAATGTTTTCAGTTCTACAGTGGACCAAAACTGTTCTTTTCTTCACCAGTGACTGTTGCGTGTAATTTCATTGTTTGGACCCTCCAGTGAAGACCTGGGGTTAGTTGTTCAAACATGACACACTGTGATTATTCTCTTTTTGCTAAACTATGGCTGATGCTCTAAGCCAGCGGTGTCCAATAGAAATTCAGTGCTAGCCAGACTTGTGGTTTTGAATTTCTCTTATTAGCCACATTATAAAAGAGCCACATTCATTAGCCACAATTCAGTAGCCTATTAGCCACATGTAGCTAGTGGCAAACGTATTGGACACCACTGCTCTAAGCCAAAGCCCTGACAATTTCAGGCTACATCAGAGGTGGGCAAACTACATCTCGTGGGACCATCCTGCCTGGCCTCTGAGCTCCCGGCCAGGAAGGCTAGCCCACGGCCCCATCCCCATCGTCCTTGCTCCTGCACAGCTACCCAACCACACGGACAGCGCTCGGGGAGGGAGGAGCGGGGGCTGCACACTCCTGCAGGGCAGCACAGTAGTGTGTCTGGTTCCGGCCAGGCCATGAGGCTGCCAGACATGTTACTCTGAGTTGCACGGTAAGGGGCAGAGAGTTAGGGGGTTAGATATGGGGTTGGGGATTCTGAGGGGGGGCAGTCAGGGGACTGGAAGTGGGAGAGAGTCAGACAGAGCTGGGGGCCAGGCTGTTTGGGGAGGCACAGCCTTCCCCACCCGGCCCTCCATACAGTTCTGCAACCCCGATGTGACCCTCGGGCCAAAATGTTTGCCCACCCCTGGGCTACAGTGAAGATGAACAACTCCAAAAACAACAAAATACATCAAAAACGTAAGATGTCAGAAAAATAGCTCCCACCCACACTGTTGAAATAATTTCTTTTTCTTCAATAAGAGGTTGTTAGCCAATTTCAGTATAACACAGAATAGGTTGCCATATAAGTAATCCAGCAACTTTGCTGGTGTGTAAGCAGACAGCTCTCTTACAGTCTTCCTTTTGGGCCTGATCCCAAACCCAATGAATTTGACTGAAATTGACTTCAAAGGGCTTTGTGTATCAGGCCCTTGGGAAGATAATGTGATTTGAAGAGTCAGACATTTGGATCAACTTTGTTGATTACTAGCTCACTTGCTTGCAACTGGAAATTCTTCAGTGAAGTATCTAGCGCTCCTCCACCCTTTCCCTCACCTATTCCCACAGCAGAAACAACAAAGGGATCACAGACAAGGGAACCATTATTCTGGCTTCCACACATTCCTCTCAAAAGTATACTCATGTATCTTTTTGTCTTCAAACTCCTTCCCAAAAAATTAATATATGAAAAAGTGTTATGCTTCAGACAAATCCTTTGTTATGTCACTCGCTATAATTTTAACCAACCCATATTGACATCTCACCTAACATCTTTTGCTATCACATCAAAATCCCACAGTAATGATATATATATAAGCATCCAAAAAGCAACCAAATGTGTTGTTCTTCTACAGAAAATTGTGTTATTGCTTTAAGTTCAGAACAGGACTCTGTTAGACCACTTCTCGGTTGGAGAAAAGTAATCTTTAATTCCAACCTGTGCAATACGCCCAACACCACTATGCACCCCTAGGGTGACATACGTAAGATAGCAATTAGCTACTGACATTTATACAGTTTTTGGTATAGCAAACAATAAATCCACTAACTGTGATTTGTTGCTGAGATTTATTCTGTTTGCTTGATCTGGGGGCTTAGATTTATAATAGAGACATAATTTATTGGCTTCCTTTCTTTGAAATCTTACACAGATTTACAGGTCATTAAGGGTTAATTATTAATCTCAGAATTAAGTCTGAAATGTGTGAGTAGCTAGAGAATACCTTATATGAATAATCAAATTAGAAAAAAAGTCATTTAACACTTAAAATAAGAATGATACATATCCTACAATAATCTCAAATCCTGCTCCATCAGTTGATACATGGGACATCATTTAGCACGATCATATATTTATTAGCACATTATATCACAAGAGAGATGTGATTTTAATTGGAAATTCTTCAATAATTTTAAAATACAACAAAAACCATTATAATGACATCTGGGGAAATAATTTGGGGCCAGATTCCATCACCTTTATTCGTGCTGAGTAACACCTTACTCTGTGAGTAGTTATATTGAGTTCAATGGACCACAAAGGATAAATGGGGCAGAATTTGGCCCTTGCTTTTAAAAAAAGAGAAATATGGTTTTATGTCAAGATTAGCCTACAATAACAACAACATTAACAATCCACTAGTCCTTAATTATATGCAACTGTTTAGACAGCTCTTTTTCATAAAAATATTATATGTTAAGAGAGAGAGAGAATGGGGCAAAACGAATTTGCTGCCTATGAATAGCTAAATAACGTCATGCTGGTCTCTCCAATTCAGAGTTCGCAATTCTCATGATTTTATCACAAGTCTCATGATATTTTCTGTTTTTCCGAAAACCCTGAGATCAAGTGACTGGTGGAGGATCCCAGCTTTTATTATTTAAAAAATATTGTTTAAAGGACTTCATGGCTGAGGAGTAAAGCTGGAAAGTGCGAACCCCACAGGCTCAGACATCAGAAGGCAAATAAAAAGATGCATTCTTTGTTTATTTTTAGTTCGCATGACTTCGAGGCCTGACTCATAATTTTTGAACATTTGGGGTTGGTAATATTGCAGCTTCTCACTTATAATCACAAGTAGCACACAAGCTCTCCTAAGAAGCCTAATTTTGAGAGTTACTCAGCACCCACAGCTTCTTTTGCAGTCAATGGACGTTATGAGGGAGAAAGATCAGTCAGCATGAGGCCCAAGATCATTTTTAAAAGAGGTGGAAAGGGACTGTCTGGGACCGGGGAGGAAATACAAAATAATTTACGTCAGGCAGAGAGATAACTGAGTGCCAGACACCCAACCCTGCAAGCACTTAAGACCCATTGTTTTTCCTCTTGCAAATAACTGAACTAATGCCACTGAATTCTTCTGTCCAACTAGATAATTATATGTCCCCATTCCTATAGTGTCTGAATAATTCATGATCATTAATTTACTCTCCCAATATTCATGTGAGGTAGGGAGCACTAGCACCAGTTCATAGATGGGGAACAGGACCCAGATCTGCTTCCCAGTCCTTGACCGCAGAATAGCTTTTGGTACAAGGTGGGACGTGTATGAAGTTGCATAAGATAATTCACCATCTAGAGTCTAGCTTTATTATCTTCAACTCTACCAGTGTTTTCCACTACTACTAGGAAGTGGCCATATTCTACCCTGGTATTTTTGTGCTCTTGGCACCCCCTTTTGTCTCTATTGTCTCCTCATTGTCCCCAGGGCATTGCTTTGTCCAGTTTTAAACACTTCAATTTCTATCTTTTGAGGAGTCTTGGGGGGTTGGTGGGACATCCATAGGCTCCATAACTGCACAGTGTTGTAGATTTAACAGATGTCGGTCTTTATTTCTTTTCTTTAATTTTCCATTTTTTTCTTATTTTATTGTTGGTTTTTCATCTATCTCGCCCCTTTCAAGGAGATCTCCATTTGATCTATGGACTCCCCTGCCTCTGCTGCCCACCATTGTGTTTTTCTTGCTTTTCTATTTATTATTTTGTGGTCTATGTATATAAAAATATAAAACGCCACATATATGTTCACACATACAGGGAGTGTGAGTATGTTCGTACACACACACACACACACACACACACACCATATAAAATTGTAAATGTGGCATTAAAAAGGTTTATGGTACTTTGTTTCAGAACTATCATACCAGATTCCGATGTGGTGAAAACATGATTTCTTAAATAGCACAACCAAGTCATGTAAGAACAAACAACTATCCAAAAAGTTAGGCTCTTCCTAGCACAGCCTTTTGGGTGTATGTTTGAACATACAGGAACTCCTCCCCTAACAACCTCTCACTTAACCTTGTTTCAATCTTACGTCCCTGCTCCATTACAGAACATGCTCGTTTAAAGTTGTGCAGGGCTACGCTAGAACGTTGTTTGGCTGCCTGCTTTGTCCACAGCTGGCAGTCCCCCTAATAGCTCCCATATGCCCCCTCTGTGCCTCCCACCCCTCTGGCAGACCCAACGGATCAGTACCTTCCCCTAATTCCCCCCGCCTCCTGCCCACAGCAATCAGCTGGTTTGCGGCGTTCAGTAGGCAGGGGAGGGAAGGAAATCCTGCACGGAGTCCTCGCTCCTCCCCTTCCCTCCCGAATGCCACCAACCAGCCGATTGCTGAGGGCAGGAGGCAGGGGAGGGAGGGGGCAGGAGTAAGGTAAGGACACCACATCCGGAGTAAAGGAGGAGGGGGGGAGAAGAGGTGGGTTCAGAGTAGGGGTTTGGGGGAAGGGGTGGAGTGAGCAGGCTGAGGGTTGAGCCCCCCACCCCTAGTGCTTACACGGTAGGGGAAGCTGCCGCTGAGCAAGGTGCTTCTCCTAGCCTACAGCACCTTCAGCCTCCTTGTCTGCAGTGCCAGTGGGCCGTGCCTGTGTGGGGAAACGCGGGGGCACCTCCCACTGCTTCATACTCAACAGTGATGAGTGTAGTATTACATTGTTTCTTTAAAATAGTTTAAAACTTATGCCTATATTAAACTGCACGTTTAAAATAGTTTAAAATGTATATAATGCCTTTTGTCTGGGGGGGGGGGGGGAAATCCCGGGAACCTAACCCCTCTCCCCATCCCATTTACATTAATTTTTATGGGGAAATTGGATTTGCTTAACATCATTTCGCTTAAAGTCGCATTTTTCAGGAACAGAACTACAACGTTAAGTGAGGAGTTACTGGAGTTCACTTTTGAGATGCGAGTTCTTTTAACCGCTTGCTAGCCAAACAAAACTAGCAAGATACACAGTAATGAATTAATTTAGTTTAAATTCATAGTTTATTTATGAATTTGACTTTCAAACATGGCTGAGAACGACAGAAACAGACCAGCAAAGCAAAATGGAGAGTATGATCTGCATGGCGGCAGCTCAGTGTAGAGTACTCTCATCAAACAGAAATGTTAGGAGTTTCAAAATAGGGAACCGGCAGCAGGTCAGGTAGGGAAAAGGTTACAAACAAAAGCTTGGCGTGTCTTATCTACACCCAGCTGTGGGAATGGAAGAGGAAATTATATTATCACTTTTTATGCAGGCTTTAACATGTCTGTACCTATTCCTTACCTTCTGAAAACATGCACAGGAATGTATCTGCACATTCATATTCACTCCAGTTTCTGAAGTTTGCCCATTGTATACTTTTCCCAGCAGAACATTTGACTTTACAAAATTTATTGAAAGTAATCTTTTCTTTAAAAATAGAACTCCTCCCCCTAACCATGCCAGAAAACTAGTCAGAGAGCTTTGTTAAGTTCTTTATTAGTACCTAGGAAAAAATGTTGCACGTGATATCTAAAAAAGTGTACAGCTAAAAGAAAAAAAATCTGTGCAATCATTTATTTATATATTGGAATCTTTTGTTTATATATTGGAATGAAATAAATTTTTGGTCAAATGTCCAAATGGATTTTTCATGTCCCCACTTTCACTTGACAGAATATAGTAAATATCAAACTCTTCTTTATTCTTTTTTGTCAAATATCTCTTGTACCTTCTATACGAGTCCAATGTGGGTGTATACAGAATACGTATTAAAATAATTTCTCTCTATCCTAGTTGCAGAAAGGCAGGACAGTGATGTGTCATTCAGTGGCTCTAAGGGTATGATTAGACTACAGGGTGTAGCGCTGTTTTTTATAGCGCTTCCCTATTTAGCGCTACAGGTGTTGCGCTAGAGGGTGTTCATATTGAAGCCCTCTAGCGCCAAAGAGTGAACAGATTATCCGCGCTTCTGGCGGTACTGAGAGTACCGCGATAGGACAGGTATTCCACAGAGCACCTCTTCTGAAATCTGGCACAGTGCTTTGTGAGGAAGGGGGTATTTATTGCGGCCATTCTGCATCCGGCTAAAAGTCAGCCCGCCCACCACAGCCCTGCCGCCCGCAGCGGCAGGGGATCTAACAGCCCTGCCGCCCGCAGCGACAGGGTCCGGCAGCCCGCCCGCAGTGGAGGAGGGTCTGACGTGGGGTCACCTGAGGAGGTGATAGAAGAGTTTTAAATGCTGGCCAGAGAGGATGCAATGGGGATTCTGGGCCAGGATGCTGGAGGCTGGAGGCTCACTATAACGCAAGGGGTGTGCACATTGCAACCCTTGCGCTAAAACGGCAGTGCTAAAAGCTTTATTCCTCTCGTTTTGAGGTTTACCAGAAGCGCTTTAAAACGTCAGTAAAAGCGCAAAATGTGTCATGTAAGTGTGTTCTGGCAGTGCAATTGTAGCGCTAGAGAAAGGTTTTAGCGCTAAAAAAGCCCCAGTCTAACCATACCCTAAGTGAGAGCATAACATGAAGGCTTCTATGCAGGAATAAATTAAAACAGTGCAGCCAGAAAATAATGTCTATAATCTCCAGAATAACAAAAATATTTGTTCTAGAGACATTTATAAAATCTGCTGCTTAACTGGATGAACATTATGCTCAAGTATAAAATTAACTCAAACACTAAGCACTAGAAAAAAGGACTAACAGAATTTGGAACATCTGAAAGGTACAAAAAGTTACAATAATTATCATAACATTAGTAAGGAGTGTTTCAGACACTACAGAAATATTGCACAAGGGGAGATAAGACAGCTGAAGGTAGCACAGTGAAGTTAATTACGTTCTGTTTTGACAAAACTGTTTAACGCTTTATAGCAAATTATTGGTTCTTAGAAAAAAAATACAAATGTTACCTATGTGTAACACAGCAGTCCCATTTATTTGATCCTCTTCCTTAAACTTGTTCAACTTGTTCATTTGAAGACAAGTTTACAATACCTGCACTGGTGGGGGGGGGGGGTTAGGCCTAACATAATAGGTTTTCTTTTAAATGCCCCATAACGAGTTTCAGGAACAATGGGAACTCATTCATTCCATTGCTTTCAGGAAATGTACCCTGACATTTCTCTGTCCAACAACAGCAAAAATGTAGAAAATGCTAACCCGGGGGGTAGGGTACTTCCAAAGGAAAAGGTGTAGCTATAGTTTAGACGGACAGTTTATTTTGATAAGAACTGTATTCTGGAATATTTTTATATTACCAAGAAACATTTCTGATGAAAGTTTTAACAGGAAAAAAATGGCAGTATTGGATTGCTTGCCAAATCTACTTCAAATTTAATTAATTTGCCAGTTTTCTATAATACATGTTCTTGTTGTCCCCCCAGAAGAGAACAGGAATGTCCATGTCATCAGGGGCAAGACCTCTCTGCCTAGCCCTGGAGGTGAAACACTTCCACTTTGCCTGGAGGTTCAACACTTCACCCAAAGCAAAAAGCAACACCAACCTCCCATAGACACTGACTCTGTGGGTGCTTGGGGAAAAAATAGTGGGTGCTCTGCACCCACCAGCAGCCAAGCTCCCTCCCACCTCGCCCCTCCCAGCACTTCCTGCTCCCCTGCCGCCTAACAGCTGTTTGGTGGTGCTTACGACTTTCCAGGAGGGAGGAGGCAGAGTGGAGACGTGGCGTGCTCAGGGGAGGAGGCAAAGACTTGATGGAAGGGGGTGGAATGGGGCTGGGAAGCAGATGGGCCTAGGGTCGGAAAAGGCAGGTTGGTATGGGAACTTTGGGGAAGGGTGGAATGGGGGTGGGATAAGGGCAGTACAGGGGCAGGACGAGGTGGGACAGAGGCAGAGCCAGGGGTGGGGATCGAGCACCCACCAGGCAGAGGGGAAGTCGGTGCCTATGCAACCTCCCCAGAGTCAGAGGCACACACTCTGCAGTCAGAACAAGAGCTGGAATGGATGACTGCTTCAGGACCGATGGTTCGCTTGACTTAGGGGATACTGATTTGGAAGGTGTGTGTGGCTCAGTGGATGGAACCAGTGTATCTGGTTATTTGCACAATTTCTTGTGCTTGTGAGTCTTGGAACACACCGTTTCTCTGTGAAACTCATGGAAGGCCCATCGTCCTTTATAGGCCTGGAGGAAAACTAACTGCCATGCTTATGCCCTTGCTTCACTACTAGACCCTGGGCATGGAGTCTGTAGTACTGGTACCTACAGAACCGCACTCAATCTCTGTAGTCAAAGGCACTTCTGGGCTTCTCGGACTCTTGTACGGGGGGTGATTCCTGGACCTGGATCCAATACTGGCCTCTTGGGAACCTCCATCAAATGCTCCTTGATGCAGAGAGCCTGGCCTTCCTAGGTATGGCTTGGGAAGGAGAGGCAGAACTGCATCTACATGCAATGTGGGTTTCTCCTAAGCATTACAAGTGGTGCTGGTCACTGACCAAGAACGAACATGGGCAGAAGATGCAGATCTTGAACCCCGGCATCTTTAGCATAATCCAGTACTTAGGCATGAGTGCTGGAGAGGGGGAGGACCTGGAGAAACAGAGTCTCCAATGTCTCTTAATTCCTAAAAACTAACACTAAGACTAAAACTACTGAAAAACAACCAAAATCAACTATGTACAATTCTAAAAACATGTTGTTTTTCTTTAAAGTGCCTCAGAGAAAGACAAGAGGATGCCAGCAGCTCCGACTCTGACCAGGCAGTAGTGAGAAGGAACTGAGGGCATGGTTGGTTTGCCCCGCTCTTTATCACCTCAAATGAAACCATGAGGCAGAGGAGGGGCACATGCATGGACCAATGGACACTACTACTTTCAAATTCTCAAGATGTACGGCGCATGAGTATAACCCTCAGTGGAATACAATAGGGATCATCACTTGAAGAAGAACAGAATTTTATTGTGTTTGAGCTCAGTAATGAAGAATCAAAGATGTAAACCGGATGTGGATCACGACCATGTGGTTAGTGAAGACCTGAACTAATCACATTCAACATTGTGTGAACTATTCATTCATCACTGAATTGTAGCTGCCAGGATGATGAACATGATTAGTCCTGGACTACAATAACCACAAAGTCGTGGTCAATATCATGTGAGCTAATTCAATTCTTTACAATGACCTTCAAATACGTTAACATCTTGTCATGCAGACACAGCCTAAATGAAAATCTAAAACTTAATATCACAGAGTCTATGCAGATCAATGAGATCAGCATTGCAGAAGATGTCGATCAGGCTTTTTCAATAAGACTATCATGATTTCCATGAAAGTAATAGATATTTTTTAGACTCCAACTCAATGAACAGAAGATGAAACTTTGTGGACCAGAAATCCATAACAGCTGTATAAAAACTCAACAAGACCCCCATTTTAATTTTTGTATGCTTTACTTTAAGTTGTTTTAAGCATGGACCAATAAAAATGTTCTAACCAGAACAATTTTTGCCATGCTTTTAGGTAAAAACACTTACATATATAGAATTTTTTAATTAAAAAGTAAGGAATAACCTATTTAGCTTTGAAGACAAAAGTGGAACATCTTTAAAGATATTACACTGACACAGAAGAACAATACAATATTAATTCCACCAGGAGCTAATAAGAACATCTAAGACGAGGCATCCAATAAGTGGAGCTTGAAATATTAATCCCTTCCACTAATGCAAAATTTAAATAATGCAAAATTTTTCTCCTTTCCCCACTCACTCTCTCTGTTAATCTCTTTGTTTACCAGTTTCTTCATCTGAGAAATAGGAATTATAATCCCCATTTTACAAGGGTGTTTTGAGAACTAGCTAATACTTATGCAGTATTTTGAAGCATAAAGCTCTATATGAAGGGTAGCCAACCTATGGCACAAGTGCCAAAGGCAGCACGCAAGCTGATTTTCAGTGACACTCACAGTGCCCGGGTCCTGGCCACCAATCCGGGGGGCTCTGCATTTTAATTTAATTTTAAATGAAGCTTCTTACACATTTTAAAAACCTTATTTACCTTACATATAACAATAGTTTAGTTCTATATAAGAGACTTATAGAAAGAGACCTTCTAAAAACGTTAAAATGTATTACTGGCATGCAGAACCTTAAATTAGAGTGAATAAATGAAGACTCGGCACACCACTTCTGAAAGGTTGCCAACTTCTACTCTATATAAATGCTAAGTATTGCTGTTATTACTATTACTATATCTTTTGGCCCTTGTATATATTTCTTAAAAATCCAAATTTTTTCTGGAGCTTAAATGGAGTTTTAGGCATACAGTAAATGTAGAATAGAGAATTTTAGGCTTTGGCTACACACAATTGTTGCATCGGTATAACAATGTCAGTTAGGAGTCTGATTTTTTACTGATATAGTTTTTCCAATGCAATCCCTAATGTTGGTGAAGTTATACTAATATAAAGGTGCCTTATACCACAATGGCTTATTTTTCTTCCCGTGTGAGGATAAACTATATCAGTATTGCGTTTTGATAGCAATACAATCATGTACACACTAACTGGAGTTGTACTGCTTTAACTATACTGGCATAATTAAAGCTATACAACTTTTATTGAAACATAGAATCATAGGACTGGAAGGGACCTCGAGAGGTCATCTAGTCCAGTCCCCTGCATTCATGGCAGGATTAAGTATTATCTAGACCATCCCTGACAGGTGTTTGTCCAACCTGCTCTTAAAAATTCCCAATGATGGAGATTCCACAACCTCCCCAAGCAATTTATTCCAGAGCTTAAACACTCTGACAGTTAGGAAGTTTTTCCTACTGTCCAACCTAAACCTCCCTTGCTGTAATTTAAGCCAATTGCTTCTTCCTTAGGGGTTAAGAAGAATTCTTCTCCCTCCTCCTTCTAACAATCTTTTAAATACTTGAAAACCATTATGTCCCCACTCAGTCTTCTCTTCTCCAGACTAAACAAACCCAGTTTCTTCAAATCTTCCCTCATAGGTCATGTTTTCTAGATCTTTAATCATTTTTGTTGCTCTTCTGTGGACTTTCTCCAGTTTGTCCACATCTTTCCTGAAATGTGGGGCCCAGAACTGGACACAATACTCCAACTGAGGCCTAATCAGCACAGAGTAGAGTGGAAGAATTATTTTTCGTACCTTGCTTACAACACTCCTGCTAATACATCCTAGAATGATATTCCCTTTCCACATTACTCCTTCCTAGGCAGACACTTCCAATTGTGTGTGCGCGCAACTGACTGTTCCTTCCTTTGCATTTGTCCTTATTGAATTTCATCCTATTTACTTCATACCATTTCTGCAGTTTGTCCAGATCATTTTGAATTTTAATCCTATCCTCCAAAGTATTTGCAACCCCTTCCAGCTCGGTATCATCCACAAACTTTATACTATGTGCAGACAAGCCCTTATTTGGAAAGTCTTGGGACATTCAGTGGAAAGCACTCAGAATTTGGCCTAATTCTTCGAGTGCCTTTGAAAATCCCATATGTAAGCCCTGACTTTCAAACACAAAATGCACATTTGCAAGCACAGCTACCATCACTGCCCAAGGAAAATGGCTATTTGCACATGCATAAGACAGCTAGATGCATAACTGGTCATTAATTCCAAAATCACTCAAATTACACATGAAATCACAGTAACTCTGAGGGCAAATTAGACAATTTCGATGCCTAACACTCTTAAGGATCAAGCCCTTCATCTATGTTTTCTTCAATCCTTTTACGGTTTATAAAATGTTACAATTAAATGAAAATAATTATTCGATGGCCTAATTATTGGGATAAGCACTTTCAGCCTGAGGTGATCTAAGACACTGAAATTCATGGTTTACAATGGAAGGGGTAGCAACAGACTAGACTGAAGATGATTAACAATCAGAAATGTTGAATAAATTAGGCAACATTATATAGTTCTTTCCCATCAGTAATCCCACATTGTGTCATTAGTCTCATGAAATAACTTGCAATAATCGTATAGGCTTTCCCACGTTTCTCAACTTCATTTCAATTGTTTTTTTTTCCCCCTTATGTTCACTAAGTTATGACGGCATTCAGGAATCAGTCAGGTCAAGCAGCCTGAGGACATTTTTCAAAGATGTGCAGAGACATGTTTAACTGCAGCACTGGTTTTCAAAATTTGAGACTGTTAATTGTCTGAGGTCTACAGCATTGTTAGCTGTTCCACGGGTTTGGGAGTGCAGCTGCCCTGCTCCAGTCCTCCCTGACTGTGACTCACTAAGATCTAGAGGACTGGATTTACTTTATTTAGGCTGTGTCTCTACACTGCCACTTTCAGTGCTAAAATTTTAGTTGTTCAGAGGTGTGAAAAAAAACAAAAACCCTGAGCAACAAAGTTTTAGCACTGAAAAATGCCAGTATAGACAATGCTTTATAGCCGGGAGCCATGCTATGGCCTCTCGTTCAGGATGGGGAAAGGGGGTGTATCACTTGGAGAACTCTCCGCCGGCAATAAAGCATGTCTACACTGCCCAAGATGTACTGTGGGCAGTGTAGACATTCCTTTAATTCTGAAGTGCAAGAAAAAACTGGTCCTGTGGTTAAAGCACTGGATTAGTATTCGAGACCCAAGTGCAATTCCTGACTCTGCCATAGATTCATAGGGAAGTCACTTAATCTTTCTGTGCCTCAGTTTTCCATCTGTAAAATGGGGATAATACGTTCCAAGGTTAAAGAAGTAGTGTGAGGATAAATTCAATAGTGCATGAAGCATTCTGACAGTACAGGGACAGAAATATCTAATTAGATAGATTACATTAAATATACTGTATAATTTCATCAAGTATGGCTAAACCACCCTGAACACGCCCGATCCCATCTGATCTCGGAAGCTAAGCAGGGTCGGGCCTGGCTAGTACTTGGATGGGAGACCTCCGAGGAATACCAGGTGCTGTAGGCTTAACATGGGCGTGGGGCTAGCAACTCCACCCCGTAAGGGAACCAATTGCTACTGAAACACCAACACCAGTTGGTGGCCCATACCCCAGCTGGGGGGTGATGGGCAAAGAGAGAGAGATAATTTCATCAAAACAATATTTCAAAAAAGTTACACCATTTGACCTCAGATTTAAAAAAACTACAAGAATCCCTAGAAAAAACAGAAAGAGATCAGACAAACTTCTTTAGAAGGAGATCAAATTAAAACTATAGGACCCTCTCTAATGCAATTATTTCAAGATAATGTTGATAGACATTATAGGTAGGAGGCTCTGGAACAGAAATCACAGGCCTCCTGCTTTTCTCTATTAAATTTAAATGAGATGTCTCAAGAAGATCATCCTCTTCTTGTCCTACCTGTTTTATTAGATTAGATTTCAAATGTGAAATTTGAACTTTCTTTAGCCACAGAGAAAGATTTTGGCTTGCCAACACCCAGAAATTCACTGAGGCACATGGAATCAGTAGATCCTGTGGAGAGGCTGGACTGACCCTTTTTGATTGTTTTTATTTACATATATTTTAACCGACTATGAGAGTTTGGAAACAGATTTTAAAAAATAAATAAATAAAAGCCTGCAGGATTACCACATCTTTTGATGCTTCCTGCTGGGAAAAGGGAAACACAAGGCAAGAAAGATTCAATCTGCTCAAGGAACTTTCTGACAACAGCCATTTTGAATAATATCACCTTTGGACAGAAAAAAATGAGGCAAGGTTTTTTTCTATTGTCATTTGTGTAACGAATTGGTGGGTTAGAAGATTCAGAACATACTAAAATGTTTCCCTTCTCTGTTCAAATACACTGGTTTCTATGTGAAATTTTATGAAGATATTAGAACTTTATGTATCTGCATCTGTTGGCAAGGCTTAATATCTGATTGTCAATATAATGCAGTGCCAATAACTGTCCTCTGTTTGGTGAGTTTTCTTTTGTGTCTCTACTTAATTTTGGGCCTCATTTTCAGATTTGCTGAGCACCCATACTTCAGACTGAAGTAGATGGCAGTGACCCAGGGTTAGCAGCTCTGAGTAGCTGGTCGTCTACCTCAAAATGACCAGTTTTATATAGCAGACTGTCCTGTAGTGTGTGATTGTCAACATTAATTAACTAACTTGCAGCTCTTACTGGCATTAATAGGAATCTTGTAAACAAATACCTCTGTGTGGTTGGCTGATCTTTACATATTTCTTTGGTTACCATCTCTTCAGACTTCTTAAAGATCTTCTAAAGATTAGGCTTTTAACCAGCAGAAGAGCTAAAATAATAGGATGCACCTACACAGAGCCTTTCTGTGAGGACTGCAAAGCGCTTTTTAAATACAGTAGAGACTCGATTATCCAGGATTGGGTTAACCAGAATGTGGATTAACCAGGGTGTCAAAAAAAAATATGCATGACTTGCAGGGCCAGCTCTGGCTTTGTTGCCACCCCAAGCACACACAAAAAAAAACAACCACCAAGGCGCAGAGCAGCCAGTGAACCAACACCCCCTTCCCCTGGTGCAGGGTGGCTGGATTTTATTAACCAGGATTAAATTTTTCCCTATCATCCTGGATAATCGAGAGTCTGCTGTATTAACTAATACTCAGAATCTACCTGTGAGGTATTTAGGTATTATCATTCCCATTTTACAGATGTAGAAACTGAGTTACATCACCTGCCCAAGTCACAACAACAGTGTGGTGAAGAGCACCCAGAAATCTTGATTCCCAGTCTCTTGAGCTAAACACTACACTAAGCTCACTTGATATAAATAACACAAAATTAACATCGAGGACTAATTTTTTAAAACAGCATCAGAATATAAACAAGAAATCCTGAAAAAAAAATGAATGGAGGTGATTCTGAAGAAGTTAAAGGGTGTTACTTGCACTGAACAAACATACATTTACTCTGTTGTGGCAGAATGTTACTTTCTCCAAACCAAAACAAAAAACAAAATCCTTAGTCAATAGCAGTCTTACTGGTGTCTCTGGAAGGAAAGCCAAGCTCTGTGGGTTAAGGTGATATCCCAAACTAACGAACAGCTTAATGTCTTTTTCTCATTGATGCTTCTACTTTAACTATATACTAAATTTACATCAGGCTTTTATAACATTGACAACATTGTAGATTTTAGTACTGCAGACATTAATCTTTTATCTTAGGCCATGTCTACATCGGCAAGCCTGCAAGTAGCCAAGCTGTACCAATACAGCTGTGTCACTGTAAGAGATCTCTCGTGTAGCCACGTTATGCAGACAGGAGAGAGCTCTCCCAATTGACTTAATAAAACCAGCTCAATGAGCAGCGGTAGCTGTGTTGGTGGGAGAGCGTCTCCCGCCAAAATAGCACTCTGCACATGAGCGCTTACACTGACAAAACGTACATCACTCAGAGCAATGCTTTCTCCACACCCCTGAGTGACAAAAGTTTTGCTGACATAAATGCTAGTATAGACATGGCCTTAATTACTTTATTTGTGATTTTGTCTGGCCTGACCACTCCCCGTCTGGCTGTTGTGGTTTCATTAGGTCCCTGCAATTACCCATCAAAGACTTCAACTTCTCCTTCACACATTTGTACTCAGCATCAAACAAGTCATTTGTCAAAGTACTTCACTGTTTATTTTTCATTTCTCTGATGTTTTACACTGTTGATTTATGCAGAGATAGATTAGTTCACTGACACATTTCCTATACATTTTCCTAGGTCATTTTATTCGAGTTTTACACAGACTAGAGACATATAGTAGACTCTCGATTATCCGGGATGATCGGGAAAACCTTAATCCCAGTTAATAAAATCCCGGATAATCAAGCATCTACTGGGGGGGAGGGGGGTTGCTGGCCGCCCTAGGGGTGGGGTGGGGATGGGTGTGGTCCCACCACCTGCCCCAGTCAGCTCCCGCTGCCAGCCTGGGTGTAGGGAACCCAGGCTGGCAGCGGGAGCTCAGACCCCGGCTAATAGGAGCCTGCGGGGAAACTCTAAAGCGGCAGCCAGCTGAGCGCTCAGTCTGCCGCCGCTTTGGGGTTTTCCCCCCAGGCTCCTGCCAGCCGGGGTCTCAGCTCCCGCTGACTGGGGCAGGCGGCAGGAGCCTGGGGAGAGAGCCCAAAGAGGCATCGGGCTAAGCACTCAGCCTGCCGCCGCTTTGGGATTTCCCGGTGGATCCTTGCCAGCCGGGGTCTCAGCCCGCTGCCAGCCTGGGTTTCCTACACCCAGGCTGGAAGCAGGCTGAGACGCCAGCTCGTAAGGGGCCAGTGGGAGAAGCCCCAAAGCAGCGGCAGGCTAAGGCTGAGCCCGCCGCCGCCGCCGCTTTGGGGCTTCCCCTACCAACCCGTTTAGACATCCCGGTTAATCCACAGCCCGACTTAGTTTTATTTCTTTTGTGGTAGTATAAAAAGGCTCCAATAAGGACTGGGGTTTGTTCTCCCAGGTGTTATACAAATGCATATGGATACAGTCCTGGACCAGGAGAGTTCATATAAAGTTCTACCTACCTGCTGTCTTTTGTTTTAGATTGCAAACTCTTTGGTGCAGGTACCATCTATTTAGGAGTGTTTGTGTACTGAACCTAGCACAATGAGGCCTTCCTTGTTCCTTGACCGGGGCCACAAGGTGTTACCACTATGCAAATTAATTTTTTAAAAAGCAGCATATATCATTGGAACAAAATTGATACATTTTCAATTTATTCTCTATTCCAGGCCTGCACAACATGTGGCCCGCATGGGCTCACTGTGCGGCCCGTGGGGGGTGAGTAGGGGCAGGGCAAGCCAAGTGGGGGGTTTGGGGGAGGCGGATGGGGGCGGGGCAAGGGCGGGGCTTTTCGGCCCGCAGCTGGTCTTTTTGCAGTAATATGGCCCTTGCTGCTTTCCGATTTGTGCGGGCCTGCGCTACTCTGTGAATGTAGCTAATAAAGCCCCATTACTGCATAGCTTGCAATAGTAGCCCAGCTTTTTAGACTGTTGATTTAACCAGGTTTAGCAAATGCCAAGACCAGGAGATCCCTAGGGGCATCCTGTGGCTGCAATGGAAATCACAGCTCCCACTGTTAAACCCGATGGATCAAAATGGGCACTAATTTACAGGCTGTTCAACCCCACTGAAGACAATGGAGTTGCAGAATGAATCAGTACAGAACATGGACTACAGACTTGGTATTAAATAAAGCTACTCAGAAAATTTCATGTATTTCAAAAGCGTCTGTGAAATCATCCATGATTCTCCCACCTACACCCTCCCAGTGTGAGCACATGGTGCAACTGCAAAGTTATACTCCAGGGGTCCGCAACCTTTCAGAAGTGATGTGCCGAGTCTTCATTTATTCACTCTAATTGAAGGTTTTGTGTGCCAGTGATACATTTTAATATTTTTAGAAGGTTTCTTTTTACAAGTCTATAATACAGAACTAAACTATTGTTGTATGTAAAGTAAATAAGGTTTTTTAAAATGTGTAAGAAGCTTCATTTAAATTAAAATGCAGAGCCCCCCCAGACCAATGGCCAGGACTCGGGCAGTGTGAGTGCCACTGAAAATCGGCTCGCATGTCACCTTCGGCACCCATGCCATAGGTTGCCTACCCCTGCTATACTCACTCCCATTGTTAAGAGAGAGATGAGAAGGACAGACTAACCAGCCAATGTTTTCACTTTGGATGCCATTTGAGCACCTTAATAGAGTAAACCTGCACTAGTCAACATCATGGGCCAGGTCCTCCGCTAGTGTAAACTGGCAGCATCACACTAATGTAAATGGAGCGACACCAATTTTACATCAGCTGAGGCTCTGGTCCAACAGCTTTAGCCTAAAATACCAAACACTGTCTCCTCCCATTCATGTCTGTACATTCTTCCATGGACTCCCTAATTCACTGCCTCCTGTCTCCTCCTTCACATCAGACCTAACACATTGGTCCACTCAGTTAGCTTCTGCCGTCTAACCACTGTTCACTTCTGCTGTGCCCACAGTCCATTTTACATTTATTATAAAATCAAAGTTATTGTACATCAAAAGTGTAAATTAAGGGAATAGGAGCAGCAAGACACATTCCTGCTCCACCCACCAGCTCAAATTGAAGGACTTTTTGTATCTCTCCCCACTTCTTTTTAGTATAAATTAGTCCCTGTACATGCACTGGGATTTTAAAATGTCCCCCTGATGTGAACTGGGCTTTAAACAGGTGAAGAATCCCGCATTAGTAGATCCCAATACAGGATCTGGCATTGTGTTTTAAGATCTTTCTTTACTGTATGAAGCACCAGTCACACCAGTGGCACTTTACAAATTGCTTACTTAAAATAAATAAAAGTTCTGAAAGAAATCTCTTTCCCAAAGATGCATTTCCAACATTTGACAACTCTGCAGTCTTTGAAGGGCATACTTCAAGCAGCATTGTAGGAAAACCACATTATTTCATCCTGTTCAGGCTTGCTCTCTCTCTCTGCCCGTCACCCCCCAGCCGGGGTATGGGCCACCAACCACAGATCATTCCATCTCTGTTGTTGGTGTTGCAGTAGCAATTTGGTTCCCTACGGGGTGGAGTTGCTAGCCCCACGCCCATCCTGTTCAGGCTACCAAAAACATAAATTTAATGTTACACTATGCACCCTACAGTGTTGTAGAAGCAGCACAATTGATCTCATTTTCTGATTTCTCCTAATAATTACATGTGCCATCATTCCAAAAATGTAGCCCCAATCCTATGAATACTTAGGTACCAGCACAACTTTGTTCACCTAAGTGCCTTACTGAGCTCAATTACTGCTTGAAAAAACTAATAATAGGACTGGCTTGAGGTAAAACTCCACTATGCTGCAGTAGAAAGACATCTGACTTATTTCCTTATCCAGCAGAATAAAGATATGACTATATGTACAGCGCTGCACCTGTACCAATACAGCTGCGCCGCTGCAGCGTGTCAGGAGAAGACACTCTATGCCGGGGTGGGGAACGTCCGGCCTGTGGGCCGTATAAGGCCCGCGAAATCATTTGGTCTGGCCCTCTGGCCCTGCTCCAGGAAAAGGCGGACACTAGGACCCTGCAGCCCCCTAGGCACAGGAGCGGCAGGAGGGTCTCTGCTCCCTGCTGCACTTACCAGGAGCATTGGCTACATTGTGGCCAATGGGAGCTGCAGGCAGGCAGGCAGGCAGGCAGGCAGGGACACCCCCCCCCCCCCACCCCCCAATCAGCTTTCAGCCAATGGCAGCTGGCGCCAGTACTTCTGGCCGGGGCAGCACGTGGAGTGCAGACCCTCGCCCCTGCGGCTGCTGACCCTGGGAGCCAGGCTGGAACTGCCAGCTAGGCAGTGGGGGCTGCAGGTGGGAGCCGGGGTCCTGGGTCCCCAGCCCGCGGTGGGGCTGCGCCCAGAGTTTAGGGGAAGGAGGTGCCCCTGACCTGCGGCACGGCTGCCTGTGCCTGGTCCCGGGAGAGGAGTCTCGGTGTCCTTGACCCACAGCAGGGCTGTGCCCGACCTCAGGGGGGGGGGAGCGGAGTCCCTGACCCGCAGCAAGGCTGTGCCCAGCCTCGGAGGGGGGAAAGGGGGGGAGCGGTGTCCCTGACCTGCAGCAGGGCTGTGCCCGGCCTTGGGGGGGGGGGGGGAGAGGGAGCGGTGTCCCTGACCCGCAGCAGGGCTGTGCCTGCTGTGCCCAGTGCAAAAGGGGCGGGGGTCTGTGCCCCGGAGCCAACTGCGCTCCAGACTGACCGACGCAAACCTGGAAAAGCAGTTGCGAGTAGCAACATCATCAATACCAGCTAACATCACACGCCTCACCAAAGAGAAGCAGTTCCAGCCATCACATTAGGGGTGAGTTAGTTAAATGTTTGACCAAATATAGCAGGCTAATTTTTAAGTTGATAATTTTGTATGGTCCGCGAATGATGTTATAAATATCCAAATGGCCCTTGGCAGAAAAAAGGTTCCCCACCCCTGCTCTATGCCAACAGGAGAGAGCTCCCCCTTCGGCATAATAAATCCACTTAGTGAGCAGCAGAAGATATTGTCAGTGGGAGAAGCTCTCCCATTGACACAGCGTTCTGTACATGAATACTTATGTTGGTGTATCTTATGTTTTTCAGGGAGGTGGAATATTCACTCCCACATAGGTTGTAGTGTATACATAACATAACCTGCTCAGCAAAGGGGGAGGTCAGTGTCAGGGCAGTTCATAGTGGAGCCGAGGCCCTTATTATGGCTCTGAAAATTACAGTCTCAACAGATTCAAGTGTCCAGAAATAATTGAGAGAATGGAGATAGATTATATATATATACACATATATATACATATATACACACATATATATACACACATATATATACACACATATATATACACACACACACATACACACACACACACACCCCTTTTGATTTTTTACCTTTTGATTTTTGACCCTATAGGGTGAATTCAGGTCATGTTTTCAAGTTCTTCCTCTGTAATCACGAGGGGTCAAATCTTAGTTTTTATCTTCTTCCCCTCACCCACAAAAATGTGAGATTCTCTTGAATTCACATAACTTCCGGAACCAAGACATTGAGAAACACAAAACATTGTGAGAGTTGTGATTTAAAAAACCCTCATTCGAGGTATCAACTATTCCGTCCTTAGCTGAAATACTAAAGGTTAGGGCTCCCTACAAAAATGTTCCCCCAAAACCATCTTGTCATGACAAAAACGTTAAGATGAAGTTGTTTAAAAACAAAAGAGAAAAAAGGAAAGTAGCACCCCTAGCTTCACATTCATCACTTTGATAGTGTGGCTTCTAGATCTATGTTCACTGCTTCCTTCTGTCCCAACAAGGCTGTCAAGGTTTTTGGTGCACAGTGACTATGCTTTCATCTCTGACCTCTACAACTTGTTTACTGTGCTTTGAGATACTACCAGAGTTAGGAAAAGTCCACTGTGAAGGGGTGTCCACCACTGACTGACAGGGGTTAAGATGGCCAGCTAGACCAATTAACTACACCGGCTACACCTGGAGGAGATGCCAGGGAGCGAATTGAAATCAGACTCAGATGAGCAGGAACAGGCAGGGCCTATAAAGCCAGGTAGCTGGCAATACAAGGGGGCTGCTACTGAGAAAGGGCTGTCAGTCTCTGGGAAGAGGGAGGAGTATTTGGGGGCTGCTGGGAAAGGCTACAGGAGGGCAGGCAGCCGTCACTCCCTGGGAAGAGGGAGGGGGATTTGGAGCTGGTACTCCCAGAATAGGAGGCCACGGGGGAAGAAAGGAGAGGGGAGTGGTAAGAAACAGTCCCATGAAGGAGCAGAAAGGGCTGGGAAAGTAAAGCTCAGAACTGCTGGGCTGAGAATCCTGCACCGAAGGTGGGCCCTGGTTCCCCCACCAGCCACTGAGGGAGTGGCACCTGAGGCAGTGAATGAGAAGACTGCCTAAGGCTGCTGAAGGAAAGACTGTGATATACCCTGGGGGGAGGGGGGGAGGAGAGAAGCACTGAGTGACCTGGCCAGAGGGCCGAGTCATGAATAGGATGGTGCAGTTCCTGGACTGAGAAAGATGATGCAGACCAGAGAGAGAGACAAAGTACCGCTGCGGGAGTGGGCATTGACCTGGTGAGCTAATCCCCAGAGTGGCCAGGGGGAGGCACCAGACTAGCGGTGAGCTGTGCGCTGCATCACAACCACCCAAAAGATGAGGATGGACTAGGGCTGGACTACCATTCAAGAGAGCTGGGTTTTGTTCCAGGTTGTGTCACAGACTTCTTATGTGAACTTGGGCAAGTCACTTAATCTTTCTGTACCTAAGTTCCCCTACATCAAATATAAGTGCATAGATTCATAGAGTCCAAGGCCAGAAGGGACCACTGTGCTCCTCTGATCTGACCTCCCATATAACGCAGCCCATCGAACTTCCCAAATAATTCCTAGAGCGTATCTGTCTACTCCCCAACCTACATCCAGAAAAACCCTAAAACTACTTTTAGCACAAAATGACTTTTCCAAAATGGCATGGAAGTAACATGACATGTGCCTGTCATCAGCCTTCCCACTTTACTTGTATGCCTTTCCCTCAAGCCTTGTCTGGATTTTTATCTTAGATTGCAAGCTCTTTAAGGTAGAGACGGTCTCTTCTGTTATATTTGACCACGTCTAACACATTAAAGCCCCGAGCCCAACAAGAGTCTGAGTAATAATTTGTGAGGTGCTCAGTTATGGCAGTGATGAATGCAGAAAGAAAACCTATAACAAATAAAAATGCATCCTAAAATAGATGTGGAGGTGGATGTCAGCTTCTGTTTTCTTAATTATTTTATCTATCATCTCTACAGAATGCTAGATAGGGGGAAAAAGCAACTCAACAAATAAAAGGCGGAAGCAAAACTAGCAACAGTGAACATTTCAGAAAGTCAGAAGGGTTTTGATAATGACGAAAGGACTACTTGATATGCAGTCGCTGATTACAAATACATCAGATTCAGATAAAAAATGTGGACACAGAGTCTTTCCTTGCTTGGATTACAGTAAAATTTAGACCTATGCCTACTGGCTGCCCTACCACTACCTGTTCAGAAGGAAGAGGACAATCTTTTGTTGCTTTTACAAACACATTAGTCATTTTTAAACAAAATTATCTTTGGCATGTTGTACATGTCATTTCCAATGAAAGTTATCAGATGCTTGGCAAATGTTTTCAGAATAGCTACTTAGTTCATTGCATAAATTTGCAATGAATTAGCTAATAATTTCCTGATGAGGAAACCTGGGAGCAGTTATGCTTAAAGTCTTATGCTGTTTGGTTGATCAACTCCCTGTGCGAACTCCTGCAGTACCATATGTAGACAAAACAGAATGCAACGTCTTTCCTGTCTTTGATACTAATACTTTGCACTTAGATGCTCTTTAACAATTATCTGTTTCAAAATGTTTTACAATGACAGGCAAGTGGTATAAGTCTACAGATGCAGCAGACGAGGTACAGAGGGGGTAAGGAAAACATTCTCTTAAGTGGTTGTTAGTTTTGGGCATCTTTGTTTTTGTGGTATGCATAGGGTGACCAGATAGCAAGAATGAAAAAGCAAGACCAGGGGAGAGGGAGGTAATAGGAGCCTATAGATAAGACAAAGCCCCAAATATCGGGACTGTCCCTATAAAATCGGAACATCTGATCACCCTAGCTATGCATCATGAGATACTTTAGGTCTGATTTTCCTTCCACCATTCCACTTCACTTCATTGAGGGGCCTCTTCAGCACCTCTGAAGATCAGGCTCTTCGGGGCTACAGCTGAGCAATTAAATAAAGGCCTCCCAAATGAGATGTCACCTTTGAAAACTTTACCCTAAGTAACTTGCCACAGGTCACACAGCAAATCAGTAGCAGGGATTAAAGTAGAACCCTATGGCTCAATTCTCTACATATGTAAACCTATTTTTGCTTCTTCCATAATAGCTAACATTCCACAACTGTACCTTACAAAATAACCACATTAAAGTGAAAATTATTTTGGAATAACTATTCAGTATTTCAGCCCCCAGTACTTTAAGATGTCCTGTTGTTCCCACCACATTCCAGCCCGTGGTGGGAACAACAAGACATCTTAAAGTACATATTCTTGCTTTGGATATCACTATTACACACATCAGTATGGAGCAGACAACATTTCTGTGCTGGCACCCAAGACCTTTGCTAATTCACTTCTTAATGAAATTGCAGTTCAGGATCTGAAACTCCCAGGCATCTTTTGTCACAGTAAAATGTGAAAGTGCCTGGAGCAAATTCTTAATATACCTTTACCTGTCCACAAAACCAACTTAATGATTAATCTAAACAATTTTCATCTGGGAAGAGGATAGAAGTGGGGTTTTTTTCCCTTCTGCTTTGAAATTAGATATTTAGCTAGTGTATTGGAAAGAGACGTTTCCACCTGTCTGTGGAACTTATGAAATGTAATTTTCAGAGCTTGCTGGAATTGGTAGCAAGATAAGAGAAGGTTTCTCATCTGAAGCCAAGCCATTAAAATTTTTTCAGCACTGCCTAGGTCAATATGAAGTAAAAGCATTTGGGCACATAATTCTGTGCATCCTGCTAAAAATAGGGAGGGTGAGGGTTATTCCAAAAGGCAGCTAGTGCACAATATATAAAAAACTTACAGGAGCTAAGGGTCTACATATTTTCCTTTCTTCATCCTCTTCCAGGCTTCCAAGCACCACCTTATCCCATCCCACAAAGCTTTGCATTTGTTATAGATGAGAACCTGCAATTCCCCCTAACCCATCAATCTGAACCTACCATTTAGTGATGCCCCATGCCTCCACATGCAGCCTACATTAAAGCACCTGATTCTCCAGTACCATCATGGCTGGCTCTCTGACACTACTATACATCAGTAGGGTAACACAAACAGTTACGTGGGGGGAAAAATCCTTTCACACCCAGGAAGCCTCAGTTCTAGATGTCAGGGGCTGAGTGTGGCTTTATAAACTAGTTGGTCTGTAGAGAACTGGGGGAGCAGCACAGCCAACATTCTCAATTCTACTACTCACTGTTCTCAAAAACATCTCAACTCGGCCATGCATCTGAACTCTAGAAACCTGAGCACTAGAGGCCCTGAGATCTCTGTTGGGAGGTGCATGGTGTGGTCATCAGCCTGGTCAGTAACTGTAAAAAAAAACTCTGTTTCCTGCAGAAGGGTGTTTGGACAGAGATATTAGTAGTGAGTGTCCTGATACTGATGTCAAAAATGTGCTCCATAAACACATTGTTAAACAGGACAAATTATACTTGTTACGCAAGAAAATCTCCCACTGATCTGAACTACAAAACTGGGTTCACTAGTTCCTAATGGCTTGGAAAGAAAAAAATGTACTGCAAAAATAACCTTCATGCTATAAATATTCCCAGATTCCTGCTTCTATACAAACACTCTATGCAGACAAAATAGTTAACATCCTAACTGTTGTTCACTCAGTACTGCTCAGAGCTCTCTCCCACCAGCACAGAGCGGCTATACAGGAGACCTTACAGTGTCAATGCTCCAGCAGTACAGCTGCGCCTCAGTAAGGCCCTTAGGGTAGACAGATTTATTTTCCTAAAATTTACAGTTATTAATACTGAGGCAGCTCCACCAATGGTAGCCAGGAAAGGAACACCAGCGTATGCAGAACAATTTAAACACCTTGCCATTTAGACCAACTCTTAGCAAGATTAGACAACACAGTAGTCAAAATACTCTTACCTACAGTAGACTCTCGATTATCCAGGATGATAGGGAAAAAATTAATTCTGGTTAATAAAATCCCGGATAATCACCATCCATAGGAAATATGGGGAGAGGGGGTTGATTCACCAGCCAAACTGTGCCACGGGGAGGGGGTGTTGATTCACCGGCTGCCCTGTGCCCTGGTGGGGGTTTTTTGTGTGTGCTTGGGGCGGCAGCAAAGCCAGAGCCAGCCCTACGAGTTGCGCTTTTTTTTTTTTTTTTTTTTTGACATCCTGGTTAATCCACATTCTGGTTAAGCCAATCCTGGATAATCGAGAGTCTACTACTGTATATACACTAGGTTCTCACGTTACACTCCCATCTCTATTGAGAGCAATCATGGGAAATTTTAGGAGGAAAATAAGGTAGCTTAGATCCCCCCATACAAACCATGTTACAAAATCTTAGATGGCATGCGTTCAAACTACGGTAAGGATCCAGCAAGACAGAGCCATTGAAGGACAATGGTAGCATGGTTCTGCTACATCCTTGGAAGACTATAAATTACATAACACAGATGACTATGTGCTAAACACAGTGCTATAATGCTGGTTAGAATTTGGATCACTGATTGCTTTTTAAGAACTTTTTATTTAAAGCTACTCATGGTACTGTATATGGCTTTCATGTAAAGAAAAAATACCAGAGCCCAAACAGGCTAAGATTGTCTCTGATTCATGCACTATAAAGAATCTTAGTGAAAGCATAACGGGAAGTTTCTAAAGAAAAACCAATGACATAAAAAGCACATTGTAATGAATCAACTCAAAGTTTTCCCGCAAGGCTTTCAAACCAACTACTGTACATACAAATAATGGGAGTGTATTTTCACTACATTTGCAAAGAGTTCTTTATGGAAGCTTTGTGCACAGAAATAAAACAACAACTTCCTCCTGGTGGAAAAGGAGATCTGTTATTTATAATAAATACTCACTGTTCCTAAAGTCTTTTGACACCATCCCACAGGGAAACAAAACAAACAGCAAAGAACAAGCCTGCTGTGCTAGAGAAGAAAGATATTCATGTTTGTTTACAGTTCCATTAAAATTGGGAGAGGTTGCAACCAATGCTAGCTCTTCACCAGAAAGAGACACATAGGAAATACATTTTGGTTCTAGAAACCTGCAAGTCTTAAGTGCAATTTCTTAAGAACCGTGATTAAAATATAAACATTTATAGGATTACTGTAACGTTTCCGTTTCCCTGTGCTTTTGCACTGTCTGCAGCACAGCTGCATTAATCCCGTTTTCAATGCTCTATATTTTGACCTCCTTAACAACCCCATGGTAGGATGTTAAAACACTCTAATCTATAAATAATTTATTCCTCTCATCTAGTAATGGATTATTGTTCCATAAAACTCACTAAAACATGCCACACAGTATGTAGTAAGTTTAACAAAATAATATAAGGAAAAACATTTTAATAGAGACAAAATTATTAAGAGCTGCACCCATTTGCTGTTAAATGTTTTACTGATGGACCCTGAGATTTATTTTTACATTTGACTCTTTACTCGTTTTTTTAAAATAAACGAATATTTCATTCTGCAAGGCTCTTTTACCAGGTCTATTTTTCTTGCATTATTAGTTCTCCTAACACAGTAAAGAACCAATACAGACTAATCAGCCAAAGCTTCACTTCAAGGAAACCAATTAAAGAGCCCTCAGTTGTGAGGTGTTGAGTGTTATCCACAAAACAGGGCACAGGACTGCTCAGAGGAGTAAGCATTATGGGCCTGCTCCTGCTCCCATCAAAGCCAATGGCAAAATTCCCTTTTGACTTCAATACTGCACCACTGAATCTTGTGTGCCTGATCCTGCCCCCACTGAAGGCAATGGAAACTTCATGGGTGATAAAAATGGGCAAAAATATCAAGCCTCATGCCCAAGAGCAAGTGCTTGTAGGATCCGGCTCTAAATCAGTGGCATACTAAATTTTTTACACCAGTCGTTCAGAAAAATGAAGCTTTTCCTCCCCAAATCAAGATTTTTCAACAGATGTGCAGCCTTTAAAGAATACACGTTAATTAGCAACTGTAACTAAGCAAGCCACACTTTTGCCTTGGGTTTCTTAGCATGATTTACCATGATTAGCATAGCAATTTTCTACGGATTTTCATAAACGGCTGATCATTTTTAGTTCTAAATGGACTGAAAAAATACCCACATAAACTGCTCCCACAGCTCAAAAAATCCTAATTGTATGAAAGTTTAAATCAACCCTGGAATTAGAAAAGAATGTCAAAAATTATTGCTGCCTTGGTAAGGGGTTTCTGGTGTATTAAATGAAATGATAAAAGTGATATATTTAAAGCAGCTACAATGTGGCTTACCTCCACCAAAAAATGTCTGCGTGAGAAAAATTATCCATTGCTGACAAAGAATGCATCTGAACCAATTCTGAGTCCAGTTAAGCTGCAAGATAGTCCATGTCCATCAGCAGTTCAGAAACGATAGCTGACATTTCTGAAACAGTGCAGGACAAGGTGGTTCTGGTCTAGGCTTGTGTCCGACCCTTTTTCACACATGTCCAGTGCTGACACCCATTGTCAGTGACGGGTAGCTTCTGAATGCTTTTATAGACAACCTTTGTTAAGTTTGGTTACTATTCATAATTACTCAAGGGGCCAGAGTTTTGTATTCATATATCTGTTCTCAAAAAACAGAATTAAGCATTTTATGTTTAAAAACAGTAACTGAAAAATAAGATAACTCTGTAAGCAACAATGGAAATAATCAGGAAAAGGAGCATCTCAGCATGGAAGATCTTTAAGTAGCCCTAGTTTCTGCAATATTATGAAATGTTACACAGGTGAGACCTCATCAAATCTAAGCCTTTTTGCCTTTCTTTAAAAGTACTGAAGTATTGCTCCGCAAATGCTCAAGTTCTCAGTGACATGCAGAATCTAACAGGGCTTTATTCAAGTTGGAACCTTTCACAGGGTTCATTTTAAGCAATTAAAGAGCATGGCAACCTGTAATTACTAAAATAAAGCCAGACCGCTGGGGAAAGGACGCATGTTTAATAAGCAACATGATACTACATAGTCTCTGTTAGGGAATTTAGCTATCAAATACCTACCATCCATTCAATTAATTTGGGTTTAAAGAGTCTAAAATTTTAAAAATGTACTACTGCTACTGCCTTAGAGAGCAGCACTAAACCCTTTGAAAATGAAAAGGAAGCACTCAAAGGTTTATTTAGCATGAATTAGAAAAACATTTATTTGCCTGTGAAAGGAGACAGACTTAAGAGCTTCCAGTACACATGGCATTTTAGACAACAATACTACACTTTGCAAACATGGTCTGAATTTCACAGCTGTTATTTCTATCGCCTATCAGAAAAATTAAAGCAAGAACTGTTTTTTAAAAGTAACTTACCATTCATCAATAGCTGAAACATTTTCTCCTGTTGTGTTTCACAAGCTCTTACAGCCCGTAACAGAAATGAGGAAGCGTCAGTGTTTCATTCTGCTTCTGGCTCAGATAGTGGGTGTAACTTGCTAAGTTTCATGCCAAGATGAGATGGGTCAACTGGGTGTGTTTGAAACCTTGGTTTTCGCCTCTCCTCTTCCCCCTCCCACCCAAATTTAATGCTCCATTTGGTATTCTTCACACAAACAATTCTAGCTGGTGGGAACTTCTGTCATTCAATGTCTCAACCCCCTGTGGCTCCTCAGATCTAAATTCCAGCAGACACCTCTGCAGGGTGCTTTGAATTCACAAGTGTAAAACAATGTGAGAATAGCCAATAATTGAAATATCAAATCTACTGTTACAACACAGTAGACTTTCAGAGTGACTTCTTAACATCTGAAATGGTAGGTTGTCTATTTTGTGCCTTGTCAGAATCTCCCCACATATAGTATAATAGGTGCAGTGCATCAAATTAATCTCTGGTGTAACTTCAATTGGTGTTTCACCAGGGCTGAATTTGATTATCACTAGCTTTATACTGCTCAAATTAATGTTTTCTTTCTTTCTTTCATGTTGTCGGGAAAGCATGTGCTAATGAGACATAAGTCAAGATTAGACACATTCTGACCTATTCCGCATTTCTTAATGGACTCTGCAGAAGAATGCTCACTGACAAGTAAACAGTGCTTTCTACCTTAAAAGCTCCCCAAAATACTAAACCTGTCATTTTAGGTCAGTGATTTCAACCTGCATCCCATAGGCCACTTGCGGCCCATCAGCACACAGCTGTGGCCCATGTGACATCCTCAGGATCATACAGGTAGTACTGGATGCGGGCTGTGGTCCACGATGGTAAATAGATTGAGAACCACTGATTTAGGCCCTGATCCTAAAAACACTTATGCACATAATTATGGGACTACTCGGATTTGTAAAGTTGTTCATGTGTGTAAGTGCCTGCAAGATCAGTGCCTTAAACTGGTACACAGCAATTACCTCACTGGCCATAGAAATGCAGTTACCTCCAAGATGAAATGCAACAACGGTTTAAAAGTGAACAGGAACACTACATAACATAACCATTAAAGATAGGCTGAAAACAGCTTATCCATCCGAAACTGGTGGGAAATTCAGGAAAGTAAATTTATAAAAAATCTTCCAGAATCTAATTTTAAGTATTGGTGTTGCAGAGAAATTTCAAAACGAAACCCACAAATAACTGCTGTTTATCTACCACCCTGCACTATTTTGATTCTGCACACATCCACACATCAGAGCAAATGATGTAAATGATTTTCTCAGAACTAAACTGACGTCGTGGGTATTATTTTGACAGGTGAAGAGGTATACAATTAGTTAATTAATGGATTAATATTTATACCTTTGTACACTAATTTGAACATACAGATATAAATGCATTCTTGTTATTGTGTTTGTGACTCATATCTATGTTTACCAACTGCAAAAAAAATGACAAAATGATTAAGGACAAGTTATTGTTTATTTCTAGTAGGGCATTGTAAGTAATGGAGAATAATAAAAGAAAATCTGTAATTAAAAGGAGTTATGCACTTTCGGTGATGTTTTTCCTTGTTGAACGGATATTGATTAAATTGTTCAACATTTTTTCTTTTAGATTACAATGGAAAATGCTTAAACAATTATCACTTTGCCTTCTGAATATAGATGTTTGAAATGAAGCAAGTAGTCCTCTTTGAGAAAGATCTCTCATCAGCTGCATGGATGTTTGAATCCGTGTGACTGATTTAGCTATCAGAATCTCCCTCTTTTTTGTTTAATAACTTTGGTGCAAAGTCTCCTTAATGTGTACAGGACTAAGCACCCCAAAACCAAGTTTGATTCACTGAACAACAGCATACTAGTTACAAGGTAACCAAAAATCCCCTTAAAGACCCAGTGTTCTGCCTTGAACTTCTATTAGACAGCCTAGCAAGAGTGCTGCTTAACACCATAGATAACTGTATCTAAATAAAATGAACATTTTGTAGCACAATCCTAGAACCTACTTACAAATTAGGCTATTTATTGATACAATTTGAAATCAATAACTCACTGAAAGTACTCATTACAGATATAAACATTTATATTCAGGATGGACTGAAACAGTGGTGGGCAACCTGCAGCCTGCACGCGACCCATCAAGGTAATCAGCTGGTGGGCCGCAAAACAGTTTGTTTACATTGACATGGCCACCCACAGCTCCCAGCAGCCGTGGTCTGCTGTTCCCAGCCAATGGAGCTGCAGGAAGTGGCGGCCAGAACCGCCACCGGGAACTGCGGGTGGCTGTGCCAATGTAAACAAACTGTCTCGTGGCCTGCCAGCAAATTACCCTGATGGGTGACGGGCAGCCCAAGGGTTGCCCACTACTGGACTAAAATCTCAGTGTGATCACTAAATTATTGATCCTCAAAGGCATGTATGTAACTAGCCCTGGATTTCCTTGAAGGAGCACTAAGCAGCATGACTCAATGTTCTGCATAAACATTGGCATTCAGTGGAATACTGCATGACTCCAGCTTATAACATGATCCTTTGGAAGCAGATATTTTGGGTGTTATAACAAGGTGCAATAGGAAGTTACAAATAATTTTAATGTTGATCTGTGTAGGAAATGCTGTGTCATAAAAGTATAATAACGAAAGGGTTATTCCAGTTATCTCAGTCATGCCTCAGTAGAAGTTCTGTCATATGGGTTCTATATATATATATATATGTTCATGGGGATCTAGCTGAGATTAATAAATTCACTTCAAATGTAAGGTTAGCCAGAGCTGTAAACAGGTCTCAAGGATGGAAGCTAATGCATATATCCAAAAGCAACATGCAATAATACAAGAATATTATTGTTAATACTTATGCTTTTTAGTAGATTATCTGTAACAAATGGAGACTTCACTGCTATTTAAGAAGAGGCTTTCTTTGCATTATACATCTTGTTTTGAGTCAAGACAGTATCATCATTACTGGCTTTTGTAAACCAGTTCTGTGCACACGTTTGTGGATCAGGTTTTCAACAAGGTTATGTGCACAACTGTGCATGAAAAATATACACCTAATCTGGATGCCCTATTATCAGGAATCGATATGCAAATTGAGTAAATCTGTAAATGGTCAGTTTAGAGGGAAATTCAGACATTAAATGCATGTATAATTTTGCACCTAAATACTTTAAAAATCAGATGTCAGTTATGCCTACTCACTCTCAGATGACACCAGGCTTTCATGCTTATTAGATCTTTTCAATGGTTAGTATTTGATGCCCCCTTTAGTCGGGAGGAATTAATCAAAAAATCATGGCCCAATATAGAACACACCCTTTCTAATCCATTGGGGGAAGGGGGTAAGGAGGGAGAGAGAGAGAGAGAAAAAAAAAAACAAAGCTGGGCCCTAGCATCAGCTTAAGTGAAAAACAGAAAATGAGCAAGACTAATAGAGAATATTAGTGGATCAGTCACAGGACACAAATTAGAGGAAGAATGGTGGAAAACCATCAGCTAGATTGACTGACTCCTGCAGAATTTTTAAATTACTGTAACTAACACACTCTTAGCAAATGAGCAGGTTTGGCAAGGTGAGAGTGATTCAGGAGATGACAGGGACTGTTCTTAATTTTTGGGTTCACCAAGACACAGCAAGCATTTGCAACTAGGATTACAGGAGGAGTGTGGATATACAGATGCTAACAGCCCAGAAAGAGCCAATGAATCCAGGACTATATATATCACTTTGGGATTTTACTTACTAATGTCAGAGCACTTTCACTAAAATGCAGACACTAATGTTTATACACACACACACACAAACAGGTCCACAGACACAAAGCAATTACATAATATAGTCCTAAAACAGAAACATTTTCACTGATGACAACAGATTGAAAATGATTGTTTAACCTATATCTTAAGTAGTTTTCAACTCTAAAAAGATTAAACAAGACATACCTTTTCGCCTGAAACGCTCTGTTAATTTGCATTCTGTCACAACAATTTGTGACGTCCTATCCTACTAGCCTGCTGTTAGCTAAGTAATTAAATCCTTGGCTTACCCAAGAATCCTATAAAAATATTAACGATTGGAAGTTCCCCTATATCTGCCTCTTTCAGAAAGCTTCAAACAACAGAAAAATACAATGCAAGTCATATGTCAATTTGACCTTTGGTTAAGTTTAAATTAGTGAGAAGAAAGCAGTGATTTAACCTTTCTATGGTGACCTATGATATTAAAGCAAAAGCAGCAAATAATAAAGAAAAGCCAGGCAACTAAAAGCCACAGATGCAATCATATAACCTAGATACATTTTATGCTGATTCAGAACTTAACCTTATTTGGCAAAGGCAGAGCCCAGTTGTGATTGATGAAGGGAAATACAAAATCTTTTTCCTTGGTCATGCACCTTAGGCCTGGCTGTCACTAACCTTCCTCTTCCCTGAGATTTTTACTGAAAAACAGATATGCCTTTAGTTAAGTCTGATTATGGTAGGTGATTCATATGGATGACATGTTATGATCTGACCATGTTCCAAGAGAATAAGTGACGCCTAACAGCTGAGGAGAACTCACAGAAGCTGAATGACAACACCCTTGCAGTTAGCCCTTCAAGGCAAAATCATGGCTTGTCAGTTCATGTCTGCCTGCTTTCAGAGAACAGGCTTTTCCAGGCTCTGGATCATGCTACTGTCAACCAGCTAAGCAGAAATACTCTGATACACGCCTTGATATGGATTTGTTATGGCACACATAGAAGCAAGCAAGCATTTAAATGGTTACTTTTTTCTTTGCCTCATAAATACTTGGATACAGGTGATAAGTGCTATGTTTTAGTACCCTGGGGTGTCTCCCCCTGCACAGCAATGTATTTACACGGTGTTGAGAAAAGGATGGTCTTGTAGTTAAGGTGCTGGGCAGGGATTCAGGTGATCTGTGTTTGGTTCCCCACTTTACCACAAATTTCAATGTGACTTTGGGTACATCACTAATGGACAGGTTTTCAAAACAGCTCAGCACCTAGTAGCTTCTATTGATAACATATGGGTGTTAAGTTCATCTGAAAAATCTGACCTTACTCTCTCTGTGGTTCAGTCCACCATCTGAAAAATGGAGATAATACTTCAACTGATTTCCTTATTCCAATTGTAACTTCTCACGGTCTCTTATCATATATTTGAATAGACCTAGCACAATGGGCTTCTAGCCTCAAAATGTTGCCACCATGCAAATATAATACTACAGATTTTGTCTGACATTATCTGAATAATTATCTGAGTTATTTAAACTCCTGATGCTGTACTGTTTCATTCTCATAGACTATTTCCATAAAATACACTCAGGTACCATGCTGAGGAACAGTGGATTCATTTATAAAATATTTATTGATATAATGGATTTATCCAGACCTTGCCATGTTCAAAGAACTGTGCAGGCATTAACTAACTGAAATTTCAGTATTTTTCTACAAAGAATAACTGATATATAAGCAACTCTACCAGGACATAACCAGCTCTTATAGTCACATCCTATGTTTCTCTTGGTCAGGTCTGTGTCATGAACCCAAAATTCACAATCTGTGGCAGATGGTTTTGTGTTAGAAGAAAAACTATCGCTGTACAAGACATGGTCCCCTCTATTCACCACCCCTTTGCTGTTTCATTTTTCCCTTTCTCAGTGGCTTTGGTGTCTGTTCACCATCACAGAATCTAGATCACATGTCTAGAGAGCAACTCCTGGGTTGTTCACAAAAGTTATTTATAATTTGATTAAAAAAAGATACCAAGAATACCAGGTATTGTCTGTCTCCCCATCCTCTTATGTTGCCTCTTAAATGCCTGGGAAAAAGAAAATGAAGAGTCTCCTTTCACCTTCTTTGGTCCACCATGAACCAAATACCATTTATGGAATAAACCCCCTCAAGATTTCTCTTATGCATCAACAACTGGCAAAGAACCTGAGAGGAGTTGGCATCCTTTTCTAAACACCCAGATGCATTCATGGCTTCTAACAAGTTGATTTACCTTCACAGGGATAAAATCTCCCAACGTGGCTTTGTCCATGACAAGCTGAGGAATGAACTACCAATAATTTCCCCATCTGTGAAAGTAGCAGTGATGGCCTCCACTCAGACACAAGCCAAAACCAAACACTGAGAAGATTCAGTTATCAGCCCTAATTAACGTCACTGGCTTGTCACACCCTGAACACCCACTAATTAGCTTGCATGAGTTATCATCATCATCATCATGTTCCCATTACGCCTCTGGTGTTTAGGGCAGTGATGAAGCTCCTCCACTCCTGTCTGTTTCTGGCAAGTCCTTCAATGGTTCCCTAGCTGTGTTTTTCAGCTCAGCTTCCACAGCTCTTCGCCATCTTGTTTTCAGGCAGCCTCATTTTAGCTGGCCTTCAGGTATCCATCTTGCTACTCTGGTGATGGAATCAGTTTCCATCCAAGGCACATGACCAATCCATCTCCAACACCTCCTGCTTATGATGGTGCTCATATCCTCTTGGCCACACTGTGTGAATAGATCTTGGTTTGAGATTGTTCTGGGCCAAAAGATATGGAGGATTTTTCTGAGGCAGGTTGTATGGAATGAATGAGTTAACCCACTGTTAAAATAACATCAGTTTGGTCAAAAATATAGCTGGGTGTAACTCTTAGTATAATGACTCATTTGGGATCAAGTCATTCTCTTCTGTGCATACTGAATTTAGATATAAAGGGTATTAAGCTTCACTTTATAGTGCTAAATAAGCTGGACATTTCCTACTCTTATCAAGTGTCGGGGGGGGGGGGGAAGAAAGTCATGTTACTTGAGGACACCTGTTGCTCAATAACTGAAACAACTACGCCTCCCCTCAACAAAATGCTATTTACTAACTTTTTACCAACTGACCATCTGCCTTTTTTAACAAGTTCAAGAGACTAAATTTCCCCATGGTTTAGGTTACAGCACGGAGGCTAAGTGGTTAGGATCTCTGATATACTAATCCTATGAGAATGCTGTGTACTTTTGTCACTTTCTACATTCTTAAGTCTATGGCTTGGAGAACTGTCTGCTTGCAGTAAGCGAAGGAAGTGTTAATGCAGCTACTCATGCAATCTGAATGATAAGCATCTTCCCTAGATTTGCTTTAAAATGGTGTTCAGGCAGAAGAAAAAAAAAGAGGAATGAAAGAAAACATAATTTCTATGATGATGGCCCCACTGTGCGTATCTTTTGCAGTTATTACCTGCATAGGTTTGGCTTCTACTCATGGATCTTTTAGGACATAATCCAGTGCCAGTGAAGTCAATGCGAGTTTTGCCATTAGCTTAAATCGGTGCAGAAAGAGGACGGCAGTGAGTTTAGTGATTCAGCACTTCAGTTTCACAATGACTCGGTAAGATATTAAAGAAATCTCAGAGGATATGTCTCCACATTAAAGAAAAACCCACAGCTAGCCCATGCCCACTGACGGGCTGATGGGGCTCGGTGCCACCTCTGTGCTCTGGCCCACCCCATCTAATGACCCATTTCCAGCCCTGGCCATCCCTGATACTTCAGAGGAAGGAGATAAAAAAAGACCCTTCGAAAATACATTGTGGGAGGGTGTCCTTCCTGACCCCAGATGGTAGCAGGCTGAAAACCCTGAAGCATGAGTTTTCAGGAACATAAAACATAAGCCAGAAGTGAGCCCCGTGAATGTAGAGAGCTGCCTCTATTATCACACACAGCCCTGACATATAATTGCAAACAAATTTGTCCAGATCTCTCTCAAAACTAAATTAAGTTGTTTGCCCCCACAACTCCTATTGGGAGGCTGCTCCAGAACCCCACTTCTTCTCATTTCCAGTGTGACAGACCACTCTCTTCTTTGCTTCAAACAGTGCCCTTTAATTCACAGTGCAAGTCCCCACCACCAATATATATAGCTTTGTATAGTCCTTCAGCATACAGCTCTTGATAGCTCAGCTCTACAGCTTACAGCTTTACAGACTCTATATAGTCCAGCTCTTAACATGCAACTCTAAACAGTTCTTAACACTCAGCTCTGAATAGCTCCTAACTCCATACCATCCCCACCACCCTGGGCTTGCTTCCTGGCAGGCCTTTTATCCCCCTGAGGAGGCTGCCAGGTGCCACTCATCAAGCCTGAGCCCTCTGCAGCCCAGGTGGCTAATTAGCCTTTCCTGCAAGGGAGGTTTGCAGGCTGGTGCTCCCTCTTAAAGGGCCCGCAGGGCTGGCTCAGGACTCTGCCACACCAGCCTGATTTTATTCCAGTTTATATCTGCCTATTCTTGTGTCAACACCGTCCTTTAGTTTATACAGCTCTTCAACCTCCCTGGTATTTAAACTGCCCCCCCCCAAAGTATTTAAAGGGAACAATCATATCCCTTCACGGCCTTCTTTTCGCTAGACTAAACAAGCCAAGCTCTTCTGGTCTCCTCTCATAAAACAGAGTCTCCTCCACTCCCCTGAACATCCTAGCAGCTCTTCTCTGCACATATTCCAGTTTGAATTCATTTTTATTGAACATGGCTGACCAGAATTATACACATTATTCCAAATGAGGTCTTACTAGTACCTTAACAATGGCATTAATAACACTCTGCTACTGGAAATGTCTGGCCTCTTCCTTCCTAGGATCACATTTGCCTTTTTCCATAGATGTGTCATACTAGTGGCTCATAGTCATCCTGTGATGGGCCCACACACTTCTCACCAGGTCTCTCTCCTCCCCTATTGCTTCCAACTGATGAGTACTCAGCACATAGCAGAAATTCTTCCTATTAGACTCTAGATCAGGGGTCTGCAACCTTTACCACTCAAAGAGCCATTTGGACCCGTTTCCCACAGTAAAGAAAACACTGGGAGCCACAAAACCCTTTTGACATTTAAAATGAAATAACACTCTTCTTCCCTCCCCCTTCTTCCCTCCCCCACCCTCTTCTTCCCTCCCCCTCCCCTCCAGCCGTGCTCTCGCTCTTCTTCCCTCCCTCCCCCCCCTCCGGCCGTGCTCTCGCTCTTCTTCCCTCCCTCCCCCCCCTCCGGCCGTGCTCTTCTTCCTCCCCCCCCTTCCTCCCCCCCGCTCCGGCCGTGCTCTCGCTCTTCTTCCCTCCCCCTCCCCTCCAGCCGTGCTCTCGCTCTTCTTCCCTCCCTCCCCCCCCTCCGGCCGTGCTCTCGCTCTTCTTCCCTCCCTCCCCCCCCTCCGGCCGTGCTCTCGCTCTTCTTCCCTCCCTCCCCCCCCTCCGGCCGTGCTCTTCTTCCTCCCCCCCCTTCCTCCCCCCCGCTCCGGCCGTGCTCTCGCTCTTCTTCCCTCCCCCTCCCCTCCAGCCGTGCTCTCGCTCTTCTTCTTCCCCCCTTCCTCCCCCCCCGCTCCCCCCCCCTTCCTCCCCCCCGCTCCGGCCGTGCTCTCGCTCTTCTTCCCGCCCCCTCCCCTCCAGCCGTGCTCTCACTCTTCTTCCTCCCCTCCCCCCCCGGCCATGCTTTCGCTCTTCTTCCTCCCCTCCCCCCCCCGGCCGTGCTTTCACTCCCCCCCCTCCCCCAGCTTGCCTTGCCTTGCCTTGTGCCCCAGCCCCGGCCCCGGCTCGCTCTTATCCGCCGGCTCCGCCGCGCTTCGCCTCCTGCCCCGGCCCCGGCCCGACTCGCACTTCTCCGCCGGCTCCGCCTCGCCTCGTGCCCCGGCCCCGGCTCCGCCTCCATTCTTCTCCCCCCCCCCCCGCCGCTCGCCTCTTATTGACCCCGCCCCTCTCTTTCGGCTGCGGCTCCGCGCACTGGTTGGACAGTGCTGGCGGGCCGCATAGAAAACAGTCTGCGGACCGGTTAAAATTAGAACACACAGGGAGCCGCATCGGAGGGATGAAAGAGCCGCATGCGGCTCTGGAGCCGCGGGTTGCAGACCCCTGCTCTAGATGCATTGACCTTGCACTTTGTACTATTGACTTTCACGAATTTCTACCATGCCAGTCTTCAAGGTCATACAGATCTTCCTGTGTAATATTCCGATCCTCCTGTGTACTGATGGTGCCTTCCAACTTTGTATCATCAGCACATTTTATCGTTCCTTTTTGCACCAAGGTCATTAATAAAAATATTTACTATCAATGGTCCCAAGACCCATCCTTGAGCAACTCCACCGGTAGCTTCTCTCAGCTCTGATAATTCCCTTTTCAGTACCACCTGTTGCCTTCTCACTTTTAACCAGTTCTTTATGCATCTTATAATGCTGATCCTCATCTTCCCTAATTTATCTAATAATTTCTTATACGATACCATGTCATTTTACTGAAGTCCAAATATATTTGATCTACTGCACTTCCCTTATTTATCAAATCAGGTATTTTCTCAAAGAAGAAAATCAGGTAATTTGACATGATACCTTTGCATTACATCCCCTTTACCATTTACCTCTGTAAATTTAATTGTTCTTTCCTTGTTAATTTGTTCTAAACCCTTACATACTACTGAGGAAAGACTAACAGGTCTGTAATTGCCCAGATGATACTTTCCCCCCTTTCTTAAATATAGGTGCAATGTTAGCTATTCTTCTCCATCATATGCCAGTTCTTTCAGTATTCTGAGAGAGAAATTATCTGGTGCCCTCAAGCTCGGGGCATTACATTCTAAGTTTCTCTTCCACCTCAGATATGGTGCTTGCAGTCCCAGAGGGGTGGGAATAGCGGGTCTCCACGTGCTCCCTATGCCCACAAGCACTGCCTCCGCAGCTCCCATTGGTCACAGTTCCCAGTTAATGGGAGCTGTGAAGTCAGCACTGGGGGGCGGGGGCAGCAGCAGTGTGCAGAGCTGCCTCTCCTCCCTCCCCATAGGGGCTGCAGAGACATGCTAGCCCCTTCTGGAAGAGGTGTGGGGATAGGGCAGGCAATCAGCCTGCCTTAGCCCCGCTCCGCTGCCAATCCAGAGCTGCCTGTGAGACGCACCTCGTTGCCAGAGTCTGCACCTCACACACACTCCTGAACCTGAACCCTCTACCCCAGCCCAGATCCCCCTCCTGCAACCAACTCCCTCCCAGAGCTTGCACCCGTCTCACACTCCGAACCCCTCTCAGCCCCAGCCCAGAGCATGCACCCCATCCTGCACCCCAATACCCTGCTGCAGCCCGGTGACAGTGAATGAGGATGGGGGAGGACTAGCGGAGGGGGGAATTGAGTGAGTGGGGTGGGGCCTCAAGAAAGGGGCAGGGTAAGGCCTGGGTTGATCTTAAATTCAAAAAGTGATCTTTGTGCATAAAAAGGTTGGAGACTACTGTACTATATTGATACACAGTTCTTCCAACTGCACTGCAAAGGACAGCGGAGAGGTATCTGATTAGGTTTAGGGAGGGTGGCTGGCACGCTTTCCTGCTTAATTGAATTTCTCCTACCAAATAAACAAGACAAATCTGTACATGCACTAGCAATGGGGTAAGAAAGATTACTTTTTAAATATGTGTTTTATTGTGCCCCTGGTTTCTTATAGTTGTTTTATGTAGTTTGTAATTAGGAGCCATGAAAAACTAAGGCCTCGATTCTGCAAATGCTCTGCACATTTTTACCTTACACATAAACAGTCCCATTGGTGTCAATCAGATCACCCACATGCGCAAAGTAAAAACATACATGTAAGGGTCTGCACGACTGAGAGCTTTCCATGTAGCCCCTTTAGTCACCAGGCTCTTAGGAAACATCTACAATGGCTACTCTCTCACACACATCCACACCCCACTCATGTGAGTTTTGAAACCTTGGCAACAACTGCACAATAATATATATCCTCCAGGATGCACATAGCTAATGAGTAGGTACAGCTGTTACACTCATGTGGTCCAGCAAATGGGGAAGCTTGTTTTTATTGTGGTCAGCTACATTGCACAAGAACTACAGATGAACTGACTCACCAATAGCAACCCACAAATAGTACCAACACTACTATCAACTATCGTGTGTTACGGTTGTAATGATGCACACAAAACAAGTGAGAACTTAAAAAAATAGACTGAGTTTCTACTTCTGGTTGCAAATCACCAAAGAGCATTTTATTCAAGGAATTTGAATCAAGTATCTCTGACAACTGCCTCTGAAACAGTCAAAAAATTGCTGTCATTCTCAGGATACATTCTAGGTTATTCTTATTTGGAACCTCTGCAAATGATTTTATTTGTAGTGCTAGGACAACATTTTAAAATCAAAGGGGCAAGCTGTGCATTGGTGACGACACTTTCAGATGACAGATACTGCAGGGTTCACATTAACTGTCAAGATCTTTGAAAACTAAAAAGAAGAATACAACCTCTGGATCCCATAGCATCAATGTGTTAAAACAAGGGGACGCAGGTCATCTAACAGGTTGAGGCCCTAAGACCCAAACCTTAACAAGACCAGCATCTTAGACTGGATAGTCTCCAAGCCTTATTTATTTTAAAGGGGAAAGCACACTGGCCACTGTTACATTTCACAGCATACTGCCAAACCAAAGAGAAGGTGCTATAAACCAGCATGAAGTACAACAGCATGATGTGGGAGGAAAACGGATACACAAAAGGAAAAAGAAAAAAAAGGGGAAGACACTGAACAATCAATTTTCACGGAGCCTGATCCAAAGCCCATTGAAGTCAATAACAGGAGTCTTTCTATTGACTTCAACTGACTTTGCATCAGGCACTTACTGAGAATACCCAAACATAATGGCTCATCACCATTCAGCTTAATTTTCACTATGTGCTGTTTCAGGTCAACTCCTAAATTCTACTCTGCTTCAAACATTTCTTTTCCAAAAGATGACACACAACGTTACTTCACCTGAGATTTTATTATTTCCCTTATGAAAAATTTATTAAGGTGTCCTTATGAACTGGGCTCAGTACATACAGGACCTTTCATTTACAGAGATTTTTGAGCCTGAGCAACTCCACTGATTTGAACAGAGTTTCTCCTGATTTACAACAGCGAAGGAAGAAAATCAGGACCACGGGCTTTTTGAAGATCCACAAATGAGCAGCCCTGACTGCTTCTGAAAAGCAGCACTTAGGCTTACAGGCTTCAAACTGCCCCATACAAAAGACGTTATTTGAACCATCTGAACAGCAAAGGAAGGACTGAAGAGATTTTTAGTTTGAGTAACACTGAGATGTTTCATTAACAGAAGAACAAATGGTCCCATTATATCCTAGGCAGAAGGCTCTTCCATCACATAATTTAGATTTAAGGGAGGCTGGCTGCCAAGACTTGGGTGAAAGTGACTTAGTTAGAGAGAGTTAGACTAGAGTCACTAAAGTAAAACTTTGTATCCAATAGTGTCATTTTACCTGAAAACACCAGCACTAGAAAACAAAGAAGGAAAGAGATCATTTATGGGCCAAATCCTGCGTATCTAACTCCAATGTCACTAGCATGAATAACATGAACAGAACTGTCCTTATATTAGTTCAATCTTTACACGAGAAGGAAAATGAAGTAATATAATCAGATGTCATTGTAATAATCTATGCAACACTATTCGTCTTCAAAGCCATTTACAAAACTACTAACAAATTAACCCTCTCAACTCCCCGGTGAGATATGATTTATCTTAATTTTACAGATGGTTAAATAGCAAGTAAGTGACTTTCATAAAGTCAGAGTATCAGAGGGAGGACTATAACTCAGTTATAATGCTATAGACCAGTGATTCTCAACCTTTTTGGGCTGAGGGCCCATTTGTAAATGTTTATGGCCTGCTGTCACAACCCACCAGGTAGTCTAGGGGTGGAGGCCCTGAGGTGGTTTCATGTGGCTCCTGCCTGGCACTCACTCCACAGTGGTGGCTCCTGCAGCTCCTGTTCTGTGGGGCTGGCTGGGCTTGGCTCTGGGCACTGCAATCTTTGGGGTTGAAACGCTGCTCAGGTTTGGCCCCGCTTCCCAATTGGACCAACTCTGTGTGAGTGGAGTTGTGAGCTGGTTCATGGGGTTGCAATACCACTCACTTAAATTTGGCCTACCCGGACTCCCATTATCATGACAGGCGGGCCAAACCTGAGTGACGCTGGGACCCCAGAGGTTGCAGTGCCTCAAGCAGGGAGGCGAGCCCAGCCAACCCCGCGGGACAGGAGCCACCATGTGCCCCTTCGAAACATTCTGGTGACCCAACGTTGGGTCCCGACCCACAGGTTGAGAAAGCCTGCTGCAGGCTGTTGTCCCACATCATTATTTCAGCTACATGTGTGTTCCTCATTTTATGGGTACTGGACTTGACACCTTAGGGTCTGATTTGCAGAAGTGCAGAGCATTCACAGCTGCAACTGAAGTCAATCAAAGCACTGCTTTGAACATACAAAATGCTACTTACTGCTAAATTTCCTGAAAAATCAGGCCCTAAGCATATCAAATTGGGCATCCAAAATTAGTTTGCAAACTGCTGACTTTAATTTTTCAGTACCTCAGTTCCCCATCTATAAAATGGGGATAACATTGCCCCAGTACCTCACAGGTGCATTGCAAAGATGAATTAATGTTTGTGAAGCACTCAGATATACGTAATGAGTACTATAGAAGAGTCCACATTGAAAATAATAATTCTGTCTTCACTGAAGGGTTTAAATAGTGTGCAGTAAATAAGGCCTAGGGCCACACATTGAACCTTGAGAATAAAAATTATCCATTCTGTGCAGTGAATGAGGCAGGCGTCCCATGGAAAAATAGTATGAATCACGTAATTAAAGACTGTAGCTTAATATACCGTATATACTCGAGTATAAGCCGAGTTTTTCAGCCCACTTTTTGGGCTGAAAAAAGCCTCCTCGGCTTATACTCGAGACAACCCGGTAAAAAAAAAAAAAAAAAAAAAAAAAAGCCTCGCTCTCCCGTCCCCGCCGCGGGCGGGCTCCCGGCAGGGACAGGACGGGTCGCGCCCGCAATGGCCGGGGCTCCCCCCGTGACAGGCCGCGGCACGGAGCCGCCGGGCCCAACCGCCCCGGGATCCTCCCGAGCCAGCCCAGCTACCGCGCAGCGGGGGCCATTCCCCCCCCGGGGAGGGGTGAGTGCAGGGCCCGGCCCGGGCGGCGGGCTGGGGGGGGGGGGAACGGCCCCCGCTGCGCGGTAGCAGGGCTGGCTCGGGAGGATCCCGGGGCGGTTGGGCCCGGCGGCTCCGTGCCGCGGCCTGTCACGGGGGGAGCCCCGGCCATTGCGGGCGCGACCCGTCCTGTCCCTGCCGGGAGCCCGCCCGCGGCGGGGAGGGGGGAACCGGGACGCTCCCGGCAGCCCGCCCGCGCGGCGGGGACGGGAGAGCGAGGCTTTTTTTTTTTTTTTTTTTTTTTTGGTCCGGCGGGGAGGAGGGAACCTCGGCAGCCCGCCCGCGGCGGGGAAGGGGGAACCTCGGCAGGGGGAACTCGGCAGGGGGAACTCGGCAGGGGGGAACCTCGGCAGCCCGCCCGCGGCGGGGAAGGGGGAACCTCGGCAGGGGGAACTCGGCAGGGGGAACCTCGGCAGGGGGGACTCGGCTTATACTCGAGTCAATAACTTTTACCGGTTTTTGTGCTCAAATTAGGTGCATCGGCTTATATTCGGGTCGGCCTATATTCGAGTATATACGGTATATCCACAAGGAGGCTAAAATAAAATTACACAGGAAGCCGTAATTCGGGCATGTCCTAACTTCTGAGCGCTCAGTTTTGCAACTTTAATAATGTTTTAACAGAGTTTTGTGTATAATTTATAATACAAAGATAAACACACATACATACAGTCTACAAATGGCTAGCACTAACAGCGTTCATCTCCTAAACTTCTTTAGTACAGTGACTCTCAAGCTTTTCCATACCATGACCCCATGCTACAACATCTAGCCTTTGTGGCTGTGACTTCCAGGCTGAGAACCCATTCACTTGGGGAACTGAGCTGGTTTGGTTGCTAGCATTTGTCTGATTTATTTCTGAAATAAATGGCAGATTAAGACAAAGTGCCTTAGATTACACACCAAATGTTGGTAGGCTCGTATTATTACATTAGCACACGGAGCACAGAATAATTGCGTATCATGCATGTGGGTTTGCATTTGAAGATATTAAACAGAGATCCCCTTCTGCCAGGTTTTGCTGGCTGTCCAGGTGGAAGTTAAAGATTCAATAGCAAATCTGAAAAAAAATCAGGAGACAATCCCAGTGCCTCAGCACACACACACTGGGCCCAATTCACTGCTGTCTTGCCACATGTGTATTCATCTACACCAGTGTGAAGTGGGTGTAAAATACTAGTGTTCTGATCTGGTACTGTTCTGGCACTGGCATAAACGACTTTACAAGGAGCAGACCAACCTATGGACCTGAACTTGATCTCATGCTATTTTACAACAGTGAAATTTGTTTAATTCAAATGGAGTTAATCCCATTGAAACCAGAATCAGCCCCTTTCTCTTTACCCACCCTTAGGGCTCTGCATGAGCTACTCCTGAACACACAGGGCTTGACTACTACAATATTACACCATCTTGTGGAACTGCACTGATAGAAACACAGTGCATATCAGGCCTAGAATTTCTGCTCTGATTGCCTACATAGCCACGGCAGCACCTGCACTACTTTGCAAAGCCTCAAGGATACAAACTCAGTATTGCAAGGTATTATTATGTAAAACCCAACCTTCCATTCTAGAGTTCCGCCATTCTTTACCCATATGGCCTCCTTTAAAGAAAAACACCACTCACCCAGGTAATGTAATGGGAAACAGAGGACTCTTCATCTGTCTGAAGATCCATATGGGGAAAGAAGGCCGGGACTGGAAGGGCCATGAGAGGAGTGAGTAGGCCAAGGACTGGGCTGTGAAGGGAACAGACTTTATCCCTCTCCATTCCTCCTACCATGCCTAACAAAGATTATAGCCTAGGTCAAAATATGCCCTTTCCCATGGAGCCTCCTCTATGCCAAGGATCCCCTAGGGCAACCAAAGACCAGGGTCGGAGCCCCCAGGGAACAGAGAGAGGCCAGAAGCCCAGGGTCTCCCCTTTAGATGGCCCTGACACCCACACATCCCTAGGCATTCACAGGGTTTAGGGTGAGTGGGCATAAGTTATACCCCACAAGAAGAAAACCCAATTGCTCCTTCCTAAGGGAACAGTAAGGGAGAAAATCTGCAAGAGGATCTCTTCCTTAGGTTTTACCACAAAGGGGGAGAGATCTAGCCTAATCTGGAAATCAACATTTTAATGATAAGCCTGTGCTGATTTTAATAGTAGGGGCAACATAAACCACTACATTATTTATTAATTATTATTATTTATTATTAGATGCTCTACTTATGCACTGCGATCAGCATTTCACAGTTATAAATATTTAAACTCAAAGACTTTGGCTTTGCCTTCTACACAATTTTAATAAACAGCATAGCTTTGGCAGAAATTCCTTTGTGCCTCTAGCTGGAAAATCTTACTTTAATATAACTCTAGCTTGCAACGGTGAAAAACCTCACAGGTAAGTGGGACTGTAACATAGGAGAAGACAGAGGAAGAAAAACTATCAACAATTTACTGAACTGGGACATTATGACAATAGTGACATTGTCTCTTTCCCCCTTTCGCCCCTCTGCCCCTTGCCCTTCTCCCTCACAGTGCGGGTACGGTGGTCATCACAACCTAAGTCACTTTTGAGACAACTCATAGTCAAGTGGTGTGATTTTCATATCAGAGGAAAATGGGTGACAATGGGCTGAATGAGGAGGAAAGCAAACTAGCAAAGAGAAGCAGATTTACAAACTTACCTCTCTGTGTTGCTCTTATCCTTACAAGAGTTCAGGGAGGTTTATTCCATCAATATCCATAAAGCACTTTAAGATCTTCATTTAGAAGCCACTACAGAAATGCCAGCTATTATTAATATATTGTCTATTGCATACGAATCAAGAAAGCAGACAGGCCTATATCTAAAATTCTAGGGTCATTGGTTTGTTTGTTTTTTAAAAAGAGATGAAGAAAAAGGATGTTGACTTTTATTGTGCAGTTTTATGTGGTGAGTTCTCATTTTTATAGATCATGAACCGCAATTCATTTAGGGTTTTCTCAATTATTGCAGGGCCGGCTCTAAGGTTTTTGCTGCCCCAAGTTTTTTTTTTTTAAAAAAAAGTGTCCAGAGTACCGCCGAAGCAAAGAGAAAAAAAAGCGGCCCAAGCACCACAAAGCAAAAATTAATAAATAAATAAATAGAAAGGGGGGCAGGACGGAATGTACCGCCTCAAGATTGGCCGGAATGCCACCCTTTAAAATGTGCCGTCCCAAGCATATGCTTCCTTGGCTGATACCTGGAGCCGGCCCTGAATTATTGGTAACCAGATGGTAAACAAAAAGGAACCTAGATCTATTTCTAAACTGATTCTATGAAAACAATACATAGCAAGCATATCATGCACATAAAGTTTACTTTTTTTGGACCCAATCCTACCGCGATAGAGGAGAACCCAGATGCATTTGCCCTGAACTGACAACTACTAACACCACTCGCATTGGCATGATCCAAAGTCCTTTCAAGTGAGTGGGAGCCTCTGGATAGGCCTATAGCGTTTCATGCAAGGAGTAGCTCCACTAACTTCAGTGGATTACTCAAGGTTAAAAAACACACTACAACTGATAGTGTTTGTGGAATTGGGCCTTACATCTCCAAACATCTCTCAGAGAGATTTAAAAATAAGATCTGACCATTTTTATTCCTTAGTATCTTCCCTCTTTTCTTCTTTCCTAATCTCCTTGTTCCAGTTTCTTTTAAATAGTTTTTCCCTTAAAACTTCTTATTTTCCAAATTACTTTTCTGAAACATAAACACAGCAATATCCGCAAGGTACAGTTTACAAACCAAAGTCTCATTTTTCTTTTTAATATCAGCTTTCTCTCTACCCGTGACATACTCCCCAGATATTAGTAGTACAGTACAGGCTTTTCGTTAACCATAACAGTTCATTGTCACAATGTAGAGGCCTATAATTTTAGGACATAATCTGTCTTCAAATGTGCTGTTGTGAAATACTGAGCCTACACTAATATAAACCTTCTACTTTGCTGTAGGATCCTTATAGTCTTTGGGCGGATTATGAGAGTGTTCTTTCTAGATGAATGACTCCTTGGATGCTAAAGGACAGATCCTACATCCATCCAAGTCAATTGCAAAATGCCCCCTGACCTCAGTAGAAATACTGTAGACCTCAGTAGAAGCAGAATGAGGCCCCAAATTGACAAGGACCCCACCGAGGGAAGCAAACTGTCAGAGCTTTGTATTAAAGTATAATCAGTGTTGAATAGATTATCTTAGACATTTAATTTATAGGGCCCAAACGCATGCTAGGTACTTCATAGGAACTGAAAGACACCATGCATGCTCACAAGAGATTACAATCTAAATTTTAGATGCGACAAAATGAGTGAGAGAAAAACAGTGGGTTCTGAACGAAGACAAGGGTTACTTCAACAACATCCTATATGTTTACTCATTTTAGGTACGCGACCATCTTTGTGATTATTAAGATTAGCTGGCCAGACCCTCAGCTGAGGAATACTGGCCTAGCTCCATTGAAGTCAGTAGAGTAAAGCCGATTTATCCCAGAAGAGGCTTTGGGCCTTTGTTTTAGGCTGGTTTGTTTTATCTTTTAAAACAGAGGATCACAATGATTCACCTATTGAAGGCATCACAGAAAAAGTAAGTTTTGAGGAGTAATTTAAATAGCTTGATGGACATGAGCAGGGAGGGGGTTTCATGCGTACGGGACATGCATAGATCTGACATTTAGAACACTGAATACCATGAGTGCATCTTAATCAGAAAAATGCCAAGGTTACAGGAAGTCAACACTCTGAATCAGATCATTCAAATTCTATTTTTTGTTCTGTTCAGGAAGGAGAAGCTGAATAACAAGACGGCAAAAAAACAAGACAGCTCTGACAGTGGCTTTCTTTCTTAATGTGTTGTAAACATTTACATGGACACGCACAACAAGCAAAACAAGAGCAGGAGTGTGAAATTCTTCACCTTTTTGTCTATAAACCAGTTTCAACTTTTTGTTGTTGTTGTTGTTTTTGCATTTCTCGTGTCAATAATTTTAAAAGAATAAACTGTACACAAAATTGCAATCAGACAGCATTTGGAAAATGGCCACATCTCACATAGAGACCGAGTGGGTTGAAAGGATATGGTTCATTATGGTCATGCACAAATTAAAGCCCCAATCCTACAAACAAACACATGAATAATTGGAACTCATTGGAATTACTCATATACAGATGCATAAAGTTACTCAATGTGCATATTAGGAAGATCTAAATTGGGCCTAGAGGACCAAGTTTCAGGACTTTTTTGCAACTTGATCTCCATTTTATGCTTGAATGTACACTCCTGTTTTAAATGCTGAAAGAGCATGTTTCCATAATTTCCTCTTTGTTGAACCACTTTTGTGCTAAGATTTCCCATACAGTTTAACTATTTATGCAAGCCCATGGACAGAGATACTCTGTCTTTATACTGGTAACTAACGCTGAATATCATAATAGTTTTTAAAGTGCTGATCACATTTTTTTTCCAGATGAGATAATAAACTAGGTTTCCCCCCACACACAGTTTTTTTAAAACCCATTTATTTAGAAATCTGATTTCTATTTAAACTGGACTTTGGGTTTTAAATTAAATACATTTTCCTTTTTAAAAATAAATGTATTTTAAAAGAAAATTTGAAATGATGGCAATATATATTATGCCCTAAACTTATTACAAGCCATTAAAACCATTTAAATGAAACAGAAATTAATATTCAAGCAGTACATGTTGGCTGCTGAAGTTTTTTAAAAAAGTGAAATCAAGAAATTAGTGGAAATTACTGGCTAAGCACCTGGAACCAGAGTTTACTGAAGATCTAAACGAGCTTTTGACAGCAAGCAGTAGTCTCTTCTACAGGTGCAGAGAACATATTTTCTTCATTTTAGTTTATTCAACTTCTTCATTTCAACAACATGTTAATTCAGATTTAAGAAATTAAATGTCAGTAAAAAAAGCAAGAAAGTCATTTTCCTCTTCTAGTTCATGAATATAAGTAGGAGGATGAGATTTATTAGTCCTAAAATCTTATAGGATATGTTGACCAGAAACAATCAGTCCAATTCACCAACTCCAGATCTTTCTTTTATTTAATATATCAGTTAGTTGTAAATGCAAAACATTATCTAATAAACATGTTTTCTTACTACCCAGCATACATTTAACTAATAAAAATAATTTTAAAATGCTATGTTTTTGTACATTTTCAATGGAATTTCAATTTCCATCCAAATGCAGTCTGGCACAAATCACAAATAAAAAAATGAGTCACCTAGTAAATACAAAATGGGTCACTCACCATTTTCTAATATAAAAATATGTAAAAATTAAGAACTGAAACAAATGTATGTTAAGTTATATAGTTGTCTAAATTAATGCATATAGATATAGTGTATCCTTCCAGTTAGCAAAACAAACGTACCAAATTTAGTGCAAAGGCTATATTTAGAAGCAAATCAACAGCAAGCCAGAATCAACCTTTCTTTAGGAAAATAACTAGACAGTACAAGTAAAAAACACAATTAAAATCACTGATTTAAATAAGGGTTGCCTCCTTGCTGATTTAAATTATTAAAATCAGGGATTTATATTGCTTTGCTTTAAATCGATCCACACTGGTTTTTTTCCTCTTTTTAGATGTCAGTTCTTTTTCTTTCTTCTTTAGTTTCCATAATTTTGTATGTTACTTGACTATTAAGTCTGATTTGAGATTAAACACAATCTGAAGGACTTGGACATGGACATGCTATCTGCAGTAACTGTTTGAGTTTTAGGGGGGAGGCATTGGTACAGTGGATATATCAGTACAGATGCTTCCACGTATAAGTTTGTATCTTTTTCCCCTTATAAAAATGTGATGAAAATACAGACAGTGAAATAACAGCATATTATGTAGGAGTACGTTTAGGTCTGAAATAATAATGTACCCTTGTATTGACAGGAAGAGCACAGAACTACACTATAGAACAATAATAGGGTTTGATTAATCAGTTACATTATTTGCATTGAAATAGCAATCAGATGCTGTAAGCTTAGGTATGCTAAAAATGATATATCTGGTAACTTGAAGAAAATACATTTAGACCCTAGGTCAATTTCTATCGATACACCTCTGCTCACTAGGTAAAAAAAAAAACCAAAAAAAACCATTGTCATAAATGAAGGAGTTCCTTACTCAAGGACTGAATGAAACAGACACTAGAGGGAAAACCAATCTGGAGACAGCTCCCAATATTGCTTATGTGAAAGATCACAGTTCAGGTGCTGAGGTTGGCCAGAGCTTCTGGGCACACAGGGCTTGATCCTGCTGTCATTGACTTCAGTGGCACAGGTTCAGGCCCACAGTAGACGCAGCCACAGGAGGCTGGAATGTCTGATGTGACTCTCAGGTGAACAAACTCAAAGCAGTATTAAAGTTACTTTGGCTGCAAAGATGGATCGGGCCACCATTAGGGCTTTTGGGACATAGGAATACTGAATGAGTGTGGAGGAGTGGGGGAGAAAGATCCAGGCTCACTCTCATACAACACCATGATAAAATTACCTACAAGTAATGTTAAAAGAGCCCCTAGTAACCCAAGCAGTTTAAGCGATTGCTGATTTTGAATTACATCCACATTTCTTTAAACAAATACTGGTGAGGCTTGAGAAGCTCCTTACTATATTCAAGATAGTTAAAAAGTTGAGTACATAAAGGTTCTTTCTCTTTAGGAGGCAACAGTGCCAGAAATAGCATGGAATCACGGGGTGGAAGGAGTCAAGGAGTCAAGCAAGTGCCACTGCTAGGGAATAAGTCAGGGCTCCTTTCCAGGGCTGGTGACAGAAATTTGGGGGCCCCCTACTCCGATAGTTTGGGGGGGCCCCCAGCCCAGCCACCCCCCCCCCCGCCCAGCCGACAGCGGATGGGCCCCCCCTAGCCCAGCCAGCGCTCCCTCCCCCCCAGCTGACAGCTGGCGGCAGCGGGAGCGAGAGCGGCGTGAGCCGCCCATTCCCCCTCCCCTCCCCCGGACAGCGCTGCTGCCACCGGCCGGGCTGCGCTTGTCCGGAGGGAGCCGCGCCGCCTCCCCGCCCCTTCCCCGCTCTCCAGGTCCGGCAACAAGGGGGGACACAACGGGTACAGCTGTGTACCGGGGTCCCCCTAAAGTCGGGGGGCCCAGTACAGCTGTACCCATAGTACACACACACACACACCCATAGCCGGCCCTGCTCCTTTCTGGCACCTATTTGTTCAGCAGGAAGAATGGAAACCCCAAAGATACAAGGAGAAAAAAGTTTAGACATTTGAAATTTTTGGGAAAGGGAATAACTGCAAAAACATGAATGAAAAATGTTTACTGATTTTTCTTTTGGACCATCTCTAAATAACATCCAAAAGAGCTGCTGGAAGACTTGGGAGGAGTCTATTTCCTAGCATGCCTATTTAGAAGGTCTAGAACCAGTAGACAGGCATGCCAGACATCACTAGGACGCATCAGAGTGAGAAAGAAATGATTTCTTCAGAGTCAAAGTAAGTGAGAAACATTCCAGAAAATCAAGGGAGAACATGTTTTTAAACAGGAGAAAGAAAGAAAGCAAGGGCAGGGTATCTTTTTGGGAGCTCCGCTTCATGGACAGGCCAATGATGTTCAGTTTTCCTACTGAACAAGCAAAGTAAAGTACTGCATATTTCAGGAAATTAAAACCCTGATTCGCTGCCCATCTTTATTCTGCAAAGCACTTAAACACGCGCTTAACTTTACACACAGGCTTAATTTCCACTGATTTCAATTGGAACAATATGTTTATGTGCTTTGCTAAATAAGCATGGCCTAAATCATACGCTTAAATACATAAAAAAGAGATAGGCGTAAAAAGATTTCCCTCTGAGTGCTCACAAACAACCATTAATGCAACAACCCAATTAAAGTGCTCAACAGATAATAAGAGAATCCTCAAAAAGAAATTCAGGTAGTTGTATTATCCATGTATCTTTAAATTCATTGCAGCCATGAAAATGCAGAAATGTGCACAGGAAGAGATGGCACTTTCAGATCATTCAAAACTAATATTAAAATGACCTTTCTATGTAGCAGAATTTGCTTTAGGTACAGGGAAGCCTCTGAAGCACTTCCCCGTTACATACCGGATTGTGTGTCCAGTCAATGAGAGATGACGAGTAAAATGTTCAAAAGCACCTAAGTGACTTAGGAGCCTAGGTCCCATTTTCAGAAGTGACTTAGGCTCTGAAAAGCCTAAATCTCATTGAATGCCTATGGGACTCAGGCTCTTAAGCCACCTTTGAAAATGAAACCAAGTCTCCTAAGTCACCTAGGTGTTTTTGAACATTTTACCCATAATCTCTCACTTCCCACATAAAAAAGGGTCTAATTTCAGGACCTAGTGCTGAGAGGGGCTACGCATCTGCAGTTCCCACTGGCCTCATTCAGCACCTCTCAGTAACAAGCTATTAGTCAGTATTTCATTTAAAAGAAAAGAAAAACAACCCTGCTAATGGGCAAAGCCTCCTATTTTCTTTCACTTTTATTTTTGAAAGCACTATCGTTCTGTGTCTTAAATCAATTCCTAAAGCACCCATTTATAACTACAGATGTCAGCTTTAGATTGGTTGCAAGGTAATCATTCACACTGCTGCCACTGCCAGCATTAACATGTTCTACATGACAAACATCTCATTATCCATTGTAAACTACATTCTATCTAGCACCATGGAAACCCTTTGAAAATAGCATCTAACTTCACAAATGGTTTCCCTTAACAAACTGATTCTTTAGTTAGGGCTTGATTACACTTATAGCTTTATAGCGGTTTTGGTTATACCTGCTGTTATATACAGCTATAGGGATAGTGCTATAGCGTGTCCACACTTAGACCCGCCAGCGGTATAGCATGGCCACATTCCCGACACTTCAAGCGGCACAGGAGTGGTGATTTATGGGCAGCTATCCCAGCATTCAGCTGGTTGCAACATGCTTTTCAAACGAGGGAGGGTGAGGGGGAGCGTGTTGTGTGTATGCGGAGGGAGAGACTGAGTGGATTTTTGGAGTGCTGAGAGTGTGTCAACATACCGTCTTTGAAATGTGAAGCCTGGTACTCTTCTCTTTTAGGCTGGCTCATTCCGTAAACATTTGCATTGCTGATTTGCAGAGTTAAAGCTAAGCACTGAAAACGTACTTCCGCATTCCTCCAGTGAGTTCAAAACAAAGGGAAGGGAGGCTTAATTGCCTTAAATGGCTTAGAGGCTTCTCCAGAGATCACACAAAGCGATGTATTGTTAATACCCGTTTAGACTGGAGCTAAAGCGGAGCTCCCAATACGCTACAGCTGTTGATACTCAGGCAAGAAGGATTACCAGGACCAGTATACATGTGGACTTATAGCGCTCTATATGCCTCACCAGTCTGGAAGGGGAGGGAGTTATAGCACTCCTGGCGGCTTTATAGCGCTATGAAGTACCAGTGTAATCAAGCCCCCAGATGCACACTTTTCAGGGCATTTATTAGGCCAGGCGTAGTCAATAGGTGGTCTGTGGGCCAAATCCAGACCATCAGATGCTTTTGAATAGACCTCAAAATCTTTCTAGTTACTTATTATCATTATTTTATTATAATTATTTTCTCTGGAGTCTGGACCTTAACTATACCTTGACCAAGACATTTTGACCTTGACAAAAAATTATTGACTACCCTCCGTTAGGCTGAACACCAATGTCTTCATTTCACAGATCTCATCCTATTTTCTGCAACACTGCAATTTTTATTCAAATAGTTGTTTGCTGTCTTTATTATTAAGTATGGCTTGGTTTACTGCATGCTCATTAAGAAATTAATGAAACAGATTAGACTTCTCTGTTTGACAGTATCTAGAGAAAGACACCATCCTGGTCTCTGAAATAAAACCAGAAGGCAACACTGAAATTTAAAACAAAAACACAACCAGCACAGAACACCATAGGGAAGATTTTGGTCTCATTTATATACATTGGGTTCTACAGAATTACTCCTCATCCACTCAGAGAAGAATCCAGTCTCTTTGTGCCTTACCTTACAGTTCGTTCCCTTCCTAAGAGTGGGCTGTTTGCAAACCTGTACATTTGTATTAGCCGGAGATTTTGTCTGGTTCTCAGAAAGGTCAAAAATTAGAAGCAGTAAAACAAACATACATGATAAATAAGCCAGCTGGCAGCAATTTAAAGTGACCACATGGAGGAAATGTGGAGAATAATGAAAGCAGGATAGGGAGCTTTAAAAAGTCTGGGTTGTTCTATGTACTGCAAGTTATATGATGCCTCGAGAGAATTCTTTTTTTAAATCAGCTTTGTATCTTTGTAAAGATTAGTGACTGACAATCCAGGTTTAGTGCTGTCATCATTCTATAACATTTGTGGATAAAAGATGCATCTGCTCATGTGATTATATGCTTTGAAACACTCTGTATGACAAAAGTCTTATTTAAAACAACAGCAGTACTCATTCCACTTCTGCACAGTGTGGAGACTCGTGTTCTACCATAGAAATGAAAACCATGAATAAATGGACCAGATCAAAACACCAGGAAGCAAAAAAAGAGGGGGTCTGACAAAAACAGACCAAAGGAGAGGGAATAGTAATAAGTGAAGCATTATGCAAAAAAATCTAAGAAGTATGTGGTAGCTGCCCACAACAGAACCGGGTCTTGAAAATAAGAAGGGAGGTGCAGACAGATCAGTTGCCCTTTTTTGGTTTTTGGAAATAAATGGGGGAAACGTAAAAGATCAACTTAAAATTCCAGGGCAAGATCCACAGTTGATCTTACTCAGTATAGCTTAGACTCATAGAAACTCAGAGTTGGAAGGGACCTCAGTCTAACCACCTGCTCAAAGCAGGACCAATCCCATTTTTGCCCCATATCCCTAAATGGCCGCCTCAAGGATTGAACTCACAACCCTGGGTTTAGCAGGCCAATGCTCAAACTACTGAGTTATCCCTCCCACTCATTGACTTCAAAGGACTTATACCACATTATGATAGCTGAGGCGCTAACCATATATTTTAAACAACTTTCCCAAACTAAATTACCAACCTCACTTCAGATTAAAAAACGAAGATTTTTTTTAACATTCAGATTGCTTTTCATTATTTATTACTGTTTATATTTTGCTTGAGCAGCAAAATTCAATTAAGTCAGATTCACTTTTGTTTACAGTTATTTCACTCCAAGTTCTCAGAACTGCCATGTTTGAGTTGCAAATATCCTCAGGGAATGTTTATTTGTTTAAAAGCCACTGTTTCTCTGGACATGGCTTTAATTAACTGAAACATTTCTATTAATCTTTAGCTTTGTCAAAGCTTCACTTTTGTTCATATGTGGTCAGCAAAATCTAAATTTTGGGCCACTAATAAACAGAACTCGATGATGCAGCTCTCAATTAACAAAGTTGATCACACTTAAACAAAGCTTAATCTTTGACTAAGCCACAGAAGATCATTATTCTCCAGCATCACTCACAGCAGCAACTGGAAATGTGATTTGATGAAGAGCTACAAATAATTCTCAAAATGAGTTTTACTGTGATCATTCTTTCCAGCTGTATGGCATACCTTCAGATCATAACACTGTTTTGGGTGAATTTAATTGTCTGAGGAGGACTTTTTGTTTAAAACTATTTGTTATTTAAAACAAGCAATTCGCATATGGAGATGCAAAGGAAATTTTTATTAATCTATTTAAACTGAGTGCAACAAAAGTACTTTCAAAGCATCACTGGTCCTGACTCCTGACATTATAATTTATGGAATACTATCAAACCCCTGACAAATAACTAAGCAGACTTAAACATGCTTTCCTCATAAACCCCAAAGCAATTTCCACCTAAGTGGAAGAACTTGCACCAAGGTGGAAAGTTCCCCTTGACCTCTCCCATTTCACCAAGAAAATGTGAACCTAATGTTACAAGCACCTCTTAATCTCTGTAAGCAAATGTCAGTCTCCAGAGCTGAGAAAATGGCTTTGTTCTTTATGATCAGAGAATTTAAATTCAAGAGGTTGAAATGCCCTGATGAATTTAGTAACTTAAACCCAGAAAGGAAGCACCTGCTTTCTTAATAGCCAGTCAATTAAAAATCCTACCACTGTTTTATATATTCATAATTCAATCTGAACAGTCTTTTACTGGTTAATAAAGCCAAATATCTAGCTATGTTCAGACTGCTATGCAGCTACAATATGTCACAATTAAGAACAATAATGCCAAAGACTGCAGTACTGATCAACAGAGCAACAGTTCTGAAAGAAAATGTTTAAAACTGTGAATTGTGCCTTACAGAATGGATTCCAGAGTACATGAAACAAAGGTCCAAACTGACAAAGCACTCCAGGCTTGATCCTCAAGTGATGTAAATTGGCATAGCTTAGTTTACTTCAACGAAGCTGTGGATATGGGCCCCAAATCTACATTTAATTACACATCTACTCAATGTGCAGCGGCAGTCAAAAAAGCTAACAGAATGTTGGGAATCATTAAGAAAGGGATAAATAATAAGACAGAAAATATCATGTTACCTCTCTATAAATCCATGGTATGCCCACATCTTAAATACTTCCTGCAGATGCGGTTTCTCCATCTCAAAAAATATATATATTGGAATTGGAAACGGTTCAGAAAAAGGCAACAAAAATTATTAGGGGTATGGAACGGCTTCCATATGAGGAGACATTAATAAGACTGGGACTTTTCAACTTGAAAAAGATAATGAAGCGGGGATATGATAGAGGTCCATAAAATCATGACTAGTGTGGAGAAAGTAAATAAGGAAGTGTTATTTACTCCTCATAAAACAAGAACTAGGGGTCACCAAATGAAATTAATAGGCAGCAGGTTTAAAACAAACGAAAGGAAGTATTTTTTTTCACACAAACACACAGTCAACCTGTGGAACCCCTTTACCAGAGGATGTTGTGAAGGCCTATAACATGGTTAAAAAAATAACTGGATAAATTCATGAAGGATAGGCCCATCAATGGCTATTAGCCAGAATGGGCAGTGATGGTATCCCTCGCCTCTGTTTGCTAGAAGCTGGGAATGGGTGATAGGGGATGGATCACTTGATGACTGCCTGTTCTGTGTATCCCCTCTGGACCACCTGGATTGGCTACTATCAGAAGACAGGACACTGGACTGGATGGATCTTTGGTCTGACCCAGTATAACCATTCTTCTGTTTTTATGTTCTAACATACCTTCTCCTCTCCCCACAACACTCTCAACCCCCCACAATATTTTCCACTTGTGGAAACAAGTGTCTCTCCTCTCCTCTTATAATTCCAAAAGCAAGATTTCATTCCACTTATTTGCCAGTGCTGGACAACCAGAACGATTTTCAATCAATAAAATAAAGGATGTTTAAACAAAACCACAATGAAATGATCAGTGTGTTTGTCTGCTAGATTAATAACGAAAGGTAAGAAGTTGTAGGAAATGCCCTAAGTTGAACTAAAAATAAAATAGGCAGGCTTTTGAAAATTGCACTCTTGTCCCCATGCCACAGGAAACAGAATGAGGTAAAGTAAATGCAGAGGTTGGAATTAAGAATCTGCCACGTTCGGTTGCTTGTGGTCATACCGCTGAGTTCCCCACCACGATGCAGCAGGCATTTTAGTCAGTCACAGGGGGCATTTACCACACAGGAATCCCAGACTCGGAGGGAACCACTGATATAGGAGCATTCCGGTTTTGTTTTATTAAAACCATTGGCTGGCAGCTCCCCAATGAAGGCCAGATTGAACTATGCCAATTTATGCCAGGTAAGGACCTGGCCCTGCAGCTGGAATTGCGAAAATTCATCAGGAGTTAACCCGAGTGCAAGAATCTGTAGCTTTCTGTGGTGTTTCCTTTCACTGCTCTTACTATACCAAGGAAAGTCTATATCTAACCTTAATGAGAGAATTGACCATACTACAATGTCCAGATGAAGGCTTATAACATCTCAGTCTGCCAATCCCCCAGCTTTAAAAGTTCTCTATGCATTTTATAATCATTCACTTATTGTATGAGTAGTGGGCACCACTATATAAACTGCACTTACAGCTAACTTTGTAGCTGTACCCAATTCACTGCTCTCTCTGCCGTTTGTATTACTCTCAATATTGGAGCTCTGTGTCCTCGAGACTTTCAGTTTCACTTACTATTTTCTTGGTTTCCACCAACCCCTTTATTCTTCTTTAAAAGAAGGATTTGCCTAAGCCTAAGATAAGTGTTGGAGTAAGCCAGGCAAGATTTAAGACCAGTCTACTCTCTGGAGGGAGAAATGGTTGAAAATTGGGTTTAAAAACAGCTTGCACTGAGCTATTTTCTACCACCATTTGACCAGCTGGTACGGATGAGGCTGAGCGGTGTGACAACAGAGTTCTAGAACTGTGCTTGAGCCTCATTTGATCTTTAGTGGACCCAATCACCCCAGCCAGCCAAAAGTCAGAAAACACTTCAGTGAGGGCCACATCTGAATCATGTTTTAAAAAGGTTTGTAACCATGAAGATTAATGTAAATGAAGCCTGAGAAGGCCCTGCTGACATTTTTCCAGGCAACTCCCTTCTCTATCATTCAGTTATACACATTCCCAATGCACTCATCACTGTAGCATCTAGGCACCAATCCTATTAGGCTGCCACTGGACTCAGTATTGCTTTAGCTGACAGGCTTCCTCATTATCCTTTCCTCAAAAGTGACTTTGCTCTTGGCCTGAAACCACATACCTCATTAACCAAGGAGCACCGTACTGCATGTTGTGACCAGTACACAGGGGGCTCAGTCACCCATTCAGTGAATGGTAAACTGGGAGCAAACACCAGATCTGGAATTTAAGATTGGTACAACATGCTTCATATACAGAGAGAATGAGCGTCTGCTCCCGGCTTGCAAGCCCACCGAGAACCTTCTCACCCCCCTAGACAAAAGACATTAAGTCCCTGGGTTTGTTTCCCTGAGCAAAAGGAGCAGGTCTAGGCATTGTTATTGCAGGTCAGGTTTTCCTCATTCATGGTGGCAAGCTCCAAGCAGTCTGGAAAATGCACAGTCAGAGCCACTCTTCTCGACAGGGAGAGCAAGATCATTCTTTGAACCTCCTCACACTTCCAACTGCAGATTCAATTCTAGACCAAGGGCCTGCTCGAAAATCCTTTCAAGTCAAAGGGGAATTCCACTGGCCGGAAGGGTTTTGAATCAGGCCCAGAGTCATTTACAAGATCCAATATCCTCTGAATTGGTCTGCACTGGTCAGTATTTTCTACTAGCAGAGCTGTGTTCAAGAAACTGATAAATTCACTGTAAAGATGTGACACTCTAGAAAATGAATGGGGTCCTATTGCATGCTTTACGAGTAGGAAGAATTTGATGGGAGCTGATGTGGGAGGGAGAGAATTTTTGTTTGGGAAAAGTTGAGTTTAATCAGGGTTGATAAGGTTCAGCTGCCATTTTCAAATATACAAAATTCATTTATTTCTTTAGATTTCATATTATATATAAATATACAAAAGTATCATCTTTCTCCTATCCCGGCTGCTGGGGAGAAGGCGGGCAGAGCTGGTAACATCAGCTATAGTTCTCTAATACTTTCCAATAGAAGGTGTTGTTTTCAGTTGATAATGTTGCTAAATTCATACCATTCAATCTAAGGGGGATGAGACACGTATTTTGCCAGTGGGTTTTATAGATGTCTGATAAACAGCAGAGGAAGGGCGAGACTCGGGAATCTTGGATTCCATTCCAGACACTGGAGAGAACCACGTTCCACAGAGCACAGATCTTGCTACCCTTCTCCTTTCCAACCTATCCCAATTCTGTCTCTTTCCCCCCACCCCAGCCTGCAGCTTCTCTTCCTAATTCCAGTTTCCTTGCCTAGCCAGTCCCAGTTTCCCTCAGTTCATCATTCAATGCCTCCCCGAACTCCCTTACTTCTCCCCCAACCCCACTCTCCTTCCCCAGACAGTCCCAGTCTCTTCCCCTCTTCTGCCAGCTCCCAATACCAGAACGCCTCCCACACCCACATCCTTTGTCCCAATCTACTCCCTCCACCACATTCCCCATCATCAATCTGGGTCTTATCCCCTCTGCATTTGAGTTAGGCTGTTTCTGCCTCATAAAAATGGCCATACCAGGTCAGGCCAATGGTCCACCTAGTCCAGTATCCTGTCTTCTAACAGTAACCAATGTCAGGTGCTTAAGAGGGAATGAAGTGATCTGTCCCCAGTCGACCATTCCCAGCTTCTGGCAAACAGAGGCTAGTGCCACTTCAGAGCATGGTTTTGCAACTCTACCCATCCTGGCTAAATAACCATTGATCAACCTATCCTCCTTGAATTTATCTAGTTCTTTTTTAAACACTGTTATAACCTTGGCCTTCACAACATCTCCCGACCCAGAGTTCCAAAGACTGTGTGTTGTGTGAAGAAATACTTCCTTTTCTTTGTTTTAAGCCTGTTGCCTATTAATTTCATTTGGTGACCCCTACCCAGGAGTAAAATAACACTTCCTTATTTACTTTCTCCTCACCCGTCATTATTTACTCTATCGTATTCCCCTTTAGTCATCTCTTTTCCAAGTTGAAAATTCCCAATTTTATTAATCTCTCCTCATACGCAAGTTCCATACCCCTATTCATTTTTGTTGCTCTTTTCTGAATCTTTTCCAAGATGGGATGATGAGATCTGCAGGCAGTACTCACAATATGGGCATACCATGGATTTATATAGATGAAATATGATATTTTCTGTCTTATCGATCCCTTTCTTAATGATTCCCAACATTCTGTTTGCTTTTTTGACTGCCATTGCACATTGAGTGGATGTTCTCAAAGAACTATCCACGATGCCAAGATATCTTTCTTGAGTGATAACAGCTAATTTAGACCCCATCATTTTATATGTATAGTTGGGATTATGTTCTCCAATGTGAATTACTTTACATTTATCAACTTGAGCAGGGGGTGTAATAGGTCACGGAAGGCTAAGCCTCCCAAACAGGATGCAGTGCTCCTCCCTTTTGGAACATCACCACCAAAAAGGATGACCAAGTCGTGCCCCCACCCACGCTCCGCCCCCAGGCCCTGCTCCTGCTGGTCTTCTTCCTCCATGGCCCTGTCCATGCTGCTCCGCTTCCTCCCCATTTCAACTTTTCCAGAGGCCCCGCATTCACTCCACTTCTTCCTGTCCCGCCCCCCCCCCCCCCATCCATGCCTCTATACCTCCTCCCCTGAGGGCCCACTGGAAATGGAGAGGTGCGAGCGACAGGCAGAGGAACTCTCAGGGAGGGGACGAAGAGGCAAGAGAGGTGCGCGGGGAGGGTCTTCGGGGCAGGGGACCAAGTGGGAGTGGGGCCTGGACTGGAGTGGGGTGGATCATGGGTGGGGCCTCAGGGAAAGAAAGCCAAGCAGGGCCCAGGATGGAGAAGGGGACAGAGCCACTGTATGGGCACCAGTGGCCCCGCAACACTTCTAGGGAGCTTCTAGTGCTCATGCCCATCCCTCCCCAAATGCAGGAGGCACATGCTGCCCGTGTTTATCAACACTGAATTTCATCTGCTATTTTGTTGCTCAGTCACCTGACTTTGAGAGACTCCTTTGTAACTCTTTGCAGTCTGCTTTGCATATAACTGCCTTGAGTAGTTTTGTATCAGCTGCAAATTTTGCCACTTCACGGTTTGCCTCTTTTTCCAGATCATGTATGAATATGTTGAATAGGACTAGTCCCAGTATAGACCCCTTTATTTCCTATATTTTAACCAATTATTGATCTATGAAAGAACGTTTCTTCTCATCCCCTGCCAGCTTACTTTGCTTAAGAGCTTTTGGTGAGGGACCTTGTCAAAGCCTTTTTGAAAATCTAAGTACACTGTATCCACTGGTATAGCCACTATCACTTTTGTCCACATGCTTGTTAACCCTCTCAAAGAATTCTAGTAGACTGGTGAGGCATGATATCCCTTTACAAAAGACATGTTCACTCTTCCCCAACAAATCATAGTCATCTATGTGTCTGATAATTCTGTTCTTTACTATAATTTCAACCAATTTGCCTGGTACTGAAGTCGGGCTTAGCTGCCTGTAAACTACCAGAATTGCTTCTGGATGCTTTTTAAAAAAATTGTCATCCCATTAGCTATCCTCCAGTCATCTGGTAGAGAGGCGGATTTAAATGATAGTTTACACACCACACTTAGTAATTCTCCAACTTCACATGTGAGCGCCTTCAGAACTCTCGTGTGTGAACACCATCTCGTCCTGATAACTTATTACTGCTTAATGTATCCATTTGTTCCAAAACCACCTCTAATGACACCTCCGTGTAGGACACTTCCTTAGATCTGCCACCTAAAAAGAAGGGCTCAGGGTTGGGAATCTCCCTCACATCATCAGTCGTAACAAAGTCCTGTGGCACCTTAAAGACTAACTATAAAGTTTTGAAGCATAAGCTTTCGTGGGCTAATACCCACTTCGTCGGATGCAAGCAGTGGAAGAACTGTTGGGCTAGATGGACCTTTGGTCTGACCCAGTATGGCCGTTCTTATGTTCTTACGAAAGCTTATGCTTCAAAACTTTATAGTTAGTCTTTAAGGTGCCATAGGACTTTGTTACCTCTGCTATTCCAGACTAACATGGCTACCTCTCTGATTCTGGACATCATCAGTCGTGAAGACCGATGCAAAGAATTCATTTAATTTCTCTGACAGTCTTCCTTGAGTGCTCCTTTTGCATCTTGATTGTCCAGTAGCCCTGCTGGTTGTTGAGCAGGCTTTCTGCTGCCGATGTACTTAAAAAAATATTTGCTGTTACTTTTTGAGTCTTTAGTTAACTGTTCTTCAAATTCTTTTTTGGTCTTCCTCATTATATTTTTACACTTCACTTTCCAGAGTTTATGCTCCTTTGTAGTTTCCTTAATAGGATTTAACTTCCAGTTTTTAAAGGATGCCTTTTAGCCTCTAACTGCTTCTCTTACTTTTTTGTTTAGCCATTCTGGCACTTTTTTGGTCCTCTTACTATGTTTTTTAATTTGGGGGGATACATTTAAACTGAGCCTCTATTATGGTGTCTTTACAAAGTTTCCATACAGCTTGCAGGGATTTCACTTTTGATACTGTATCTTAATTTCTGTTTAACTAACCTCCTCATTTTTGTGTCGTTCCCTTTTCAGAAATTCAGTGCTATTGCGATGGGCTGCTTTGTGTTTCCCCAGCCACAGGGATGTTAAATATAATTATATTATGGTCACTATTAACAAGTGGGTCAGCTGTATTCACCTCTGGGACTGAAGCCTGTCTACTTGGGACTAAATCAAGAATTGCTTCTCCCCTGGTGGTTTCCAGGACTAGCTGCTCCAAGAGGCAGTCATTTAAAGTGTCAAGAAATGTTGTCTTTGCATCCCACATCCTCAGGTGATATGTATCCAGTCAATATGGAGATAGTTGAAATCCCCCATTATTGAGCTGATTTTTTTTTTTAAATGTAACCTCTCTCATCTCCCTAAGAATTTCACAGTCACTATCACCATCCTGGTCAGGTGGTCAGTGGTATACCCCTACTCCCATATTCTTATTATTGAAGCATAGAATTACTATCCCTAGAGATTCTAGGATATAGTTTGGCTCATTTAAGATTTTTACTTCATTTGACTCTATGCTTTCATTCACATAGACTCCCCACTATTGTGTCTTTCTCTACTGATCACGTGTGAACTGGAGATGTCCCCCCCCCCCCCCCGAAGTTTACCAAATACACGACTAAGAATTTATTTAACATGTGCAAAGCATATATTTTGTACCCTGATAGTAGTATGTGCCATTGAGTATCCTCATTTCACCAAGTTTCTGTGATGTCTATTATATCAATATCCTCATTTAATACCAGGCACGCCAGGTCAGCCACCTTAGTATTTAGAATTCTAGCATTTGTATATGCCTACTTTTTAAAAATGGTCACTTTTTAGCTGTCTGCCATTGTGTGATGTAAAAACACTGCCTGCCTCAGGGAAGCATTAGGAGCACAGGAGTCTGTCTTGCAGCCAGGCCCGGTCTTAAGGATGGGCTATCAGGGGAAGGGTCGCCTCCCACATTTGGAGCTGCCCCTAGCCAAGCTGTTTTAGGGAACCTTATGGCTGCTGTGCAGAGCAGAGGGGTGTCTATGCTGCATTTTACAGGGGGTGTCCCTGAAGCAAAGGTGCCCCTCCTTCCTCAACTGCTATGCTGCTGTCAGCAGCCACCGCTGCTGCTCCAGCCCCCACCCACCTTGGAGGCGCACCTGGTCAAGCTGCACTGCTAAGGACGGTGTCCCCGTTCCTCACCCCTGTACCCAGTTTCCAGGATGCTGGGAGGAGGGGATAAGAGTTTGTGCTGTTGCTCCCTCACAGCCTCTGGGTCCGGGAGCTGCTGGAGTCTGGACAGAACAAGCCTGAACAAATGAGTACTATGCTTAAAGTGACAGCACTCTGTCTCTCACACTCCCCCAACATAGACACCGTCTCTCTAGCACCAATACATTGTCTCTCACATTCCCCCAACATAGACTGTCTCTCACACATCTCACACTCCCCCAACACTCACTCTCTCTCAGACACACACATATTACTTCTTGGTATTTCCTGTAAAAATGTGCATGGTGAGCTAGGAGTGGCCAGAAGGTTGCAGGGGAGCTGTGAGCTCTGGCAGCTGTAGTTCCTGTGTGTGTGTCTCAGGCACCACGAGCCACATCAGCATCATAGAAGTCAGGGTGGCAATACACCAGATACCCTGCCACCCTTACTTCGGCGCTGCTGCTGGCGGTGGTGTTGCCTTCAGAGCTGAGCACCCAGCCAACAGCTGCCGCTCTCCAGCTGTCCAGTCAGTGCTTAATTTGAGTGGGTGCCGAGTTCTGGCACCTCTTTCAGTACAAATTAGGACTGGAGAAGGCAGCGGGGCCCACAGGCAATTGGGGGGGGGGGCACCAAATGGCCAGGGCACCATTTTACTAAGGCTGGCCCTGCTTGCAGTCCTCTGTTCCCATCCCAAATACCACAGCAGCCTGCAGTTGCCAGAAGCATGGAGCCTAGGAAAGTCCTGCTCAGCCCCTGCAACATGGATGGAGCATGCACAGTGCAGACCAGAATCTTTACAGAACTCAGCTACTAAACTAAAAAATCTCTACTGATCACGTGTGAACTGGAGATGTTCCCCTCCCCCCCCGAAGTTTACCAAATACACGACTAAGAATTTATTTAACATGTGCAAAGCATGTATTTTCCCCTACCTTGTTCTTGGAAAAGGCTACATCATGGTAGCTGAAATCTCCCCCTCCCTCCCCACCCAAATAAATAAACAAAAACAAACAAACAAATAAATAAATAAATAAATAAATGACCTGGGGGCAGAAACTCAGTATGAAAAATTTCAGACTAACTGGTTGAAGTTTAGCAAAGTTATAAGCAAATGAAAACAGGGTCTTATAATTGGGGCCCTACCAAATTCACATTCATAGAGAACCCATTACAGACTGTGAAATGTGGCTGTGTGTGCTTTTATCCTATACTATTCAGATTTCACAGGGAGGACCAGTGTTTCTCACTCTGGGGGGTTCTGACCCAAAAGGAAGTTGAAGGGGGGTCTCGCAAGGTTATTTTAGAGAAACTATGGTATTGCCACCCTTACTTCTGTGCTGCCTTCAGAGCTGTAGGGCTGGAGAGCGGCCGCTGGTAACTGGGGGTCCAGCTCTGAAGGCAGCGCCCCATCAGCAGCAGCACAGAAATAAGAGTTGCAATACCAGGGCCACGCATATGTCTGTGCTGCTTCCTTCAGAGCTGGACAGCCGGAGAATGCCCCCACACTCACACAGGTGGGGGGAGGAAAAGGCATCCCCCTTTTATTTTGTGTTATGAACTTGTTTCCTTTGCTTGGTGGAGGAGCACTCCTTGGGCCCGTCTCAAGGCCTACTTTGAAAATATTGATAAATAACTCCACAGTCAGAAAACAAACACCATCCGAATGCAACTGATTTATAACCATCAGAAAGGGAAGTGTGAAGCCTGGCGAGACAGAGGAGGTGCCCTGCCCCAGAGAATCCAAACTAATATACAAGACACTGGGTAAAAATATATGGGAAACAAACTTATTTTTCCCATGTAAGTTAATCCAAATTCTAGCAAGTCAACAAAAAAATTGTTTTGCTTGCCTGTATATTATCCATATGGAAATCATTAACACCTTGCAACATTCAGAGTATAAAGTTTTCATATTTACTCCAGCCAGTATTCCCCCAGAGTTCTAGACTTCTTGACTTAAGGGGCTCTTTTGTCAGGCCTACAAAAGCTTTTTCTTTTCACCCACTACTCTGAAAGTCTAATGCAAAAATCCAACAATCCCTTGACTACTATTTTTAAAACCCATCTGTATTTCTGATTTAAGAATGTCTCTGGTATGATTGTACTGTCATACTGTACTTATCCTTGAAACCTTGCAACTCCAATTCAGCAATCCTATTACATATGCTCCTAGCATTTGTATAGAACAGATTTAGCTCTCCATTGCCAGTGGATATTTCAGGTTGTAGACAAGTCACATTCAAATGCTTCTCATCACAAATAAATAAATATATTTATATCCAATACATTCTTCTGCGGCTCAGTTTCTTAATACCACCCACACCTCTTAAGTGTAGCACAGATGTCCAGTACCTTACCTCTCAATCTGTGTATGTTTTCATGTTGAACATTAGCTTTAATAAAAATTTTAAATCTGTTAAAAAAAAAAAAAGGGGGAAATGCAACATGCTGTTTTCCTGAGTCTATCCCAGCACGCTACCATTAAATGACACCATCAAAAGAGCAACTTACACAACCGATGGATCCACTCCATTCCCTCATGGGAGGAGCACAGCAAAATTTGTTGCCATTTTTGCGGACAGGCACTTGGATACTATAGTAATGGGATCATAATAGCTTACACACAAAAGACCAAAGCACCAGTGTAAAGAAACAAAGCAGACTCCAATAGATCCAAGCTTCCATTCAAGAGGGGGGCTATGGAGAGACTGGACAAGGAGGAGAGGAGAACGGTACAGCAACAGAGTCAGGGAGAAAGGAAACGCAGAAGAGAGAAAGTCAGTGACCGGTCATACCACCTCAAATATGTGGGAGGTTGTGAAAACTGAAGGCATTCCCTCTATACTGCACTACTGGGAGGGGAGTTTATTCTATTTTGCTTTCCTTCCCAGAATCCTGCATGCAGATTTCTTCTCTTCTGAACAGCACCAGCTGTCCAATCTTCTTTTCCTCCAAGATGCCATTCATAAACTCATTGTTTCTACCAGCAATAGAGACAAACATGGTGTGCACAGATTTCTAGGCAAAATATCTACATCGTCTTTAAAGTGCCCTGAGTGCTTTCATGTCATCTATTACAAGTGTGCTGTTCCAGCAGCCACATCCCACTTTCTACATTTACATCTTCTGAACCACCCTGACTTCTATCCAGAACCTAAAACCTGTTTAACGCTGGTTGGCCATAAACCCACTGAGTAGGTCTCCTCCCTCTTTTACTGCTGTACTTCTGTTTGTAAAGTTACCCAATTGTCATCTCTTGCACCATCTCTTTATTTTTTTTCACACTGCCTCCAACACTCTTTTGATAACTCATGCTGAATTTGCATTGTATTAGAACATTATTAATTTATTTGTATTGCAGTAGTGCTTATGAGCCCTAGTCAAGGGCTACCAAGCACTTCAAAATGGAAAAAAAAGGAGGATTGGAAGTTTAAGATGGGTAAGATCCAAGAGATATTTATATTTCTGTGTTGATTCTCTCTAAATTAAGATGTGAACTACTGTACTAGTCTACATCTAACATATTGCATTGTATCTTTTACATAGTTAATAGCTAACAATAATGATGAACAAAGTAAAGACCTTTAGAACAGCACTCATTAAAAGACTTACTTTCTGATAATGAAAAACATCCCTTTCCGATGACAGATTGAAAAAAAAAGAGAGAGAAAGAGAGAGAAAGAGAGAGAAAGAGAGAGAAAGAGAGAGAAAGATATCGATCTTGGGAATCAGTCTGTAGCCTAAAGCTCGTTTTCATATTCTCCTCTCAACAAGTGTAAAATTTGCTTGGAATAATTTTTATTTATTTTTTTTAAACATAGTAACACAAATTACTCCTTGGGCTTATACAGTACCTATCGAGAACAGCAAATCTTGTTACGTTAACATACTACCTAGTCACATAGTAAACCGTTGCAATTAACCATGCCCTAGTTCTGCTAATACCAATATACTGCAAAGAAACGGCAATGTATGTTTAAGAATAATTCTAGTCTATTCTTCTAAGCAGCATATTCTAACCATTCCTTTATTGTCAGTTTAAGGATTGCTCTACCTGTTTTGCTCTTTTCCCCCTTCCTCCTGAATCCAAGTCTGACTCAGAGGTGTTCCTTTTGCAGTCTCTAACCCAGCGGTTCTCAAACGTCTTCGGCCGGTGACCCCTTTTTGGTTTGCAGCATTGTGCTGTTGCCCAGGGGTATGTCTGCCGAAATGCCGCCGAATTGAACACTTCCGCTTTCGGCGGACAGGTGGCGTTCATGTCTGTGTCTGCCAAATTACCGCCAAAAGCGGAAGCTTTCACTTCAGCGGCTTTTGAGCGGACACAGCCCCACATTTGGGGCTGCTGCCCAAATGCCACCGACAGCGTCAGGAGCTCGCGACCTCGCGGGAATCACCCTGCGAGCCCCTGGGGAGGTCACGACCCACCAGTTTGAAAACCACTGCTCTAACCCCATCGTGTCCTGCCTCTCATCCTCATCCTCTCTTTTGGTTCTTTTCCACCATTCAATAAACACACACTTTGTCCTCTCGTCTCAAAAAAGTTTATAAAAAATAAACTACTTGCCTCTCTAACCACGGTCATATCCTCCTCCTCATCATCTCCAATACCCTTGTGCAAAATGTCCACACCCAATCCCTTCATTCACTCTACTCCAATTTCCTCCTGGTCTCACTTCAGGCTCATTTCTGCTGTTTACTTCAACAACACGGCATTGCCCAAAAGCATAATGATCCCCTTGCTAAGTCAAAGGGCCAGTTCTCTATTTTTATTATTTTGATCTCCGCTGCATTTATCACAAGACACTAGGCTTGATGGACCACTGGTCTGATCCAATATGGCAAGTCCTACGTGCCTACAATCACTCTCTTCTCCATCATTTACAATCCTCCCCACATTTCCACAGCTATGTTCTTATGCCTCGCTGACCACTACTTTAGTGGCTCCTCTCCCTATGAATCCCTTTATACCAAGGGTGGCCAACCTGAGCCTGAGAAGGAGTCAGAATTTACCAACGTGCATTGCCAAAGAGCCACAGTAATATGTCAGCACCCCCACCCCACCCATCAGCTTCCCCCCACCCCAGTGTCTCCTACCTGTCAGCAGCACCACCAATCAGCACCTAACCCTCCATCCCTGCACCTCCCACCTGCCACAATCAGCTGTTTTGTGGTGTGCAGGAGGCTGGGGGGAGAAGGAGGAGCAAGAGTGCAGCAGACTCAGGGGGATGAGGCCTCTGGGAAGGAGTGGAGTGGGGCTGGGATCTGGGGAAGAGCCAGGGGTTGAGCAGTGAGCAACCTGGCACATTGGAAAGAGCTGCGGATTAACTTCCGAAGAGCCGCATGTGGCTCCGGAGCCACAGGTTGGCCACCCCTGCTCTATACCATCTCTTTAGGCAAAAATGTCCACTCCCGTGGCTTCAACTGACAGAGGATTCCCAAATCCACCTTCTGTTCCTCTGCCCTAGATTACATCTCCCACTATCAACCAGCCATCCCTTCCTAAATGCCCCATTACCAATTTCTCCAAGAAAGAACTTTCTTTCTTCCCAACCTTTCTCCACCTCCTTCATTCCTAGTTATCTTGTGTTCTAATAAAGCATCTATGAGTCTGATACCTAAGCCCTATAAAATATTAAGGAGCATCAAATCCTAAAATCCTAGAATAAGAAAAAGAAACAAAAAAAGCACTTTCTTCTCAAAGTTCGTCCAGGGAAGATCAGCAGGACAGTGCTTGGGGAGGGCTTTTGTTCATTTCCTGATAATCTTTCCCCAGAATTAATGACTAACTCAAAATGTGTTTTATACCTTGATTTGACCACCACCAGGCTTAGGTACAGCCTCAGATCTTCAGCAGGGAGTTCCACAGCCTGGGTCCTGCCATAAGAAATACACTGCTCCCAGTGCCTGACACGAGACCCTGGGTGTATCCAGCTGCTCCATCTCTGTGGAGAACAACTGTACTGGTGGAGGGGCAGGGGCATCACGGAGAATCAACAAGTTGGTTATTTTTTGCCTTAATTCCTATTCATCCCTAGCCTCAGCATCTCTCACTCTGCTGCCTCTACTCAATCGAAAACAGCATTGCTAGAGTACTCTTCCTCCCACTTCTCCAGCCACCTTGTATTCCCCAAATAATAACCCTATCTCCCGTTCCCCAGTAGTTCCTTGGAGCAGGGACTTTCATTTAGTATGCGTTTGCACAATGGGGCTCAAAGCTGGCTGACACTTGTAGGTGCTACCAAAATATGCTAACTAATAATATCAATCTCTTCTCTGGCTTCTTGTCTGTTACGACATCAAATTGAGACTCCTCATCCTTACTGACAAAGCTCTACACAACAACACCGTCATGATAGGCATTTCATAGATACCTAGGATTACTGTACTAAACACAACTTTTTGCAGCTCTGAAATAACTTATCTAGGAGTGTGGTGACTGCTCCATCAGTTGAAGTCATTCAACTGAAGAAGATGGATTTCTTTTTAAAAGAAATGCTCTAGCAAGCTTCACCAAAAGTTATGGGCTTGAGGCAAGAATTATTGGGGAAGGTTCTATGGTCTGTTTTATGCAGGAGGTCAGAGTTGGTCATAATGGCCCCTTTTGGCCTTACTGTCTATGACTATAATATCAGATAGAGATAATTAATCTCTGCTCCCATTTCCATCCTACTCCTCCCTATGCTGTTCCCAATTATCTCTTGTTATTGCTTCCTTTGCCCTCCAGCTACTGTCCTTGGCTCCAAGCCTTCTGTCATGTTGTTCCCTATATCTGTTAGTGTCTCTCTCTTCCTGACCACCACACAACTTTCACTACTTGCATGAACTTCTCTAGATCCTCCCTTTTTTAAGTTGTTGTCCAGTGTGTGTCATGTCCATGGTAGACCGCCTCTGCCTTGAGTAGCTGACTACCTCAGAGTTTTGTGTATATCTATGGAGCTAGGTTAATGCTTCATCATTTTGCATTGCACACTGGAATAGCTAACACAAAAGGCACTTCATATGATGTTATTGTACCATATTCCTGACCCTATTTTATAATGCTGTACTATCAGTACTGACCATTATAAACACATTCATAAAGCTGGATCCACAGATTAAAAACAAAATAATTAAATACACTGGATGCAACATGGTCAGTTGATCGGGCACTGGGCTGGGAGTCAGTAGATCTAAGTTCTACTCCCAGCTCTGCCACGGGCCAACTGTGTGACCTTTGGCAAGTCATGTCCCCTCTGAGACTCAGTTTCCCCTTAACCAAACTTGTTTCCCTGTTAAAATAGGGATGTTACAAGTCTTCCTTTGCAAAGTACTGAGATCTACACATGAAAATCACTATGTAACAAACAATGTTATACATCTTAGGGTTTTATACTGCCACTCATCAGTGTAGTAAATAAGCACCTTCTACATAATATCAATAGCGAAGTCCCTAGTGGACTTCATGGAGTCTGTGATACTTCTCCCTTTTTGGGGTCATAACTCAGCTTGGGGCAAGATTTTGGTTTGATTTTTTTGTTCTATTAAACCCTTATTAAAAACGGGCTGTCAACCTCCCCTCCCCCATTTAAACCATAGGTGGGAGGGATTGCTCAGTGGTTTGAACATTGCCCTGCTAAACCCAGGGTTGTTAGTTCAATCCTTGAGGGGACCATTTAGGGATCTAGGGGGAAAAAATCTGTGGGTGAGATTGTGGCCTGGGTTGTGCGGGAGGTCAGACTAGATGATCATAATGGTCCCTTCTGACCTCAGAGTCTATATCTTCTAAAGGGTTGATTAAAAAGAGCTACCATACGGTACTTGCTCACAGAAGCTGAAATTTCACTACTGCACAGAGCATCAGCACAAGGGTCAGGCACTTTTAAGTCCTAAGGATGCATGTGCCCTGTCCACATGGGTGATTTCATTAAAATCTATACAGAAAGGAGAATTATTCAGTTAGCTCCAGCACCAGAGAGATGATTTTTAACTTGATAATCCAGCTGTCAGTGGGATTCTGAAATGTCACTCTTACACCTAGCAGAACTAATTTGTTTGCATCTCATTTTAGAAAAAAATATAATGGAGCTCCTTTTCCAATAGATGCAAAGTGCTCAAAGGACACTGGTATATCATTTTTAAGCATCGTCTTGCTCGTTTTTGACTTGGCCAGCCCAAAGGACCCAGATGAAGGAGAAATAGATTTTAAAAATTAAAAGCTGAAGTTAAAATTTACTATTATTTCTCTTAGCTGTTTTTTTTTTAACCTGTATTCTTCTTAAAGTCTCTTTTTAAAGGACAAAGTACTTACACAAGGAGGTTTTTCAAAGTAAAGCACATTTTGGTGCAGAGTTTGGATATAAATACCTGACACTACATAACTTGCACTTAGAAAAAAATACAACATGCAATATCAAGAATATTAATCCTTAACCAGCCACTTCAGGCCCTGTTTCTGTAACCACTTCTGTATGTGAATAACCCCATAAAGTTACTCACATGCATAAATATTTTTATAATATGGCTGTGTGTGTGTGTGTGTGTGTGTGTGTGTGTGTGTGTTTGGTTTTTAAACAACACATTTCACAACTGAACTGACAATAAAAGAGAAGTAGTGAAGATATTAAATCTCTGTGGGAAATAATGAGAAAGTGAATTTGAGTGTCCTTTCTTTTAAAATGAGATTACCTAATATTCTGAGAAAACATAAAAAAAAACTGTTTTTAAAATCCAGTATTAAAACAGACCAGGTCCAAAAACTACAAAGCCTCCCAAATTCAGATGCGCTACTACATCCTCTTATCCACTAAACCCTTCTTTTTCTCCCCACCCTTTACCTCAAAGGAGCCTGGAAGAATAAATAAGCCTTGCAATATGACCCAAAGATCACCAACTCTGTGATTTAGCATACCAGGAAATGGTATGTGTAAAGGCATTTCACTCCTGAGACTAAGGACTCACTTGAGAACACCTTCCCCCGTCACCCTTCCCACTGGGACGAAGTCTGCCCCCACAGGGAGTTCTGTCCTTGACCTTTATGGGAGCAGTATGGGGTACTTAGAAATGAGTTCTCCTGAAATATTTTAATACAGAGCCTAGATCCTGCAAACACTTATGCATGTGCTTAGCTTGATAAATCAACATACTGGATAAAAGAAAACTGGATCATGATCATTTTTCTTCCATTCAGTTAACACAAATTCATAGATCCCATATCCAGAAGGAACCACTGTGTTTATCGAGTCTGACCTCCTGTGTAACACAGGCCACAGAACTTCCCCAAAACAATGCATAGGGCATATTTTTTTAGAAAAGTATCTAATCTTGATTTACAAATTGCCACTGGTGTGACTGTCGCTGGAATACAGTGTCCAGTTCTGGGGTCCACAATTCAAAAAGGGATGTGAATAAATTGGACAGGATTCAGAGAAGAGCCAGAAAAACGATTCAAGGATTAGAAAACATGCCTTATAATGATAGACTCAAAGAGCTTAATCTATTTACAGTCAAGTACCTACATGGGCAGGGGTCTCAAACATGCGGCCCGGGGGCCACATGCGGCCCGCAAAGCCCTTCCCTGCGGCCCGCCAAGCTTCCTGGCACCCCCCCCCCGGTCCCTCCATAGCAGTTTGCAGGATGGAGGGGCCAGAAGTGGAGGCTTCTCTGCTGCCTGGCTGGGCCGCGCGTGTTTCTAGCTCTGGACTTCCTAGATTGCTCTTGCTTTGTTTGCCAAACAGCTGTTGGTGGTGCCTAGCGCTTTCCAGGAGGGAATGGGGAGCTGCGTGCTCAGAGGAGGAGGTGGGGCAGGGGTGGGACCTCTTGGAAGGGGTGGAGTGGGGGCGGAGCCGGGGCAGCGAGGGCGGGGTGTGTGTCAGTGGTGCGGCCCTCGGGCCAGTGCACTAGTCCTCATGGAAGGGGTGGAGTGGGGGCAGAGCCGGGGCAGCGAGGGTATGTGTGTGTGTGTCAGTGGTGCGGCCCTCGGGCCAGTGCACTAGTCCTCATGCGGCCCTCATGGTCATTTGAGTTTGAGACCCCTGTACATGGGGAACAAATATTTAATAATTTAATAGCTCTTAAGTCTAACAAAGGTATAAACACGATCTGGTGGCTGGAAGTTGAAGCTAGACAAATTCAGACTGGAAATGAGATGCAAATTTTTAACAATGAGAATAATTAACCATTAGAAAAATTTATCAAGAGTTATGGTAGATTCTTCTTCTTTGGCAATTTTTAAATCAAGACTGGATGTTTTTCTAAAAGATATGTTCAAGGAATTATTTTGAGAAGTAAAGCACAGTTTGAAAATTAACTTAGTTGTTTATAATAGTTCAAAAGCCAAGGAAGTGAATTTTGTAGTTCCACAGAAATCAATTTTTCTTAATTATCAGTTATGTGCCTGAGACATTCAGTTCATCTTGGAGTATTTTAAATTCTTTATTGTTCTCTACTTATTGTTCCATTGTTTTCATAGGAGTTTGATTTTTTTTCCTTGAAACCAGCTAGAAAGGATATTTCATTATATACAGATTATAGAAGACAAAAGTGAAACGTATCATATTAAACTCTACATATTTAAATTATTTTACAAAGACTTGATAGGATTTTCATAACAAAATTAATGATACAATAATATCAGCCTTCTCAGTTACAAATAAGTGTAGCAATCACATGCCTATAAGGCTGAACTCATTCAAGAAAGAAGGTAAGTGCAGAAAATAACATTATAGGATCAGCAGTTCCTTCATTTATTGACAGATGATGTGTCCAAAACACTAATTTTGTACTTGGTTCATAATACCATAAGGATACCAACTGTCACTGGAATGACTGCTGGTCAAGAAGCCTCCTATTGTATCATCTAAGATGATGTCCTGTACCTTTAGTTTAATGTGCTCTCTCTGTCGAAGGAAAGGAGGGCAGAATCTGCCCCGCCTTGCCATGTGTGTTATTTTACATCTTTGCAAAAGGAATGCAAAGTGGTTGTAAAATAGCAACAAATTAGAATTCCTCTCATTTACAGTGGGAGCTTTTCACACTCACTTCGCACAGGTGTAAGTGATGACACAAAAGTGCAAGGCAGCAGCCTTCTGGTCCAGAATCTTCTTCCATCTCCAATGGACAGTCTACTCCAACTGTCCACATCAGACAGCCTCTCAGACTCATTATGTAATTCAGGAATGGGCAAACTATGACCCAGGGGCCACATCCGGCCCTCCAGAAGTTTTAATCCAGACCCTGAACTCCGGCCGGGGAGCAGGGTCCAGGGCTTGCCCCACTCTACTCAGGTCCTAGAAGCAGCAGCATGTCCCCATCTGGCTCCTATAAATATAGGCACCAGGGTGCTCCAAATGCTCCCCCCCCCCACTCCAAGAACTGCCCCCACAGTTCCCATTGGCTGGGAACCCTGGCCAGTGGAAGCTGTAAGGGTGGTGCCTGTGGATGGGGCAGCGCACAGAGCCTCCTGGCTGCGCTGCCACATAGGAACCGGAGAAGGGACATACCGCTGCTTCTAGGAACTGCTTGAGGAAAGCACCCCCCCCAGAGTCAGCACCCCAACTCCCTTCCATGCCCCAAATCCTTCTGCCTTCCTGCACCCTCATCCCCACCCCAGAGCCTGCAGCCCCAGCAGGAGCCCTCACCCCCTCCTACACCCCAACATCCAATTTCATGAGCATTCATGGCCCACCATACAATTTCCATACCCAGATGTGGCCCTGGGGCCAAAACATTTGGCAACCCCAATGTAATTGGTATAGAAGTAAAACCCCTCCTATCCTCCTCAATCTCAACTCTTCGTTTTGCTGAACATTGATTCTATGAATTCACAACTTTCATTTTTCCTCTATATATTTGTCTACCGGCAATTTAAATTTTTGCCATATCAAAAATAAAAGTGAGCACTTTGATTAGAAAGCAACTTTTTTTGGTTCAACCAAAAACAAACAATATCCTCTCATCACAGAGATAAGCACAGTACATTTTTGTCTGTCAGGCTGTGGATAAATATCCAAATTCCTGGTCTTCCCTTCACCATAACCCTCATTTATTATTAAGATTTTGAAGTAATTACACACACACACTCATTCGAAAGACAAAATACAGGAACCGAACAATAAATCGGAGAGAAGAGAAGTGGGTTTTCAAAAAGTCTATCAAGTCCTGCTAGAAACACCCATGCAAATAAACAGTAAAAGACAAATCAGTGTAGTAAAAGAAAATACTGGTTTTGTTTTAGTTCCATTTTGGTGCTTAGTCCTGTCAAATCCTACTGAAATGAATGCATTATGAATATTTCAACTCAATGTTTTTTAATTGTGCATGTTGCAAGACATTCACAATTTAACAACTGCAATACTTTGGGTTTTGTTGCTCCTTTTCACTCCCACTTTCCTCCAGTTTGTATGGCACCCTTGTAGGACTGGATTGTATTTTTACAATGCCATGTGAAAGCGGTGGGGATTGCAGGGAAGGAACCACACCTCAGAGCATCTAAGGAGTGGTTCCTTAATTCTTCCTCAATACTGGTTCTTTCAAGCGGATTACAACACATATGCAGGGCTGGTCTACACAAGGAATTTACATCAGCATAACTACATGTTTCAAGAGCATGAGAAATCCACACACCCCCAAGTGACATAACTAAGCCAACCTATACAATGGTGTAGACCAGCGGTCGGCAACCTTCAGAAGCAGTGTGCCAAGTCTTCATTTATTCACTCTAATTTAAGGGCCCGCGTGCCAGTAATACATTTTAACATTTTTAGAAGGCCTCTTTCTATAAGTCTATAATATAGAACTAAACTATTGTTGTATGTAAAGTAAATAGGGTTTTTAAAATGTTTAAGATGCTTCACTTAAAATTAAATTACAATACAGAGCCCCCCAAACCAGTGGCCAGGACCCAGGCAGTGCGAGTGCCACTGAAAATCAGCTTGCGTGCCGCCTTGGGCACTCATGCCATAGGTTGCCTACCTCTGGTGTAGACAGTGCTAGCTTGACAAAAATTCTTCCATCAACCTAGCTACCACCTCTCAGAGAAGTAGATTATCTGTGCTGATGGGAGAACTCTTCCTGTCAGCATAGGTGGTGTCTACACTGAAGCTCTACAGCTGCAACTGCACTGCTGCAGCGATTTAAGTATAGACATACCTGTACATACCAGCTCACGGGGGGTAGAGCCAAGATCCCATTATATGATTGCTATTCATCCCGCTCTGCCCCACTGTGGTAGGGAGAATAGCAACCACACAGCGTCTCTGAATGTGCTGCAGTGTATTCATTCAGTCAGGAATTCTGTTTCATACTTATCGGTAAAGTGCCTAGGATACTGCTAGCCCTTCATTAACAACAGGTACCCAGCACAACACAGAAGGTGCTCAGGATTGTTCCCCCTAAGTGGATACAGGGGTTAGCTGTCATTCATCTCTGACCAGGAGTTTCCAGAGTGTGGATCTGCACACTACAACCTGCTCACAGCTGGACTTTCAAAACACAGGGTATGCAGTTATAGCACCAAAAGAATTTTTTTAAAAAAAATCTCCCAGTCATGCTTCCACATATACAATAAAACACATGCTTAGATGGAGGCAGTGAAATAGGATATTAACATTTACTCCTGAGGGTATTCTGCGCCACTGCACAAAGCAGAACGTCACAGAAATTAATGTTGAGCACACAGAATTCACCCCTCCCCTCCCCAGCCCCCAGAAATGGGCTGCAGAGGTTGTCTGCCACTAAGGATTGCTGTACCTGGCAGAGCCCCGCTCACAAATAGAACACAAGGCCCGGGGAGAAGGGGGAGGGAACTGGAGGTTCCCAGCATGACCTGAAGGAAGGAGGTGGTTGTGCACAGGAAACACTGCTCAAGCCTAGCACCCAGCATCAGGCTTTCTCCCCCTCTGGATCCCTGGGCTCTGGGGGCGAGGGGGTGTAAGTGTCTGGACTTTGGGGGGGGGGGGGAGCATGGCTGGGCTCAGTGGGGGAGGAGGGGTGAAGGAGTGTGAGAGTGTCTGGCCCCCTGGCTGGGCTCTGCAGGGAGGTGCAGAGAAACAGGAACTCAGTTTCCTTAACTCTCTGCTCCAGGGGGAATTTGTGTGTGTCTGCATTGTCACAGACATACTTGCTGACAGGTATTTTGAAATAAATTAACAAAACAATTGAAACTGGCATGATTATATAGTGTTATTTTAACAAATAAAATGTACAGAATTTTAAAATATTGTGCTCAGAATTTTTAACTTTTTGGCGCAGAATTCTCCCAGGAGTAAAAATGACAAGGAGAAAAGATTGTGTTCTTACTAAATTGCCCTGCAAATTTTTGAAAGATGGTTCCCACTTTTAAACCACTAATTTTATTTACTTGATTTCTGAACATGGCAGGAGGAAGGGGGCAGCCAACAAAAGAACCAAAGAAGCTAGAGTTACATTCTCAAGTAGAGAATCAGGGTGGTAGCCGTGTTAGTCTGGAATAGCAGAGTTAACAAAGTCCTGTGGCACCTTAAAGACTAACTATAAAGTTTTGAAGCATGAGCTTTCGTGGGCTAATACCCACTTCGTCGGATGCAGGCCGACAAAGTGGGTATTAGCCCACGAAAGCTCATGCTTCAAAACTTTATAGTTATTCTCAAGTAGAGAAGTATTTGTAATAATCCTTGAAGAGATTGTAATCACAATGAATATCCTTAGGAAATTAACAGTCACTTAAGTGTTATACATATTCATTACCGTCCTCTTTTACACAGATGGTATATACTGTATATAGTAATGATGCCATAGCAGAAATCAAAATTACAGACAGCTTTTGACTCCGTACAGAATTTTTTCCAAAACAACTTGTTCTGAATTCAGTAATAAATGTTATATTGTTTGGAACTAAAAGCAGATGATGTATACAGTCAAATTTCTGAAAACTGAACACATATGGCAGGACTGCCCTGCAGAATGAACTATTAAATTTTTTTTAACTATTTGACAACACAAATTTTACATCTGATTATCATTTTCTACCACATCTATAAAAGTGAATCAAAATATGACATTTCATTATGCTATTAGGGGCTTCTCTTGTTTTCTACATTAACCAACAAAATATAACTTCTAATCCTGAAATCCATACCTCTGTGATATCATCATATTTAATCAACATACACAATTTTGTTTACTTATTTGGAAGGTCACACCTCTATTTAGGAGGGAGGTACAGATAGGGAATGTTACAGTATGTTAGAAAAGAACATTTTTAGTCATGCAGGCAGCAGCAGGAGTAAACAAATCTCATGCTTCAAGGTGCAATCTGATCACAGGTCAGGAAGGAAACCTTAAACCATGTAGAGCAGGGATCTGCAACATCTGGCACGTGGCCTGCCAGGGTAAACCCCCTGGTGGGCCGGATTGGTTTGTTTACCTGCTATGTATGCAGGTTTGGCCGATCGCAGCTCCCACTCACCATGGGGTTCGCCTCTCCAGGCCAACTGGGGCTGGAGAAAGCGGCCAGCAAATCCCTCAGCCCACCCTGCTTTCCGCAGCCCCCATTGGGACAAGCCTCAGTGGGCTTACCATGGCGGGCCACATGCCAAACGTTGCCAATCCCTGATGTAGAGTATTTCACATTTTTTTCCCTTCCTCTACACATAAGTAGGAGCAATGCTATGATCCATAATGGAAAATTGTATATTTCTAGGGTTTTAGATACATCAAGGAACATTAAGGCACATATTTATTGTTCCCTTGCATCACCTGAAGACTACTCAGTGGTCAGTGTGAAATGAGTTAGTGGTCTCAGGGCTTCACACAAAGCCCACTGAAGTCAATGAAGAGACACATTGATTTCAGATGGCTTTGGATTAGGTTCTTAATGCAGTTCCTGCTAGGCAGTTCTCTAAATCAGGAAATCCACCCTCACAACTGGCACCCGCTGATGCTATTATCAGCCATCTCAGTAAAGTGTACCGAGATTGAACGGTCCTCTTAGGCTAGGTCTACCATCAGAAACACATCATGTTACAAAATGCATTAGCCACGTGCTTTAACACAACGTTAAATAAAACTTCGTACCTACCACACCTCAGTAAGATATTTATTAAACATGACTATTCTTGTCCAAAGTAAGAGCAAAATCATGTTTAAACATAATCCTAGCTTATGCATTTTCTCAGTGCAAACAAGCACTTGCTGTAGGATAAAGTGTCCTATCAAAAATTGAGTTATGGCATATAGGCAAGATAGTGTGGGGACGCTTGCATTGTGTATCCTGAATACATTCTAGAGATAAAGAAATAACTTCATTTGTAGTGGTTTTACTATCACATCCTTTAGGCTAACTTTTTTTTTTTTAAATGAAAAATTATGGCATATTCTATTTTAATTATATTGGTCACCTTTTCACTATAGGGCTGAAAACTACTCCTGTGGTAGGAAGTTATAAACAAACCAACTTATGATGTGATGCCAGCTAATTCAAAAGATGTTTGCTTAAATTCATTACTTATTTTACAAGGAAAAACAATCCAAGGAAAAATAGTATAAAAGTATCTAAACTCCAAGGTGGAAAAGGAACTGTTAAAGTGGAACAAAGGGACATAACGGAGATGAATTCAACAGAGGAAAATTTAGACTGAATATTAGGAGAAAAACACAACCGTGAAATCTATTAGACTGTGAAGTAGCTTCCAAAGGGAAGCAATTAAAATCAACTGTAAAGGGAAATGCTGCAATGCCAAAGGATGAATTAGTGACCTAATAAGTCCCTTGAATCTCTTATTTCTGCAGCTCTATGAAAAGGAAGGACTTGGGGGTTTCTTTAAATGGAGATGGGGAAGGGAGAATGGCCACACTCCAGATATCTTAAATATTCTCTCTATAAACCACAGTCTGTTAACAGGCACAAAATGAACATAAATGAAGACCATACATACCTATTCTGCACAAAAGGAAAGATCTTAATTGCTCATCCTGTATTGCATCATAATGTGTGCTGCTCCAGGTAACAGATGCAGAGGGTCCAACAGCAACAATTATGTAGATAACATCAAATACAGCATGGCTTATCAAGACAATACATGTCTCTCAAGATCAGGTGCTCATCAAGCAGATGACTGTTCAGACAGGAAGCTGTAAATGAAATCATACACATGGATACACAGCAGAAACATTTTGGCTTCACAAGCACTTTTTTTAATATGTAAGCATCGAAGGAATTTCTCTTATGGCTCAAACAACCATACACTTCACAAAATCAATTTTACTTACAGTTCAGTAAACCTTATTTTATTCAGTTATTTGAAAGAAACTGTAGGCTTTAACCTATCAGAGAGGCTGCAGTGTAACATCCTGGGGTTCAAAGATGCACTGCCACATTTCAAGATTTTTGGCACTGAATTTGGGCTATTATTAGAAATATCTGGTTGCTAGGGAAGACTTGTACTGACACACACTACCCACTAAGCAGAATTTGCTTTGCAAATTAGAAGGGGGGGGGGGAAATCAAGATGGGGAAGGATCAAAATGGGATCAGTCATAAGGATAATTACATAAGATGAATACAGACACATTTCGGTTGTTCCATCTGTAGGTATGGTTTATCATACCAAAGTATGTGCACTTCAAGATATGCAAAAATTAATATCTAAAAGAGGAGCTATGAAATAAATAGATCAGGGATCTAAATTAAAAAGGCAGGAAAAAGTGCATTTTTAATATATAAAGAAAATTCCTGGTTTCACTAAAAGAAAAAAACCAAGAGAAATATTACATAATATAGAAAATTACTTAGGACTTGACTCAACTGTCAGATGAGCCTTTATGTAAAGGATGTAGGTGTGTTTTAACGAGTGTGCCTACATCTAAGTACTTATCCAGGCCTATTCCCCATGGAATTAGAATGCCTCACAAACATTAATGCACATATCCACACAGCAATCCCCCATGCACGTATCCTTAACTTACAGAAGAGGATAACAGAGAGACATTAAGTGACTTGCCCAAAATCACACAGGAAGTTCGTTGCAGAGCTAAGAAGTGACACCGGATCTCCGAAATCCCAGTCCAATCCCCTAACCACAAGAGCATGTCCCCTTGCTTGTAGTCCCCTGGGAGCTCCATATAAGGCACCCATTTGGCATTTTGGGAATTACGATGCCATAATTCACATTTTAAAGTATCAATTTACACATGCCCATTTACACATCTGGATAGCTGTGTATATTTCATAGCAAAATCACTATTTTCTTTATATTTTTCCCCAAATACCACACTTTCATCTAAAATTTGCTTTTTGAGAGAGTGAATAGGACAAAGACGGTGAAGAAAGCCTAGAAAAGTAACTTCTGGTGTGGTTTTGTCCTATTTGCCCTACTTCACTAAAAAAAGTCTATTGATGCTATTAATACTTCAAAAAAAATTCACCAGCTTCAGCCAAAGCAAAGGGTACAGTATTACTGTGTGTGTCTCAGTGTCATTTCTTCTGGTCAGCATTGTATCCAAGAAAAAGGGGATAGTAAGAAAGCATGCACATCAAATTTAGTAAACTGTCAAGCTATTCTTCAAAGGCCAAATGCTTTGCAGGGCATAAGAAAGATGCTGTAATTAAAAGAATAACTCCCTTATGAGTGAGAACGGAGAAAGTTTAATTATGCTTTCAACTGTTGGGAATGAGAGACTTGGATGACAGAGATACTTCTCCATAGTCACATCAATTACGCCTAGTAAGATTTAATGAAACTTAAGTAGATTCATCAGTAATAAATGATGTCACTAAAATAAGTGTTCATAAAACTTAATATATCATTTTCTTATTATTTTAATGATGAAATAAAAATTTTCAATCCATGAGAGAATCAAATGTTGCAGAAATCACATACAGGGTGAAACGCATTAAACGAACAAATTTAATAATTACCGGCATCACCTGGCTCCATTCCTCAGCAGAGAGGGCATGGAGACCCCTTTCACAGTTGAGGGTGATTAGCACTGGTCAGACTGGAATCCCACATTGCATACATGAAACAGTTGGGAGCCCTCTCGCAAAGTTTTCTCTCTCAACTCCCCGGCCCAATGACTCCCCATTGTCATTCAAGCATTTATTTTGACATTACCAAAACATTTTGAGTCGTTTCAACTCAAGATTTTCCTCAGCTTTTCAATTAACTGAAAAATTCCCCCCCCCCCCCCCAAGAAATAAATCACCATCATTCACCTAACTCTACTTAGGAGATGCTTTCAGTGAGACTTAGGCACTTAGGCGCCCACACATTATTATCCAGATGGCAGTTCTAACTTCTTCTTTTAAATCAATTTGTTCTATTAAAATTTGAAGTGATATATCGAATTTAAGAGAAAAGAGACCAGTTTGATCTTATGACAACAGACTATGCCATGGACTCATTTTAGGCTGCAGCTCAGTCTAGCGCAGCATTTTTCAAAGTTCAAGTCGTGACCCCACCCGAGAGCTTGCACCCACAGCCCAGAGCTCTGACCCACTCTGCACCCCAACTGCCTGTCCCAGCCCACAGCCCCTCCCACAACCCAAACTCCTCATCCCGAGCTCCATTGGGTCATAGGCATTAACAATTTTCTTCAACTGGTTCCCCAGAAAAAAAGTTTGAAAACCATTGGTCTAGCCGATAAAGGCAATGGGAGTCAAGAGACAGCTGGGAACGGAACCCACGTATCACTGACCAGCTGTATGATGTTGGGCAAGTCACCTCACCGAACCTCTGTCTCCTTTCCCACCCTTTGTCTGTCTTGTCTTGGTAGACTGTAAGCTGTCAAAGGAAGGGGCAGTCTGTCATCATGTGTTTGTACAGTACCAACACTACAATGGTATCTCAATTTCAACGGAGTCCTCTAAGTATTACTGTAATATAAATAATCAATAGCTTGCTCCCTTTTCTCCAACATTCCGTGATGCAAAGATTATGGGTTGACAAATGTTAAAGGAGGGCAAAGTTGCCTCTTTTTGTTATTTTAATACTTGACTATGTTAAAAATTAAATCTTTATCGAGGTTGATAAATGCAAAGTAATGCACATTGGCAAACAGAATCCCAACTATTCATATAAAATGATGAGGTCTAAATTAACTGTTACTACTCAAGATAGACCTTGGAGTCATTGTGGATAGTTCTCTGAAAACATCTAGTCAATGTGCAGCAGCAGTCAAAAAAGAAAACAGAATGTTGGGAATCATTAAGAAAGGGATAAATAATAAAAGAAAAGAAAACATCACATTGCCTCTATATAAATCCATGGTATGACCACATCTTGAATACCGCATGCAGATGTGGTCACCCCATCTCAAAAAAGATGCATTAGAATTGGAAAAGGTTCAGAAAAGGGCAACAAAAATGATTAGGGGTATGGAATGGCTGTCATATGAGAAGAGATTAAGAAGACAGGGGCTTTTCAGCTTGGAAATGAAACAACTGGAGCGGGATATGATAGAGATCTATAAAATCATGACTGGTATTGAGAAAGTAAATAAAAGTGTTATTTACTCCTCATAACAAAAACTAGAGGTCATCAAATGAAATTAATAGGCAGCAGATTTAAAACAAAAGGAAGTATTTCTTCATACAACGCACAGTATTTCTTCATACAATTAGACACATGTGGAACTCTGCCAGAGAATGTTGTGAAGGCCAAGACTATAACTAGGTTAAAAAAAGAACTAGATAAGTTTATGAAGAATAGATCCATCAATGGCTATTAGTCAGGACACGCAGAGATGGTGTCCCTAGCCCGTTTGCCCGAAGCTGGGAATGGGGGACAGGGGATGAATCACTTGATGATCACCTGTGCTGTTCACTCCTTCTGGGGCACCTGGCATTGGTCACTGTCGGAGGACAGGATACTGGACTAGATGCACCTTTGTTCTGACCCAGTATGGCCGTTCTTATGTTCTTTTCTAATACACAGGATTTGTATAGTTATATTTGTCTATTTTATGGAACTTGGCTTTGCATGGCCCCCACAACCTTCCACACACCCCCCATGTGAAATATTTTTGATCACCCATATACTTCTCCAGACTTTTGACAATTACTCTAATTTAAAAGCACCGTTAATCTATCTTGGATGTAAACAAAGATCTTAACAACAATTACAATATCAGCCTGGGAAATACAGGTTTCATCTCTCACTTCCCACCGCCCAGAGTTAAAGCTGTGGGGAGGGGGCGCGGTGAAGGGAAGAAATAACCACAGAAGCTATCAACGCTCAGCATGACCAGACCTGTTCATTTTGTTACTTTTGGTCATCACAGTAATTACACACATCAAAACAGCAACTTAATCCAGCAACACAGAGAAAGGATAACAAAACAAGCCAACCTTGTTCAGCTGCACACACACAAAAAAACCAGCTGTAGAAATACTCTAGAATTACTCAATACTTTGGGCCAAACTCTACCACTCCTACTCAGGTAGTACTTTATTGACAATAGTGCTCGACAGAGCTGCTGGTAGTATAAAATACCATGTGAGTAAGAGTGGCAGGATAATGGAACTACTCACAGAGTAAGACACTCTCAGAGTAAGTAAAAAAACCAGCGGAATCTGGCACTCTGTTTACAAACAATGGCCTGAATCCTACAATGAGCTCCGTGGGTTGAACCCAGCAGTAGAACAGACCCCCATTAACTTCAGTCTGCCTGTCTAGATGCTAACCCCTGCAATAAACGGTGTCTCTGTGCTTCAATTTTTTTCAACAGCCATTAAATTAACCTGCATCTTTAAGTTTGCCAACTTTACTGCAGTTTTCCAAGGAAGTTCAGATTCCATATTGCAAACACAACACGGAAATCCTTAGAGCAGCTTAGTAAACTCCTTTTGTAATTTTTTGTTTTACTTATAAAATATATTCCTCTAAATTACCCCTAAAAACCACTATACAACAACATTTACCATACACCAAAAAAAATACACATTTTATCATACAAATCCAGCGAGCTATAGAATTCATATGTCAGACTGATCAGAATTACACAAATTTGTACCGATTGCACGTGACAAACTACACCAGTGGGGTACAAACATTACAAAGGGAAACAACAGCCGCTGTTAAATCCTGATCTCCAGGTACTAAGGGTTTCTTGATTCAGAGAAGCCAGAAATCCCTGTTTTGTTACACCTCAAAAAAAAATCAACCCAAAACTCTGGCTAAGAGTTTGTATGACCCATGCTAAAGATAAGTTACCCTACTAAAATGAAACAAGAACTTATTTTGAACAATTTCAATGTATTCTATGAGACTGAACTGAAATCTGAAACTTGCATTGGCTGTTCCCTGAACACATAAAACTTCCTACTACAGCTTTGCTCAAGCACAAAGAACAATAGTAAACTATTCATTTTAGCTAATAATTGGAAACTTTCTGTTACACTAATCATTGCACTAAATTTAAATGCTGGGTGTGGAGTTTCCAAAATATTGCAGTGAGTCAAATGTAACAAATCATTGATTTCTGACAAGGACCATCTATTGAGTTGCAACAATATGTATCTGTTAGCACAGGCCGTTTTACAACTGGAAAATATTAGGGCCGACTGATTAATTGCTACAATATAAATGTCATAGCTTTATTTTGTATTAGCTGCTTCTTGGTCAGTAAGGCCTGAAAAAAACACTCACTCCTGGCTAAGAAGAAGCTTTCCCTGGAGAGAGGAGGGAACATGCCATCCGTTTCTGCAAAAACTTCAGCTTTCATTTAAAATAATGAAGCTTCTACCTTGGCAATATTCCAAATGTGAAGCGATGCAGTGATGTCTTTCCAGAATCTGCAGACAGACAGCTCTAGTGCCTCTGCTGCTGCTTACAGCTGCATCTGCTGCTAAAGCAGCAACAAGGCTGAGTTAACAAGGTTGTAGGCAGCATACAGCTACTATTCAGAACCCTGTGGACACTAGAGAAATTATCAAAAAAATGTCATCTTTATGTAACCTGAGAAAGTTGCAAGCCTAGACTTATTTCATGGAAAGGATGCTTCCAACACCCACCCTTCCCTCTACCTCCCAAAATATGGAGACTGTGAATAGGGAGAGGGTTAAAATACTGGAGACCTGTTTCCTCTTCTCTCCCCATACCCAAATGCCAAAACCTTGAGTGAAGGCAAGGGACTTTATAGGAGGTGAGTAGGAAAATATAAAAAGCTCCTTTACCCTTCCAGCAGTTAAAGTGGGAGGATTATATTTATTAAATACTTGCTAATCAAATACTAATATGAAAGATATAGGGTTCAGGGACAGCAACCAAAAGGAAACCCAGCATCATTCCCCTTCTGGCACTGGCATGGGAGGGGCAGGAGCAGGGCCGGTGTTAGCATTTTTGCCGCCTTAGGCGGCTAACGGAAACAGCAATGGAAGTCCGCCGAAGATGGACGGCGTTGCTGGGGCGGGGGAGGGGGGGATTCCGGATGTTGAATTCCTGCTGTTGAAAGAAGTGGCAGCAGAGCAGGCATGTCTGCCGAAATCCTGCCGAAAGTTAGCCTGGAAGCTGCTGCTGAAATGCCCCCGAGAATGGGAAAATGCCACCCTCAAAACAGGTAAATGCTGCCCTCAAAAACAGTGCTGTGGTCACCTAGAGCTCGCACTGGCCCTGGGCAGGAGACTTACGCTTCTCACCAAGGAGTTGCCCCTGAACCTTGGCGGTGAAGGTATTTGTAAATGCCCCAAATAATTCTTTAAATGAAGGTACATCTGCTTCATAAGGCAGAAAAGGAAGCAACAGCAGTTTGCTATCAAAATAAAGTGTCATATCCCAGTTTTGCAGACCCACACGCAGTGAGTTTATTTCCTACACACTTTACCCCCCCAAAATGGGAAAATTCAGAGTTTCTCTCTCTTGTCATTCAGTCACTCTATTACTGTCTATTGCATGGGTCTCAACAGTGGCTAATCCTACATGCCATATGTGCTGCAATAGCTAAATGCTCTAAGCAACTTGGGGATGAAGTAGCACACTTAATGAATTTCCTCAGTATTGTTTATTTTAAATCTAACTCTCTGCATGATGTTATGTACTCAACTGATTTTACATATTACATCTTCTAACATGCCATAAACCCTACTGAGTGCATTTCCAATCAAAGTGGAAACCTACATGACCACACAGGGACAGGCTCCCACTAAGTGGCAATGAACCACCTAGATTTTTTCAGAAAACTCAAAGTAAACATTTATTTTGTGGACTCAGCAGCAAGTCCTCTCTTGATGAGGACTTTCTGGGAGAGTATGGTGGTTTGTGAGAGTAAGGGTTTGATAGAACTGATTATATCAAGACACAGTGAAAACACACTCTGAATTCTTCTTCATGTAGTGCTGCTGGCACACCTCAATCCTGACTGCACTACTCCTGTGGTTAGCCTCTCATGAGCAGAGAAGGTCTCTTGTAATGAACCGTGCAATGACGCTGTGATGAGCACAAGAGACTAGGAGGAAACCAAGTCCAGTTTTACTCCAATAACAAGAGGTACACAGCTAATGTGTTAAATTAAATGTGCCACTGAGTCTGTTGGCGCTCTAGTCGATTTTGCTTTGGGAAAAGAGCAAAGCACACAAATACAGTGCTGAGAGGGGCAACCTTCAGTTTAGGTCTGCCATTTTGCTTGTTTTATGCAACCATGTTATGTCTGTTAGGTTTGTTACTCTACTGTGGAGGAGCACTTACATGGACACTGCAAGAAAATGCTGTTACTAAGATACAGAGCATGCTTTTAAAGGAAGAACTTTTTCACTCTAAAATGCAAACATCTGTATTTCTTGCAACGTTGTTAAATGCAGATACATTTTTCCAAAAGCCAGACATGTCTTGTGATACTGTTCACCATACTACCTGCTTTGAAAATTCTCCCTTCGTTTTAAAAACAAAAGGCAAAGGGGAAAGAAGGGTCAGATTGATTCTTTTATGCCACTATTGTACCATTCTGTGAGAAATGCCACTGGCTGCTGTGATTCCATGAGAGCCTCTCGGGCTGTCACCCCATGTAAACTCCCCAGGCTATTAAGGCTTGGAGGTTGGTCTCAATTCTGAAGGGCTGCTGGGTAGTTGTTAAGTGAACAAGTAGTCTGGTTAGACAGCCACCCACAATTGTCTTCCCTACCAATGTATCAAAGAACTAAAACCAAAGGGAAATCTCACATCGAAAGCTATCTCACCACGTCCCTCATTACCATCCTAACATGGCATCCTAGAGCAGCAGCTTACCCAGCCTAACTGAATGCAAAGCTCCCTTGTAGGAAGCCTAATCAGCCACCTGGGCTCAGGCTTGATGAGTGACACCTGGTAGCCTCCTCAGGGGGATAAAAGGCCTGCCAGGAAGCAAGCCCAGGGTGGTGGGGATGGTATAGAGCAGCAGTCGCCAACCAGTGGTCCGCGGACCACTGATGGTCCACGAGAAAATTTAGGTGGTCCGCGGGGAAATTTCGGGGCGGGGGGGAGGGCGAGCCGGGGCGGAGGCAAGTGGCGGGAGCCCCCCCCCCCGCCTGCCGGGAGCAGTGTGCTCCGGCGCGGCATGGCGCGAGTGTGCCCCTGTGGGGCAGGGAGGTAAGGCAAGCGGCGGGAGCCCCCCCCCGCCTGCCGGGAGCAGGGTGCTTTGGCGTGGTGCGAGTGTGCCCCTGTGGGGTAGGGGGGGTGAGGCAAGCGACGGGAGCCCCCCCCCCCCTGCCTGCCGGGAGCAGGGTGCTTTCCCCCGGCGCGGGGTGTGTGTGTGTATGTGTGTGTGTGTGTGTGCGCGCATGTGCCCCGGTGCGAGTGCGCCCCTGTGGCCGTGAGAGACCCCGCACAGCAGCCCCCGCAGGAAGGAGTAGGGTCCATGTTAGTGGTCCGCGGGATTCAAATTTGTGAGTTTAGTGGTCCCTGAGGTCCGAAAGGTTGGCGACCACTGGTATAGAGTGTGGAGTGTGAAGAGCTAGTCAGAGCTGTGTTGGTTTAGAACTGTGTGTTTAGAGCTGGACTATATAGAGTCTGTAGAGCTGCAAGCTGTAGAGCTGAACTATATAGAGTTGTATGCTGTGAGTTGAAGACTGGACTGTATAAAGCTATATACAGTGAAACCTCGATATAACGGACTAATTCGGGCGGGGGGGGGGGTGTCCGTTAAAACCGAAAGTCCGTTATTTAATAATTTTTTAAAATCATTAAATAACGGACTTTCGGGTGACAACGGACCCCCCCCCCCCCCGCCCAAATTAGTCCGTTATATGGAGCCAGCCGTGAGTCAGCCCACCCCACCCCCTCCCCCCGCCCGGCTCCCCGCTGCGGGGAGCCGGGCGGGGGGGTTGACAGCTCCCGCTCGGCTCCCCCCAGCGGGAAGCCCGGCGGGAGCTGTCAACCCCCCCGCCCGGCTTCCCGCTGCGGGGAGCCGGGCGGGAGCTCTCAAACGCCCCCCCCCCCGCCCGGCTCCCCGTTGCGGGGAGCCGGGCGGGGGGGTTGACAGCTCCCGCCCGGCTTCCAACTGGGGGGAGCCGAGCGGGAGCTCTCAAACCCCCCGCCCGGCTTCCCGCTGCGGGGAGCCAAGCGGAGGCTCTCAAACGCCCCCCCGCCCGGCTCCCCGTTGCGGGGAGCCGGGCGGGGGGTTGACAGCTCCCGCTCGGCTCCCCCCAGCGGGGAGCCGGGCGGGAGCTCTCAAACCCCCACCCCCACCCCCGCCCGGCTCCCCGTTGTGGGGAGCCGGGCGGGTGGGTTGACAGCTCCCGCTCGGCTCCCCCCAGCGGGGAGCCGGGCGGGAGCTCTCAAACCCCCCCCCCCCCCGGCTCCCCGTTGCAGGGAGCCGGGCGGGGGGGTTGACAGCTCCCGCCCGGCTCCCCCCAGCGGGAAGCCCGGCGGGAGCTGTCAAACCCCCCGCCCGGCTTCCCGCTGCGGGGAGCCGGGCGGGAGCTCTCAAACGCCCCCCCGCCCGGCTTCCCGCTGCGTGGAGCCGAGCGGGGGCTCTCAAACGCCCCCCCCCCCGCTCCCCGTTGCGGGGAGCCAGGCGGGGAGGGTGTTTGACAGCTCCCGCATGGGTCCCCGCTGCGGGGAGCCGGGCGGGAGCTGTCAACCCAGCCGGCTCCCTGGGGCGGGAGCCAGCAGCCCCCAAAACGGATTTCGGATGCATCGGAAATTTTGTCCGTTGCATCCGAAGTCCGTTAAATCGGGGTCCGTTAAATCGAGGGTTTACTGTATATTGGTGGTGGGGCCTGCACTGTAGAATAAAGAGCACTGTTTGGAGCAAAAAACTGAATACCCACCAGCCAGGGAAGATTTCTGCAGAGGCTGCAGTGGCCCAAATACATCACATCGCCCTAGATCAGGGGTCTGCAACCTTTACCACTCAAAGAGCCATTTGGACCCGTTTCCCACAGTAAAGAAAACACTGGGAGCCACAAAACCCTTTTGACATTTAAAATGAAATAACACTGCATATAACGTTTTCTTTGCCTTTATGCTATGTATATACAAACTATAATGTGTTGCATTTAGATCAGGGGTGTCCAAACTTTTTGGGAAGAGGGCCAGATTTGGTAAGGACGGTGAAGATGTGTGAGGGCCGACCCCCTCCCGCCCCCCCTCCGGCCGTGCTCTCGCTCTTCTTCCCTCCCCCTCCCCTCCAGCCGTGCTCTCGCTCTTCTTCCCTCCCTCCCCCCCCTCCGGCCGTGCTCTCGCTCTTCTTCCTCCCCCCCCTTCCTCCCCCCCCGCTCCGGCCGTGCTCTCGCTCTTCTTCCCTCCCTCCCCCCCGCTCCGGCCGTGCTCTCGCTCTTCTTCCCTCCCTCCCCCCCGCTCCGGCCGTGCTCTCGCTCTTCTTCCCTCCCCCTCCCCTCCAGCCGTGCTCTCGCTCTTCTTCCCCCCCCCCCCGGCCGTGCTTTCACTCCCCCCCTCCCCCAGCTTGCCTTGCCTTGCCTCGTGCCCCGGCCCCGGCTCGCTCTTATCCGCCGGCTCCACCGCGCTTCGCCTCCTGCCCCGGCCCCGGCCCGACTCGCACTTCTCCGCCGGCTCCGCCTCACCTCGTGCCCCGGCCCCGGTTCCGCCTCCGTTCTTCTCCCCCCCCCCCCCCGCCGCTCGCCTCTTATTGACCCCGCCCCTCTCTTTCGGCTGCGGCTCCGCGCACTGGTTGGACAGTGCTGGCGGGCCGCATAGAGAACAGTCTGCGGGCCGGTTAAAATTAGAACACACAGGGAGCCGCATCGGAGGGATGAAAGAGCCGCATGCGGCTCCGGAGCCGCGGGTTGCAGACCCCTGCCCTAGATGAACACTTTTCTTCTGTCAACCAGAGAAAAGCAAGGGGCCCACTGATTCACCCTCGGAAAAATAGAAGACGTTTCACCATTAATTTTCATTAAATTTCTTTTTTTAAATATCCTGTAAAACAAAAACCAACCAACCAACAAACAAGCCCTAAAAACATCCCTCCCTTGCAAATCTAGGCCATGAAAAACTCATTATAAACAATTATTTCTCACATTTGTTCTCACCATTCCAAAGATTTTCTGCCTTTGCAAGTACAACAAACCATTCTAGATGCATCACCTGGGGAACTAGATAGCTTTCGGGGGATTGGCAACAGAACATGGACTTTTTGTCCCTATGTCACTGATTTAAATCCAGCCCCAAATGGTGATCAACAAGAACCATGACATCTGTAACCTTGCTGGCAGCTGCTCTAGAGAAGTCCAGATTGAAGGGGTGTGGGGTCTGATACTGCAAGACACCAAACATTCTCAACTGCAATGAGAATAGAGTGTTCAGCACCTCTCCAGAGACACTTAGCACCTTGCAAGATCAGCCCATGAACGCTACTCTATCCTCTCACCCTAGAGATGGGTCCCATAGGTCAAAGCTGAAGCATAGCTGCAAGGTAGCATGGGATATATCGGAACTGCAAAAGGAAGCTCTCTCATGGCTTGTCTACATGGGATATTAGTGCACAGCAAGCCAGGGTGTGAATCTACATGCCAAATAGCTTGCCACACAGCGAACACAGTCCCTTTTAACAAGCCCTCAGTTAAAACAACAGACCATTATTATTTACACTCCAATAGTTTTTATTTACCTCAAAAGAGGGCATGGTCAAGCTTAGGAAGCCAATACAGTAAACCCTCGATTTAACGGACCCCTATTTAACGGACTTCGGATGCAACGGACAAAATTTCCCGATGCATCCGAAATCCGTTATTGGGGGCTGTCGGCTCCTGCCCCGCAGCGGGGAGCCGGGCGGGCGGGAGCGGGGGGGGGGGGGGTTGACAGCTCCCGCCTGGCTTCCCGCTGCAGGGGAGCCGGGGGGGGGGGGGGGCTTTGACAGCTCCCGCCTGGCTTCCCGCAGCGGGGAGCCGGGCGGGAGCGGGGGGGGGGGTGTTTTGACAGCTCCCGGCGGGTTCCCCGCTGCGGGGAGCCAGGCGGGCGGGCTGACAGCCCGGCGGGCGGGAGCGGGGAGGGTTTGACAGTTCCCGCGGGGCTCCCCGCAGCGGGGAGCCGGGCGGGCGGGCTGACAGTTCCCGCGGGGCTCCCCGCAGCGGGGAGCCGGGCGGGCGGGCTGACAGTTCCCGCGGGGCTCCCCGCAGCGGGGAGCCGGGCGGGCGGGCTGACAGTTCCCGCGGGGCTCCCCGCAGCGGGGAGCCGGGCGGGCGGGCTGACAGTTCCCGCGGGGCTCCCCGCAGCGGGGAGCCGGGCGGGCGGGCTGACAGTTCCCGCGGGGCTCCCCGCAGCGGGGAGCCGGGCGGGCGGGCTGACAGTTCCCGCGGGGCTCCCCGCAGCGGGGAGCCGGGCGGGCGGGCTGACAGTCCACCCGCCCGGCTCCCCGTTGTGGGAAGCCGGGCGGGGGGGGGGGGGGAGGGGGGTTTGACAGCTCCCGCCCATGATCAGTAAAACCTCTATATAAGGGACTAATTCGGGTGAGGGGGGTGTCCGTTAAAGCCCAAAGTCCTGTTATTTAATTATTTTAAAAAATTATTAAATAACGGACTTTCGGCTTTAACGGACACCCCCTCGCCCGAATTAGTCCGTTAAATCGAGGTTTCACTGTATATTCAACTTCCTAGCTGCATTTTGGACAGGGTGATTCCAGATAAAAACAAAACAAACAACAAAGCCAAAACAAACAGATCCACTAGGTGTTTTTTAGGAGGGCACTCTAGGGTGCAATAATAAATATTAAGTCAGTTTTGACATTGGGAGGCCGGAGGGTGGGAATTGCTGGGGTTTCATTTAAAGTGAAACAAAACAATACCTTCCATACCCCTGAAAAATATCTATTTTAATAGGGAAGTAAAATTTTTGGCCTGTTATACTTGATAATAAATATTAGCGTGTTCACCTTTTTATGGGGCCTTTATTATCATAGCATAAAAATGAGTACCTTCGTCGAAACTGAAGCAGTAACAAATAACACCCTGTTTTCTAAAAGAGAACAGCATCCTAGCCATATTGTCTCTGTAGATCATTTCCACACCATCAATTGCTTTGGTAGATCAATTCAAAGGCAATTTTAAATCTACAGATGGTCTCCTATTTATTGGATCTACAGTACTAGATCACCAACACGCTTTGTGGACTCAATACGTACGCAGAATTCCTTTTTTGGTGTGATAAACATCCTTCCTCAATGTTAAGTGTAGTACAGCACAAATGATAATTGTTTGCAACATGCTTTGGGACAGGGGATTCTCCTTGACATCTACTGGCAGTTGCTTGCTATTGTGCCAGAATTTTAACTGGGGTTAAACTCTCATCTTAACCACGTTTCATGAGAGATTCATCTCTGTACTGGTGAAGAGCTATTCTGGAGCTGCTGGGGGCCATTTCCACCCCTGAAACAAGTCAGGGAAGACCTAAGAAAAGATCTACCCTGTGCAGCATTGAACTAGCTTCTACAGACATTAGCACTGAGGCACGGGTCTCTCCCAGCCATGCCCCTTGCCACACCTTCCTCCTCCAACATACCCCTCCCCCTCCATTCTGCCTGCAGCCCTCATGAACATACCCCTGGTACCAGTGCAGGGAATAGCTGCATAAGCAGGACAGGGCGGCAGAACGTGATCTGTACCTAGCGTATAGCTTCCCACATCGCTGCTATTCACCAGGGTGGAGAATGTTATGCCTGTTCTATGCAGCACAACAACTGATCCAGAGTCCCTAAGGTAACGGAGAACCTCTTCATAATCTCTTTGTGGTTACCAAAAGTAAATGAGAATTTTGGATCCAAATAAGAGACCTAGAATCCTATAGGTTCATGCAAACAATTTGGCCCAATATACATGCCAAAGACTATAGGTCTAGAGAATCACCAATTTCATAGCAAATGAAATATCACCTTCCTATTTCCTTCATCACCAATTAGCATTCAAGACTAAAACATCAAAAACTAACTCAATTACTGAAGTCAGCACTAATGACTCCAGTTATATTTCTACAGATTTCTGAAAATTGGATTCTCCATTAAACATGCTGTATTTAAGTTACTTTCCTACCTCATTCCTAGCAATTATACTGTGGCAAACCAAATTAAAATACAATTAAGATTTTTTTAAACCTACTTACAAATGAAATGGAGCTTTAAGAACAAAACAATTTAAAACCATCTTCTAAATTTGAATTTCATTCCCCTTTACATCTTAATACAGGAATCTCTTTAAAAGAATATGATGCACAAGGGAAAATATTTTATTTGTTGAAATATACCACAGAAAGGCAACAAATGGCACTTTATTTTTATACTACAAGGTGTCAGTTTCTCACCCATCCAGACCAGAACCAAGTTGTGATGGTTTAATACTACATACATAGGTAAAATGCCAGAAAGACTGTTGGAAGAAGGAAGCACAGAAATAAGCTTCCTGTTCCATCCCTGGCCCCCTTCCAAACCTACAAACTATTTTTCAGCCCCTCAATGACAGGTGCCGCAAAGGAATTTAGAAGTTAAAGGCCTTGGGCTGCACGTATGTCACACATACACCTCTTGACAAACCCACCAATAGCAGCTATGCAAACGCTGACACCACGATAAACTGTATGGTGGGCCAATATGAATGGCCACTGCCTCTCCGAATACAGTTTTACAATAAACCTGCTTTTGCAACACACACACGTTCCAATTTGAAGGCACTTCCATTCGAAGGTAGAATTTGGTTCTTAATATATATGGAGATATACCTTGAAAGGTCATCGAGTCCAGTCCCCTGCCTACACTAGCAGGACCAAGTACTGTTCCCTGACAGATTTTTTTTGCCCCAGATCACTAAATGGCCCCATCAAGGATTGAATTCACAACCCGTGGTTTAGCAGGCCAATGCTCAAACCACTGGGAATATGACAGGGGAGACAAAAACAGCAGCATAACTGCAAACAGCAAAACAAGAATTAATCAATACATACAGAATATTCAGGAAAATCCTTTATATTCATGAAATCCTTATTTCATGTTATATGAGTCAGTGGGGCATTATTTGACCTGTGATTTCTGCAGAATGGATCCTATGCCACATTATATAATATACTAATCAGAAGGGGGGGGGGGAAGGAAACAATAATGGATCCTAATCTCTCCACCTTATCTCTAAATTTAAAAAGCCTGAACCATAAGTTATCACCATGCAGGGGAACAGTGATAATCAACAAGTTATCAGATAGTCACACTATATTCTACCAGTAGGAAGACCAGCATCTTCAGAAGCCGGCCAATCCAGATTCCCCCAAGGTAACAGCAGCAGGCGGCAACAGTAACAAAATAAAAAATAAAAATAAAAAAAACCACACACAACTTCAAAACTTTGAAGACAACACTCCTTGGTTGCTGAAGGAGGGATGGTTGTAACAAAGTAATGTTAACAAATCTTCAAAATAATTCACTAGCTGCTTGCAAAAGAACAGGTGAAGTTATAATATGGTGCTAAGTCAACAGCAGAGAGCATCACTGCAGTGTGGCCTAGTCACACGGAACTGACTGAGGAGACCTAGATGCTATTCCTGGTTCTGCCACTGGCCTGGTGGGCGAGCATCACCTCAACACCTGTTTCACCAGCTGTAAAATGAGGATACTACTACTCTGTCAAGGGGATCTCAAAGAAATAAAAACTAATAATAATCCCTATCACAAAGGCGAGAGTAACAGAACTGGATATTCATTACTAGAAACGTAGGAAAATTATACACTACTATAAAATTCTATTTGTGTTGGAATATATTTAGCGTTAACTAAGAATAAGAGGCAAACTAATGGGACTGAATTGGTACCACAGTGTAAGACAAAGTGCTTAGTGTGACAGCTAGCTCTGGCAAGAATGTGTTTGCGTTCTGTTTGTTTCAGTTATACCTTTTCCCTAGTCTATCTTAAGTATCCATTAATCAGTACCGGTTGATAGGTTTTATGTTCACATATGAGGTTTAAAGAGACTATTGTTTCATGTTCCTATCTAAGTAACTTGAGGCTATGTTATCCTCTGCTGTCCAAGTGAAGGATTGATTGGGTTATTACTTTTGTATAAACTGTCAAATTGTACTTATAGACAAATCAGAGAATTTAACACAAAATCAAATTCTCCCTTCACTTTTATCTATGCATTTCCATCGAATTTGAAGAAAGAGTACACTCATACAGAAATCCCAGGATTCTGAGTGAAGGCCAGTGTGTGGGGCCAATCCTGCAGCTACTTATGCTTTTAACTTTACTTATTTGGATAGCACCACTGGGGTCAATGGGTCTACTCACGTGAATAAAATTACTCATGTGGGTAAGTTCCATAAACCCACACCAACAAGAACAGTTGGAACCTATGTGGACAGAAGCTCAAAAATATACACTCAGATATCAGAGATTAAAGAGTTGTTGATTATCCATTTCTTCCAATGCATGACAGTTACCTCCAGACTCTCTCTTCCTCTGAACCTTCAGTTGTGGTCCTGTCAAGTCCCTTAAGGCAAGCAGCGTTAGGCCTACAGTACATGGTACATGTACAGTACATGGTAAGAGAGACCTACAAGATACATCTGCAAGAAGTGATGTTGGCAGTTCAGAAGATGGTGCTCTGAGTCCTCTGGAATTAATGCTTTTATTTCCTATCCTATGAACCAAAAAAATTGTTGTCTAGAGTTTCTACGTGCGGATAAAGAGCTGTTACATGCAACTAGAGATAGTTGCAACTTAGCATATATACAGACCACTTTCTGCATCACTGTTACAATTAGTAGAAATCTTTGGGATCCCTCTAGATTAAAGATATAAAAATTCCCTCTCTCACTGTGAGTGAGCGAGAGGAACAAACCCCAAAATCCAGGGTTTTAAAGTGTGTTTAAGGCATGAAATATTACAAGGAAAATGTCTAAGAACTTTTGAATAAAAAGAAAAGAAAAATTTTAGATGATTTTCTGAATGACCGATGAAGGCTGGTGAGTGACATGCTCATCATAGTTGCCAGTAGGACATCTTAATTGCTAGTACGCTTTGTTTGCTTGTTTTTAAAGAAGTCTACTGGACGGGTGTAGAGAGAAATGTCAAGGAGACTGAAGAAAGAGGGCTTCCCACTTGCCCATGACTTTTATTTTAGATAATGATCCAGCATTTGTGTTTAGGAATATAAATTACCTCAGTTAAGAGTCTCAACTATTTCATCTGATCTGTAAAAAGTGTTATCAATTGATTCTTACTTCACAAGTCCAAATTACAGTCTGGGGAAGGAGGAGCACTAATTAAACACAAATGCAAAATAGGTAAAGACCTTAAACTGATTAAACAATTAAAGTCAATGATTCTCGGAAATGAAAAACACTATTAGTTTTGCTAGAGTTATAAAAAAAGTCTAAAAGATTTACTACCATGTCAAGGATTTATACTCCTAATGCATATTCCAGCAAAAAGAAAAAAAAAAACCATAAGCTAGCATCCCCCTTTTTCTACTCTATAAAGGAAGGACAACTACTAAGGACTCCTTCACCCCCGTTAGAAGAACTACAAAGGGATAATGAAAATATGTGTGATTCAAAAATAAGGTTCAGACAACGGATCCATCAAGTTCATGTTGCATTTTGTTTGTTTTCTTGTTTGGGTGAATAATAGGTTTCCATCCAACTAGATGACAGAGTAAAATACCCATATTCCTTTCATTATTCAGATAGTGCCCCATTCTTCAAATCTTTACTGAAGAAAATAGCTTTTACTCTCTCATGCAGACACAGTTACATCATCCATAAGCATTTGAAGGATCAGGCCCTTGGAAAGAAATGTACTTAAAATACAGATCATTCTTATATTACTCAGTAAATTATTATTTGATGTCTTTCCACAATATATTGATATGGAAAAGGGCATCCAACCCTATCTCATGAAACTAGACTCTTAAAACATTCATGTCCATGAGGTCAAAACTACAACTATTATAAATTTACTTACAACTGCCATAAATTCAGACACCATACTGATGAAATATTCCAGTTGTCAGAGTGGTTATGTTGCAGATTGTCCCGAATGCTTAACCTTGATTGTACATAATAATTGTTAATCACTGACCCATTCTCCAACACTCTTAGACTGGAGTATGTTGCTAAGCAACCAATGTTTGCTCCAGAATGTTTTTAAAGCTAGTATAGGAATGGCCAAGAGTCAACAAAGTAAGTATTGGCCATTTTATGGACTGGTTTTGAGGTGGAGGGGAGGGGACAAGGGAAGCTAAATTAGCAGTTACATATTGGTTTGTTGTAAAATGTAATATTAAGCATTATGCTATCATGCATCAAAAATTCTTAGAGAGGCCTTTACAACACAGTAGACTACAACACAGTTTACAGTCTTTTCGGCCAATAAAATTATACTGCCTCTTGATTCTAAAACTTCCAGTGTAAATTAAGTGTCATGAACATAATGTAACATTCCCTGAATTTCTCATTCAATAAAAATGAATGGGAAGTTTCATACTTACCTGAGCAGGAAATCACACACACTTTTCTAAGGCATAATAATTCTAAGCTAGTAGAACCTACACCAAACACCACCATTGAGTGTGTCTGCCAATCCAATATGAATAGCAACCCTTTATATAGTGACTAGGAATTACAGATTACATCCTTAAGATCAATATTACTATGTGCATGACATTTAACTACAGGAATGTTCAAAAACGCAGGCTGAGTTTTAATAAGGAAATCAGTGGTTTTTGAAAAGCTAATGGTAATCTATTTACTCTCTAGGCCAGGGGTGGGCAAACTTTTTGGCCTGAGGGCCAGGTAGGGAAGGCTGTGCCTCCCCAAACAGCCTGGCCCCGCCCCCTATCTGGCCCCCTCCCATATCCTGCCCCGACTGCCCCCCTCAGAACTCCCAACCCATTCATCTCCCTGCTCCTTGTCCCCTGACCACCCCCTCGAGACCCCCACCCACCCCAACTACTCCCCCAGAACCCCACCCACCCCAACTGCTCCTCCAGAACTCCCTCCATGTCCTCACCTTGTTCACTGACTGCCCTGACCCCTATTCACGCCCCCGCCCTCTGACAGATCCCCAGGACTCCCACACCCCATCCAACCCCCCTGCTCCCTGACCACCCCCTCCAGAGACCCCTGCCCCTAACCACCACCCCAGGACCCCACCCTGCTCCCTGTCCCCTGAATGCCCCCCAAGAGACCCTGTCCCTTATCCAACCCCCAGTCCCCTTACCATGATGCTCACAGCAGCATATCTGGCTCAGCGTGGAGCCAGACACACTGCCCTGCAGGAGCACACAGCCCTGCCCTCCAGAATGCTGTGCACGTAGCAACTTGGCTCCAGGGGAGGAGGGCAGGTGGGAGAGGGGCCGGCCATGATGGTCCCACAGGCTGCACGTGGCCTGGGGGCCGTAGTTTGCACACCCCTGCTCTACATGCTGGGTTTCTCAGTGACCTGGTTCTGCCTGTCTACTTCATTCTTGCACGAGAAAACATGGAAATATATAAAAATCTTGGTCCCTGTAGTCCCTGGAGCATAAATTCCATTATGTTCTAAGACAGGCAGACAAAGAACATAAGGACAGTGCAGTATGCATGAGCACATGGGCCTCAAGCATACATGCACGCTCACAATCCAACAGCCACCCAGTAGAACTAATTTTAGGCCTATCAGCCTTTGCAGAATTACTTCAACAGAAACTGAACCATAAAAGACTCCAAAATGCATACACTACACCCAAGGCAGACAGCAATTCAGGCAATACCCCATAACTGTTGCAGTCACTAACTGGCCAATCCTGCAGTCCTCAAGGAAACAACTCAAAGTCAGTGTCGATTGTTGAAGTCACTGGGAATTCTGACAGCATCAAGATCCCAGGAGTGAGCCATGAAACTTTCTACTTAAGGGCCAAAACAGAAATAAATTAAATAAATTAATTTAAAAAAAAAAAACTCCCTAATTTACTTAACACAGTAAATTACCAGGCAGGAAACAAATCTGATCATGTGTCAAATTTGAAAATAAGAATTTTGAATTACAATTCTGTTTTGGGGCATGGGGTAAATAAATACTCTGGGGGAAAATGACACAATATTTCAGTAAAGGGCTGGATTTTAAGGTGGGCTGATGGCCTTAAAGCAGCTGAAGGCCAATGGAAAATATCCCCTGCACAGGAGAATCCTCCAGTGGCATAAATCTGGCAGAAGCAGCACAGCTACAGCTGTAACCCAGGGTAAGGGGAAGACGGGAAGGATGATGTGGGGGAGCTATTCAGGATCATGGAGGGGATGGTGAGAGCACTGTGAAACTATATGCCTGGTCCTTCCCTAGCAATCAACTGCCACTCATCCTCCCCACTTTATCCACGCAAGAATCAAGCCCTAAATATATACTTCTTACAACATCCAGCCAGGATGAGCCAGTTTGGGCTTTGCCATCAGGCTCTCTCATCCTGGGATAGTCACATTTCCAGAAGATAGACACCCTCAGCAAGAGGCTGAGAAATCACCTTTGAATTACAAGATTAACTGACAAACATCTCACCGTTCCTATGCAGCAAGAGAGAGTTCTCAATCTGGTCTAAAACCTGGAATTCTTACTCCATTTATATTCAGCTTTCCTGCTAACAAAACTGCCAGGGAAGTCAACAGCAATTTTACCTGAGCAAGGGACTTAGTAAAAATGGTGAAGAAACTGAGTAAAAACTTCAATATTTGGCAGACGCTGAACTTTCAGAAGACCGACTGTGCAACCATCAGCACTCTTTACTAGCAACAAAGCACAGCTCAAAGAATAATTCTTAAAGAAAGGAGAGTAGGAGCTGGGAGGCTGTCAATTCAAATCCAGCCCAGGCCAATAGCAATTGAAAGTCATTGCCATTGAATGCCCTGTGAAATGATGTTATTGGTCTGAGTACACTTCCAAGTGAACAAGGGTTATATTAGGAAGCCTTCAGCACAATTTGTACCCTTGCTGGGAGTCTCGCAGGAGAGGTGAGGTCCAGGAAAATGTGCAAATCAATTCCTCCTTTCTTCCCCCCTCTTCCCCAAACATTTAAGGCGGAGGCATACTGGCAGAGCAGCTTGCACTGCTGCTGTACCCCTTCTGTGTAGGGCACACTACAGTTTCCAGAGCGATTATTCCCGCACCCTTCAGCAAAAAAATGCACACATGATTTAATTTATAATTTAATTAAGGTACCAATGCAGAAATAAATTCTCATTTACAATGTAAATTTGAGACTGTGCAGAAGAAACCAGGATATTAGCAATAGCATTCTCAGCTCTACACACCAGGAGGAAATTCTGGAGAGGGTAATGGAGAAAAAATACCTAAATTATAACTGTAAATCACAATCGTATCGCATAGAGGATTATGACTGCACTTCACTATACCTTTTCCTTGTGCTCTGTGAAGCAGAGAACAGGCACACGTAGCTGGGCTGTCTCTTGTATCTCATCACCAATCACTTTCTCCATGTAAAGTGAGAATCTTTCGGTCACTGCTTTGAATCAGGCCCAAGTAAGTGGGATCTAAACTCTTTACCACCTGAAAACTGATCAATTAAATGCTGTTGCCTCAGTGAAGGTTTAGGGTACTTCTGTGCCACCACCAAAAATCACAAAACCCCACAGCAGTGAGTCTCAGAGCCTGGATCAAATAACTCGGGTTTGTGCTGCAAGGCTGAAAATAGCAATGTACATGATCAGGCGTGGGCTGGAGTCTGGGCCCGGAGACTCTCCACCTCACCAGGTTCTAGAGCCCAGGCTCTTGGAAGCCAGAGCAAGCCTGTGCCACAGGTCTTCATTGCAGTGTAGTCTCGTCTTTCTCCACTGTGTAGAAGTATCCTTAGTGGGCAGGTTCAGCAGAGGTACGGAAGCCGAACAATCAACTCACTTGTAAAGGCAGCACATTAGCAGGTCGGGAAGCTTACACTGCTAGTGTTCAGATCTTGCCAATGCTCGTCTCCTTGAATAATCCTCTGGACTTCAATGGGCCACTCAGTAGTAAGCAGTCACCCAGGAGGAGGCAGTTGAATTACTGAGCCCCACAAGCTCATTCACATGTACAATGTTCTTCTGTGAGTATGTGAAGAGCTAATGTAATAGCTTAGTCTTATAAAACAGTAATCTTTGTAATACAAATGTATTGAAACAGAATTAAACTTCAGTTGGAGCATGGAAAATCAGAGGATGTGTCAGCATCACAATTTGTATTTATTTCAGGGTCAGCTTGGGGCAGACAAGAAACCTACAGGTATGAAGCAGTAACATTAACCAAAAAAAAACAATCCAATCTGCCTATTGTCTTTTAAGCACACATTGATTGATAAGCTTTGCGCTCTTAGGTGTCCAATTCCTTAGATCAGTGGTCCCCAACCCCCGGGCCGTGGACCGGTACCGGTCCGTGGATCAATTGGTACCGGGCCGCACAAGGGCTTCCCGAGCGGCGGGGACTGGGGGCCGCGCAGACCCGGCAGCGGCGGGGACTGGGGGCCGCACGGACCCGGCAGCCTGCCCCCGGCCATGGGGACTAGGTCCTGGGTGTAGCCGGCGGGGGGACGGGGGGGACGCGCTTTTTTTTAAAAAAAAAAAAAATCTGCGGCTTTTCGGCGGAGGGGGCCCCGGGCCGCAGTAAAATTGTCAAGCATTGACCGGTCCGCGGTGATAAAAAGGTTGGGGACCACTGCCTTAGATCCTTTTGCCTTCTCCCCCTGTGCCTCTGACTCATCAGGCAGTTCAGTTCTTCCATTGATTAGGTCACCCCCTAGTTGTGGTAGGCAGCCCCCAATCTCTTTCTGTGCACCACTGTCATCGGCCAGATCTCTGCTCCATAGCGCTGGTCTTCACTGGGGGGGGGGGGGGGGGAGGACAGGGGGGGAAGGGCGGGGAAATCGACTGAAGATACGCAACTTCAGCTACATTAATAATGTAGCTGAAGTCGGCGTATCTTCAGCCAACTTACCGGCCGTCCTCATGGCAGCGGCAGGCGGCGGCGCGCTCCCGTCGACTCCAGCTTGCACCTTGCGTCAACCTGGAGTTCCGAAGTTGATGGGGGTGCCACGGGCGATAGATTTATCACGTCTTAACGAGACATGAGAAATCAATCGCTAAAAGGTCGATCACTACCCGCCGTATGACCTACCCATAGAGTAGCCTGCTCAGTACAATCAGACGGTATATTCTGACTTGCAGTTGGTGTGGAGACCCTTTGTTTGACCAGATGGGTGACAAGCGAAGGATCACTTGATGATCACCTGTTCTGTTATTTCCCTCTGGGATACCTAGCATTGGCCATTATCATAAGAAAGGATACTGGGCTAGATGAACCTTTGGTCTGACCCAGTATGGCCGTTCTTATTTTCTTATATTATGTTATTCAACCTTCCAACAGTGGTGTTTGCTCTTCCTAATCTCACATGAATATCTTCACTGCAGCCGCCTTCCAATGTCATCACGGTCTACAGATAGCAGAACTCTACCTGTTTGATTTCTTTTCCATCCATGTTGTACACCTTTGCATCTGTTGTTCAAATTCCTACCTTCTGGATCCTGATTTTCTCAGCATTTACTTTCAATCCAATTTTTTTGCTTCTTGTTCTACCTCTGCTGTAAGGGCAATCATTCTGTTCTATGTCATACTTAGTAAAGCAGCAGCAAAATCAAGATTGTGTAACTTATCTCCACTAACTCATTTTACACCAGCTATGATGCCTTTTGTTGCCCACTTTCTCACCCAGTCTACTATTAATGCAAAGACGATTGCTGACAACTCACATCCTTGTCTAACTCCAGTCACAACACTGAACCACTCACCTAGGCCTCTAGTTAATCTTACTATGCACATACTTTCATCATAAAAACTCCTTGACTCTCTTGTCTGGTATTCTGTTGTTTCTAGCCATATTCTACAGGGTCTCTACCAGTGACACATTGCTAGAAACTATAGATTCTTTGCTGAAAACAAATTATTTGCAAACACAAAAAAGAGTCCGTCCTCACCACATGTATTTAAAACTCACCTTTCCACTCCAGTCAAAATGCAGAAAAGAGAATAAGGAAGCAGATGGCTCTATACTGAACACAAGGCATTCAGAGCTGCAGAACACCAGGCCTGAATTCAGCCTTGTATTTACTGCAGGGCTATGCTATAAATAGTGTAGCACACACTCTAGCCATTCCGACTCCTAAATATAAAATTCCTCAAAGTTAAATTTGCTTTCCCTTTCCACAGCATAATCTCATCTAAAGTGAATATTCAGTTTGGTGGTGGTGGTCACAGATTAAAAGAATAAAAATCAATGTGATTATATGTCAGACTCTAAATACCAAACAAACAAATCTCCCCACTATTTTCAGCTATTGTTTTGCCAAACTGCAGATTGGCTCAGTGGACATTTAGGTTGCAATTATGCTGTGCCATGGAGCTCATTTTTATATGGTTACACCATGAAAAGAAAAATAGGTATATATCCCAAGATATTAGCATATCCCACCAGCCAGTCAGAATTAAGAAAGGGTAAGAGCTTTGTTTAAATTAAGCAATGAAGAAAAGGCTAAATATACATTTTATTTCTACACAGCTAAAAAATATTGATGCACAAGCCACAGGCAAATTTTATGGCCAAATCCTGAGAAACTATGAGCACCTTCAACTTCAATGAAAGTGAAGAAGCTCAGGCCCCAATCCTGCAAGGTGCAGAGTGCCTTCTTTGCCATGGAGCGTATCCTCAGCACCCACTTTAGCTAATGGGAATGGAGACTTTGCAGCATCTCTCCAGAGTTGCTCAGAAACTCTCAGGATTGGGCCTTTCCTGAGCAGGTCAAGTAAACATTGCAATAGTTAGGGATTTTCTTTACAGGATGAGCACCTAGAAGATAATAGGGCCATATGGGAACACACAGCATGGATTTCTCAAGAACCAAATGATACCAGACCAACTTAAAGACCTTCTTGACTGCGTTACTGGCCTAGTGAATGAGGGGAAAGCAGTAGATGTGATATATCATGATTTCACAGCCTAACTTCTTCTATATCTGGAAAGATACTGGAACAATCAATTTGAAGCTGTTCACGTTGTCATAGCTGTGTTGGTCCCAAGATATGATAAACAAGATGGGTAAGATAATATATTTTATTGGATCAACTTCTGTGGGTGACAGACAGGCATTCAAGCTCAATGGTGCTCATCTTCAGGAAAAGCCGGTTACTTACCTGTAACTGTTGTTCTTCAAGATGTGTTCGCACGATATATGGCTGAGGGAGACTTCAAAGATGAGTTTCTTTTTTGTAAGATTCTTGATACCACCACACAGGCTCAAGATGTGATGGAAATTGTTAATGTCTTCTAAGTGCATGGTCTGGATTGGGCAAATCTTGTGGGTGTCACCACTGATGGTGCGCCTGCCATGCTGGGCTCAAGATCAGGCTTCCAAACATTGGTGATACAGCATGCCACAATGGTAACTGGAGTTCACTGCTTCATTCATAGGGAAGCTCTGGCATCAAACACATTGCCTGATCAACTCAACGCCGTTTTCAAAGAGTCGGTGAAAGTGGTGAATTACATCAGATTATCGGCTTTAAACAGCAGGCTGTTCAAAATATTTTGCCAGAACATGGGTTCTGACTTTGATGTGTTGCTGTTCTACACTTCAGAAGGTTGTCAGACGGGAACGTGTTCAACAGAGTTTTCCAACTGAGGGAGGAGTTGGATTTGTTTCTCCGGGTTCAAGGGAAAGAGGAATTCCGAAATGTGCTGATGCACTCAAATTTAGAATTTGCGTATCTTGTTGATATTTTTGGAATCTTGAACAAACTGAATCTTCAGCTGCAAGGGAAAGGTGCAAACGTTCTCTCACCAAAGCATCATCAAGGCTTTTCTTGACAAATTGGAACTCTGGATCGTAAGAGTTGAAGGCAATAATTTGGTTTAATTTCCACATGTGAATGCCATGCTCGGGAAAAAGGAAGCCATTCGGACACAAATTCTTGGTCATTTACGGAAGCTATGAGATGAATCCCAATGATACTTTATGGAGGTGGACAGGACAAAGGATGAATGATCTTTCATCAGGAATCCGTTCACAACAGATAGTGTTCCAGAGGATCTGCAAGAGGATTTTGTGACCCAGTATATGTACCAGCAGACTACGATAGAGAAATTTTGGGCCAGCATGACCGGGAGTTACCCATAGCTGTCAACACATGCAGTCAGATTTATTTTGCCATTTGCTTCAACTTACATATGTGAGATGGGATTTTCGTGTTTGTTGCACGTTAAGTCCAAACAGAGGAATCGGTTCGCAGTGGAAAGCGATATTGGTTGTGCATTATCAAGTACCACTCCAAACACTGAAAAGCTTGTCAGTGAGAAGAGAATCCAAACATCTAGTAAGCAATAAATAAATTTCAAAATAAAATGTGTCTGCTCTTTTTAATCATGTCTCAACAACAACAAAAATTTAAAGGTGGTGGTCCACAAAAATGTTTTGATTGGGCTGGTGGTCTGTGGACTGAAACAAGTTGAGAACCACTGCCTTAGAGATATTGTCTGTCACTACAGCCAATATTTTGTTTAGTGTAAAACTGGTGCTAAGATTGAATTATTTTTATATGTTTTCAAGTGTATTAATCATCTAAGGCAGTGGTCCCCAACCTTTTTATCACCGCGGACCGGTCAACGCTTGACAATTTTACTGCGGCCCGGGGGGGGGCGGGGGAGGGGTTGAACTCCTCAGCGCTCCAGCCCGGCTCGCAGGGCTTAAAGCCACGAGGCTCTTCCTCCTCTCCCCGAGTGCCCCGGCGTGAGGGCGGGCGGGCGCTGCGTGAGGGCGGGCGGGCGCTGCGTGAGGGCGGGCGGGCGCTGCGTGAGGGCGGGCGGGCGCTGCGTGAGGGCGGGCGGGCGCCTGCAGAAAGGGCTGCTCGGGAAGCCCTTAAAAAATTATTTCTTGTGCAGCCCGGTACCAATTGATCCACGGACCGGTACCGCTCCGCGGCCCGGGGGTTGGGGACCACTGATCTAAGGTTCTGAATAAACAAACAAAAAATCAAAATACCCTTAATGTGATTAAATCATGTATCAGAATTTTTCCACTCACTTTGAAGTACCTTAAGTCACAGGCAGACCCATTAAAGTCAGTAAACAAGACGAGGAAGACTTTGTAGCACCTTAGAGACTAACCAGTTTGTTTCAGCATAAGCTTTTGTGGGCTATAGCCCACTTCATCGGATGCACAGAATGGAACAGAAGTAAGATGCATTTATACACAAAGAAAGGGAAAAAAAAGTTGTACATTAGCATACCAATTCTCAGAGGCTGTTAAATTTGGATGGGTCATTATCAGCAGGAGAAAAAAATACCTTTTGAAATGGATCTCTGTGTCTGCACAAGATAACTGTTGAAGGTAAATTAACTGGGGAAATGCAATCAACTAGTGTAATGAGAGAACCATTCGCAAGTCCTATTACAGGTTTAAGATTAGCAGCCGTGTTAGTATGTATGTATGTATGTATTGTGACAGACCGCTCTCTCACCCCTCCTCAGGAACACAGGCAGGAAACCCTTTTTGCTCCAAACAGTGCTCCTTAATTTACAGTGCAGGACCCCACCACCAATATATATAGGTTAAAACAGTTCATTAACATCCAGCTCTAAACAGCTCATTAATATCCAGCTCTTAAATAGCTCCACAGGTTCTGGCTCTACAAACTCTATATAGTTCAGCCCCTAATACAATAATACAAACACAGCTCTTGATAGCTCATACACAACACACACAGCTCTTGATAGCTCATACACAACACACACAGCTCTTGATAGCTCAGACACCACCACCACACTGGGCTTCGTTCCTGGCAGCCTTATATCCCCCAGAGGAGGCTGCCAGGTGAAACTCATGCAGACTCATTGGCCTGCACCTCAGGTGGCTAATTAGCCTTCCTGCCAGGGAGGTTTGCAGAGGGCTTCTGCTCCCTCTTAAAGGGGCGGCAGGCTGGGTCAAGCCCACCCTGCCACAGTATGTACGTACATACGTACGTACGTACGTACGTATTAAGGAAGGCTAAAAGGAAAGTCCACCAGCCAATAGAAAACGCCTTCACATCAGAGAATATTTCATTACTTGGGGCTACATCATGCCTTTTTTTCCCCCCTTTTTCTTTTTTTAAACAAACTCCCCATAGAAGTCATATATCAGATGGAAAGATTTTATAATTTTCATTTTTTTGAACCAAACATTCTCCTATAAAGAGGATCCATTTGATAGTAATCTGTGTTTGATAGAACACATTGCTGCAGATTCAGTAGCAAAATTCTACAAACATTGCAAAATAGTTTCACTGTTACATATGATTTAAAAACTACAGCTGATGCTTAAACAAGATGAAAGTCAAATAAATACTTTCAAATTACACTATTTACAAGTTTTTTAGTTTCATATTTGCAATTTCACTTAACTTAGTAAGTCCTGATCCAAAGCCCAAAACACTCAAGGCCACAAGAAAATTAGATCCTTTCCCCCTTGCAAGGGCTGGAGTCACAATAAGGGCTTGTCTTCACTAAAGCGGGGAGGGATCAATCTTTTGGCGATCGATTTATCGTGTCTCGTCAAGACGCGATAAATCAATCGCCAGCGGTGCCCTCGTCAACCCTGGAACTCCAGCTCGCCAAAAGGCGCAAGCTGGAGTTGACGGGGGAGCGAGCCGCTGCTGTGAGGACGGCAGGTAAGTCGGCTGTAGATACAATGAATTCAGCTACGTTATTAATGTAGCTGAATTTGCCTATCTACAGCCGATCTCTCCCCCCCCTCCCCCAGTGAAGACCAGCTGTAAGCAAAGAGAGAAGGGGAGCTTTACTCCTTAGAATAGCCAGGTAAGGGCTGTGACAATCTACCTCTATATGTTTGTGGTAGCACTCATGATACACTAGACACTTTCCAGACATGCTAAAAGAGACCATCCCTGCCCAACTCTAAGGGTGGATGGACTGACAGAGATCGGGGAAGGGAAACAGAAAAATAGAAATACAAATCATATGGTTTGTATACAAGTGTAATGTCTAGCATGTGCACAGGCTGATCTCTTTTTGAGAACTTTAGACCGACCTGATCTAGTAGCAGTTTACAATACTAGAAAACAATTTATATCAATTGCATCACAAGCCTAAGATTACAAAAGGATCTTTATAATCTAACCACTCCTTGCAGATGGGGTTATAATGATGGACCTGGACTCCTTCCCTTTCTCTGACACTACAGAAGCTGAAAACACTCCCTCAAATCTACTTGGTTACACTCCAGGGTGCACGAGCAGGCTTTTAACTATGGTAGAAAGAAGGGGGGCGGGGGAGGGAGACAGGAAATTGGTTAACAGATAAAAAAATCATATTTATTTCATTTAGAGAGAAGCCATTCAGCGCAAAATAACATAATATAGCAGAAGAAAAAATAGGAAAATAATTATACCGAAAAGAATAAAATAAAAAACATTCTACATTCTGTGTCATGATAAATATTTTAATACATGTAGGGATACATGACATCTTGTCTAGAAAAATAAGAATTGGCTGCTGTAGTCTCTCTCACTGCCAGTTTGCATTTCCATTAGTACAACTGCTTTCTCTAATCCCCATCACTACAACTTCAACAAGAGCAAAAAAAAAAAAAAAAAAAGGATCAACATTAGGATTAACCCATTTCCATCCTAAAACAAGGGGAGGGGCAGGTCATCACCCAAGTAGCTTGAAGGACTAAAATCTGACATACAAGCTTGGTTTTGGTTAACGGTGCTTTCGACACAAGCACATCATATTTACTCTGTTTTTTTCTTTTCCAGAGGCAGCACAGAGAATTTTGAAGAGCATTCCGCTCGGATTCTGGCCATTTTCAAAACTCCATCTGCTCACAAAAATGAAGCAGGAGAGTGAGGACAAGATACACACATCTGCTCACCATCACATGCTGACCTGGGCTGACTGCTGAAGAATACTATCATATTGGTATCATATACATAATTCATTCGCCTGTGGAATGAAGGACTCAATGCCTCTTCATCAAAAAGAAACTGGGAAGGAAAGCCTCGGATTTCAGAAAACCTCCATCCTACCTAAAGACTTAATCACAGGTCAGAGATGTGCTAGGAAGAGCAGCAAGGGCAAGCAAAGAGATTATAAAAAAAATTCAGTGATTCAGAAGAGGGTCTGTAAAAACTCAGAGTTTCAAATTAGGTTTCACGGTAGTAATTGTCAGTTCCACCAGAAGCCCTGCCTATACAAGTCTTCCCACTGTTGCTACCACCAATGGAGTGGCAATAAGGGGCAACGCCTGCTATACATATAGGTATAGCCACAGAGACAGGCCAAATTGGACATTATTCATAGCATGGGGTACAAGGAACATTTACTGGAGTAAGGGAACATTTTGCAGTTTAGAAAAAACAAATGCACAAAGAAGCTCCTTGTGACATTTCTGGTTTCACCTACCCCCAGTTTGACTTTCAATGTTAGTTTGCTTTTCAGATTGATGAGGGGAAAATATTCCTGAAGCGACATATTAAGTTGCAGAACTAGACTTTCAGGCTCCACCACTGACCAGGTTATCACACTGGAAAAGCAAGAGGCAAAACAGAGCATCCAAATAAGCATCTGTTTTAAGATGTTTGGGGAAAATTCACATGTGATGCAACTCCACTGACTGCAGTCCCTCTATGACAATTTAAAAGCAGTTATATCAAGAATGAATTTGGCCCCTTCAATTGCCAAATTACTCTGGGCTCAAAATCCTGTAATTCAGGGGTCTCAAACTCAAATGCCCATGAGGGCCGCATGAGGACTAGTGCACTGGCCCGAGGGCCGCACCACTGACACACACACATACCCTCGCTGCCCCGGCTCTGACCCCACTCCACCCCTTCCATGAGGACTAGTGCACTGGCCGAGGGCCGCACCACTGACACACACCCTGCCCTCGCTGCCCCGGCTCTGCCCCCACTCCACCCCTTCCAAGAGGTCCCACCCCTGCCCCACCTCCTCCTCTGAGCACGCAGCTCCCCATTCCCTCCTGGAAAGCGCTAGGCACCACCAACAGCTGTTTGGCAAACAAAGCAAGAGCAATCTAGGAAGTCCAGAGCTAGAAACACGCGCGGCCCAGCCAGGCAGCAGAGAGGCCTCCACTTCTGGCCCCTCCATCCTGCAAACTGCTATGGGGGGACCGGGGGGGAGGGGGGGCGCCAGGAAGCTTGGCGGGCCGCAGGGAAGGGCTTTGCGGGCCGCATGTGGCCCCCGGGCCGCATGTTTGAGACCCCTGCTGTAATTCTTAGTGAATGGAGTCTTGCCTGAGTGCATAAAACTAGTTTGCTCCTTGGTGATAGGAAGTATAGAAAAGACAGTATAGGATTCAAAGTCAATAAGGAGCAGTGATAGATTTTTAAGTCTGTGGCAATGCCAAAAATAAACATGCTGAAAAAACAGGAGCAAGGACAGATTTTCAGCTACTCAAGCAGCAGCTGGCTTGGAAAGATCATTCTATCAAGTAGAAATGCTGGTTACGGAGCTTGTCTGCTTTCTCAGTGAAGAAGCTGAAAAGATCTTAAGATGCTTTTTCTGCTAAATGGAGTACTCAGACAGGGCTCTTTTCTTTGCCACTTGAAGATAATTAGTATTGATTTCCTTACATGTGGCTTTAGAATTTAAAGTTAGAAGAACAACTTCTTCTCTAACCAAATGAAGATGATTTTATTTTTGGAAAGAACAGGATCAGCTCTTGCTATAAGCATTAAGCATATCCCAAATCATTCTAGCATCTATTTCTCAGGATTTATACCACTTGGGAGTTTACAGAAATGGTATTTCCATAAAGCCACAAGGGATACAAGACCATAAGAATGGCTGTACTGGGTCAGACGAAAGGTCCATCCAGCTCAGTATCCTGTCTACCCCCACCCACTTCTCGGATAACCAAATAGAAGTATCCTGTCTACCAACAGTGGCCAATGCCAGGTGTCCCATATGTATATAAAACAGGATAGCAGGTGTGTGTTGCTGTTCTTCTGTGGACTAATCTGGTAGGGAAAGGGTTTCAAGGAACCTGCAGCCTAAAATGGAACTATATAGTATACAGACATTATATTTCAGGAAAAAAAGGGGAAAAAAAGCCTATTTTAAAGAAACCATCCTCGATGAGGCAGGAATCCTACGAGCAGTGGGGAAAAGTGTTGGATCATGAAATAAAACACTATTCCATAATGCATATGCACAGGCAACCTTAATGCAGGAATGTCCTACTTTTGAGTGCTTGACTTTACAACTATGATGCATTTTAAATGTAGATTTTTATAATTCCATCTTCTGATTTTTTTAAATTAAAAAAACCCAAAAGACATTCCATCAAGTGGAATCATATTCACCGCTAACCCCACCAAGTCACAAGCAGGTTGGGGATCTTTGACCCACAGCACAGTCCCCTACCACTTCAGCTAACGTAGTAACTGGTACCAGTAGAAGGGTGTTATCTTTTAGATCAGTGGTGTCCAATAGAAATTCAATGCTAGCCACATTTGTGGGTTTGAATTTTTCTTATTCGCCACATTATAAAAAAGGATTTAAAAAAATTCTACAAACAACATTTCAAATTATTTTTTATCTAAAATAAGTAGATATTACAAAAAATATTAATAGGTACTACTAACACAAAATTACTTCAGTGTCACACTTTTCATCCATAATACTTCATCTGTACTTGGGTTTTATAAAATTTACTGCAGGAAAAAGTGGATTCACAGACCCACAAGTTGCTCATGCATTAGCCACAATTCAATAGCCTATCCGCCACATGTGGCTAGTGGCGAACGTATTGGACACCGCTGTTTTAGATGGACCTTCCACTATAAGGGGATGAAACACATTTTGTCAGTACACAGAGTGGGACATGAGGAACAGGGTGGTCTTGTGGACAGGAGAGCGGAACACAACTTGGGAGGCCTGGATTCTATTCCCAGCTCTGGTCACTGACCTACTGTGTGATCCTGGGCAACTCACTTCATCCCCTCCCACTCGTTGTCCTATTTAGATTGTAATTTATTTGGAGAAGGGACCATCTTTTATAAGGTGTATATTCAGTATCTAGCACAAGGGGGCTCTGGTTAGGCCTGAAGGCACAACTGTAATATAAAATAAGTGAAAAGTGAGGTTTTAGTTGTTTCTGGAAGGTGAAGACAGAGGGAACTTGGCATACACCAGGGACCTATTTTAGGCATCTGGGGTGCTGCACAAAGTGGTACCATGACAGGAGGAGCCATAAAAGTCAGCAAAGTGACAAACCTCTGTTAAGAAGGAGTAAACAGAGCGGAACTACATGCCAGGACAAACTTATGAAGAGTTTTAAAGGAGAGGAGAAAGTTCAACTATTACTCTAAATTCATTTTAATCTATGCCTGGATTATTTTGATGATGGCTCTTCAATAATCTTATGCCTTTTAAAAAGAGAACGTACCAGTTCACTTTCAACATTTATCCTTAATCAAAAACTACATACACTGGCATTTTTCTTTGCCATGTGCAATTCTTTCATTTCTTGAATTTTAGAGTGTTTCTACTGTTTAAAATAAATCAGGTAGGTGAGAGCAGGAAAAGTAGTAAGGGAAGCAACAGATAAATACAGAAAATGTTGGCACAGGTTAGTGGAAAATCGATGGAGTCTCTTCAAAGAGATCTTAGAAGGACAGAAGTGTTCTTCTCTGACCAACCATTAGGGAAATTATAAAGAACAGCATCCCCTGAGAAGTGACACTATTGTAGATAACATGAAAGAAAAAGAAAAATCAGGGCTAAATTAAGCTTTGTTGGTAAGTGACTGTAACCACACAGATCTCAATGAAATTTTACCCAGTTATACTAAGACTGAATTAGGGCTCTACTCTTATATCGCATAACATAGCTTCAGTTTTAAGCTTTCCTTAGTCAGGAAAACTCTAATAACTTGGAGCATTCAGGTCTATAGACTTAGCCATATCTTTACTGCCCGTACAGCACCAAGTTAAAAACAAACAAACAAACCAGCAACAGCTAACAAACACAAATACTATATGTAGAAATTGCAGTTACTCTGAAAGAAAACAGACCAAATTCTGGCACTTCCCAGCTCTTTTAACACCGCAGTCACCTTCAGGAGGGATGATGAGAAAGGAGATACAATTCTGGCAGCATTGAACTCAATCACTGATTGTGCAAGACAGGAAAATGCATTGCTTTTCTTACTGTCCATTTAAAGTTGGGGGGGGAGGGGGGAATATCCATCAAAAACCACTGGCAGAACATAGCAGGGTTTCATGAAAAGGGGAAGAGAAGATTTGAGGGGAAAAGGCCTCAAATGAAAGAAAAATATATCATCTCCTGTTAAGATGAGAGTGGAATTGGTTAAATATAAAGTGAGGAGAGTGAGAGCAAATAAATCCCATAAGATTTATGTTCTGGATCTGTATGTTTTTCCTCATCCTTCCAAAAGTTTCCAACACTACTATATGCGAGTGTTAAGGAAGGCCTCCTAACAAGGCCTTTCCAAAGCTCCAGGTGCATTACATTGTGCAAATGTTCACAAAGTATTTCTCCAGCCTAATTATTGTCAACACAACCTAGCTCACAGAATGGGCGGGAATAAGGAGCCATGTCAGATATAATCATCCAATTTCACACTGATTGAGATTATGAGGCAAGTATGAGATCAAATAGCCTTTACCATCCTGTTAAGTATTTGGTGGTTGGACATTGCTGCCAGCCATAGGGATTTGCTACCCATAATAATTCAAAAATAATTGCCTCTTTTCCTGTAGCTTGTGATACAGAGAAGAAAAGCTTCTTGCAAACAAAAGGAGAAAAGCTGATCTTTAAAGGGGATAAAGGAGGAAGGTACAGTGTCTGCCCTTGAAATACAAACAGGTTCAGACACCTCCTCTTACACAGGTCTAGTGTCTCGCATAACAATTCCTCCCACAATCTAAAGGCGGCTTTAAAGTACTCATGGGAAGGAAAAAAGGTGTCAGGAGAAGATTTTACATTTGCATCAAAGCCTTTGAGGGTATAAACAATTCTGCTGTATCTACACTTATTACAACAACACTTACTGCTACTTGTGCAAAAACAAAGACAAAAGACCAGAGTTTACTGAATACTGGACTTGACATAGGCAACGCATGAGACTCTGAGAAGTCTGCCAATGAAGATCTCCTAGGAATTCATACATGTATTGTTATAACACCAGCACAGCAGTGGTCACTCCAAGGCGGGGGTGGGGGGAAGTTGACATGATTTCATCTTCTCTCTCTAATGTTCTTGAATCTAAGCTTGACTGTGCATGAATAATTTAGGTAGAACTGAGTGACGCCTGAATGCAAAGATGTATTTCAAAGAAAAATTTAGTTATGTTTTTTTCCCCTCAGATATGAGACCTGCTGATCCTTCATAAGTGGTAAGGAAACAAACACTGAACTTAGAGGTTCATATAATGCCCACATTAATACTTGTAGTACCACACTCAGATTCCATGTAGGGCAAATTAATTTCTAAGGCATAATTAAAATTTCTGCTTTCTTCAATTACAGGAAAGTTTGAGAATCCAAAGGAACTGAAAGCATTGACTTTAGAGTACATACCTCTCCAGTTGGCAAGGCATCCACCCATCCTCAAGACAGATCTATTGGCATGGATGCTGATTATGTACAGTTTCCTCAGATTTATGCCCTTTTCCTTGCACCAGCATTGGAGCCTGGCCCCAGGAATTGAAATAGAACATACAGACCAAAGAAGTTTTAGCTACTAGGAAACGGTCAAATAATACAGCCCTCTCTTCAAAGACTTCCACTAAACAATACACTGCTATGCTCAGAGCTCTGGATCCTGAATTGGGCTTGAGAGAAAAGTCTGCTCTGTTTGATTTACCAGGGCCAGAAAGCAAAGCCTTCTTGGCCACTGAGGAAGGCGGGGGAGGAAAGCAGGATGACGTGGTCCCTCTCTCCAGATTTTCTGCACTGATTTGTAACAAGACATAAGTGAAGATATAAAATTGGCTGGACTGTGAAGGCCTCTGGAGAACTATGTTGGAATTTTGGTCTGTTCTTGGCCTGCCCATGCCTTTTCCTTAGTAAGTTGCAAACTAATTGGCTTGGAGACCACTCTTCCTGCATAACCAAGTCACCCTGTTGCTATCAGTTCTTTTACCTGGATTGTTGTCTGGGTATCTCACTGCACCCACTGGAACAGTCAGTATGCACCCTGAAACAGCTTGATGTCCCTTGTGCTCACTTGTCGATTTGTGCGGGCAACTGCAGTTAGGTTGTCTGAAATAACAAGGATGTGTTTGTTTTGCAGAATTAGCTGTAGCTCCCTTAAGACTGAGCATTTGGAGTTCCACTGGGCTACTGCTGCTGCTCTATGGACCACAGACCTTGTGCAGATCCCCAAGTGGGATTCTCAACCCATGAGACTCATATTCACTGTGGTGTTCATTCCTGTTCCACTGGCAGAGAGGTACCATGCATGAACCTCCTCTTCCGTCCTTCCCAACAAGGAATAAGCTGCCTCTACTGGAGCTGCAAGCTTAACTATTCGTTGACTTTTATGACCTCAGCCATTTGAAGAGTGAATCTCGGGAGACATTTAATACACGGTCATCTCCACTTCTTCTGACACAATGATTCCTAGCAAGCAAAGAAGCGATTTGATTGGATTTTCAGCAAGTGATGCGAGAGACAATAATCCACTGGATCTTGAGGACTCTCCTGACAGGGATGCAGTAACTTTCACCTGTACCTATCACCACTAAGATGTGTAACAGTCAGGCTCAAATGGCTCTTCCAGAAATCTACTAAGAATCTGTTTTTCTTCAGCGTGAAGGGGGTGGAGGAAATCCATTGAGACCTGTCTGGCTTTCTATGATGGGGTGGGATGGGGGAGTCTGCCATGGGGGTCTACAAAGAAAGGGTTAATGGCCAGCCCTTGAGACTCCTGAGCTCTTTGAGTTCCATGGACCATGCCACAACTGCTCTGGTAGATAGGACAAATTCTGCTATGACTGAGAGACAATCATAGAATTCTGCTAAAGACAGGCTTCTATTTTCTGGTCTTTATGCGGGGGCGGGGAGGGCAGCGCAAAGGAAGAGCCATCTTTGTAATGGCCAATTTCCTCAGCTCCCATTGCCACATCTATCTTAGGCATTCTGATGATTGGATGATTCCTTCCCCCCCCCCCCCATAGCTGTAAGATTTCACAATCTGAAGTCCATGCTTTGTGGATTCCACAAAGCCCTGCTCTAGGGCGCTCCTCTGACACTGTTAGAAGTAGGGGGTGGAATGGAGCAGCTCTGCAATTTGGAGGATTATTTCCCCACTCTCCACCCCACAAATCCCTCTTGTGCCACACCAAGTCCATTTTGGCTTAACACAGGGTCTAGATTTGCCCCTTAGAGCAGATCTGAAAGTATTCTTCAACTATTAAAGATACGAATAAAAGCAAAAGGACCCCACCACTCTGGAGAAGAAAAAGAAAGGAACCTCTTACAGATCACAAAGAATCCAGATCTCTTGGTATGGTCTGGTTAAAACAAAAATGCTGCTTGGTGATATGAAATTGGAGATATATAACACAACTAGACCTATACCTTGCTGGTCTAATACAGCAGCTGCTTGAGAAGATCAGCTCTCCTGACTCCCTCCTCCCTGCCAATGAACCTATTTTGCCCACTGGGGTATAGCAATAGCCAGCCCTATGCACACACAAGAATGCAGTACAAACCCCACTATACAACCTATACATTTGGGGTGGTCAGGGGAGAAGGAAGCAAGTGGCATGCAGGGACCCACTGTAAGGTGGGAGAATCATTTGGTTGTTCATGTCAGCAAAACCAACAAATGCTCAGGGCCTGGGCAGTTGTCATGTTGTCCCAACCTAAGACGGGGTCTGATGTATAGAGGCTGCTTACCAGGCAGTGGAATATAAAGGGAAGAGTAAATAAATAAACCACCAAAAACTAATTCAAACCCAGTAATAAGTCATAAATGAAGGAGCTTGTACTGCAATGATTCCAGTCTAAGTGGTTTAGCAGAACGGTTCATCAAAATTACCCTGACACCACAGATTCTGTAAGCATTCACCTCCCCTTAGCCAGGAATACTTAGTGGATTACAACCCAGGCCTCCAGCCCTAAAAGGAAAACATCAGAACAAAGGTTGATTCTGATGCATACACAGTCTCTTCAGGTACAACTTCAAAAACTGAATAAAGTCATTTAATGAGCATGGATTCTTCTCCAGCAGTTCAATGGCAGTTTGGCTCTACCTCAGTCCCCCAGACTCACAGCTTACTGTTTTCACAACATCTACTTGGTTATACAGAAAGTGTGTATTATAATCTATCTATATAAAAGTCAAATGGTGTATGCGTGTATGCATGTGTGTATGTATGCTTACTCCTTCCACACCGTCTGAGCTAGAGACTTGAAACTTGGTACAGTTGTAGGTCTTAGGGTCCTAATGACCGTAAGGGTCGAAAATTTTTCAAATCTCACCTCTGACGCCCCCCCAGGGGTGAAATTATTTAAAGGCCAATCACATCAGCTGGGCAGCTGCTGTTCTCTGTGACATAGTTATGATGTCATAATACCCCCTCCAACAGACACCGCACTCGCTCAGCTCTCTGCTCCCTCCGACGGACCCCGGAATCCCTCAGCTCTCTGCCCCCTCCCCACCTCCGACGGACCCGAGTTGGGTTTGGTCGGGGGGTAAGTGAGGTGGGGGTGTCGGGTTTGGTCTGGGTGGGTGAGGTGTGGGTGTTGGGGTTGGTCAGGGGGTGTTGGGTTTGGTTGGGGGGCTAAGGTGGGGGGTTGGTCGAGGGGTAAGTGAGGTGTGGGTGTCGGGTTTGTTTGTGGTGGTAGGTAGGGGTGTCGGGTTTGGTTGGGGGGGAAGTGAGGTGGGTGTGTCAGGTTTGGTCTACGGGGGGGTGAGGTGTGGGTGTTGGTCAGGGGGTGTTGGGGTTGGTAGGGGGTGACGTGGGGGTGTTGGGTTTGGGTGGGGGGGTGAAAATGTGAGTTGGGTTGGTCGAGGGGTAAGTGAGGTGGGGATGTCAGGTTTGCTCTCTGTCCCCTCCAATGGACCCCGTACTCGCTCAGCTCTCTGCCCCCTCCCCATCTCCGACTGACCCGAGCAATGCCGGGTATTTTCGCTAGTTTAATATAAATGGAAACCAAGGTACAGCAGCTCTTTTGTCATTTCAGAATACCTTTATTTACATTACTGCCAAGAAACGCACCTACCACACAAGTAAGCTGCTGTACTCCCTCACCCTTTACCCCCCGCCCCACCACATTTAGAGTTTCCTTTACTGGAAAGGATATTGTAGACGTTTTCCCAATTTATTAGCCGAAGGTTGTTCATCATAGCCCCTCTGCTTTTCCACAGATGTAGGGTGTCTTTATGCAAGAGCAGAGTTACTTCCTCACAGCCGACACAAAAATAGCAAAATCATTTATTCTACCAATTAGACCAGAAATCAAAATACCCTAATAGGAAGTCGGAGCAGCTAATAAAGATTCCATTTTCTAATCATTTTTCCATCCAGCCTCTAAGAATGGCTTTTTGAAAGCTGCACCCAGAAAGTCTGCTGCATTTAAGGGCCTATCCACATTTCCACTAACGAAAAAGCATGTCTACTCAGATTTATAAGGACAATATAAATGATTTAAATCTAGATTTTATTGTGCTCCCTGCCTGCAATAGTACTCACAAACAAAGTTTATCACGACACTGTTCAGCCAGGCACAGGCACTAGTTTGAGGACTTGTCTACACTTAAAATGCTACAGTGGCATTAGTGCAGCGCTTCAGCGCAGACACTCATCCCCTCCTTCGGGGCAGGTAATCCACCTCCATGAGAGGCAGTGGCTAGGTCAATGAAGAATTCTACACTATGCCATTCAGGGGGTGTGGATTTTTCACACCCCTGTGCAACGCAGTTATGCTCATCTTAGACCAAGCCACGGGGGTGTTAAATTAGCCCTGTTAGGTCCAAGGGGGCAGAAGTGATACAGTTAGTGAGCTGATAAGCATCTCCAAACACACGTCTCAGTGGCAGTTTGTCCACAGCAAGTCTTGAATGGGCCACCCCAATTGTGTTGAGGCTTTAAATGCTTCAGATCATTTCATTCTTGATGTGAGACATCCAGACTCAACCTGCAATCTTTCCTGGATGAGGCTATACACCAGTGGTTTCCAACCTATTTATGCCCCAAATCACTTTTTAAAATTTAAGGGCAACCCAGTATCTACCCCACCCCTTCTCCCGAGGCCCTGCCCCACTCACTCCATCCCCCCGCTCTCCATCCCCCACTCTCTCCCAACCTCATTCACTTTAACCAGGCTGGGGTAGGGATTCGGGAGGGGGGTGGGCTCTGGGATGAGTCTCGGGCAAGGGATTGATGTATAGGAGGGGGTGAGGGATGCAAGCTCTAGGAGGGAGTATGGGTGCAGGAGTGGACTCTGGGCTGGGGCAGAGTGTTCGGGTACAGGAGGGGGGGCACAGCGTACTGGCTCAGGGTACAGGAGACTGTTCGGGGTGCAGGCTCTGGGAGGGGGCTATGGGCTGGGGCACAGCCTCCTGCTGGGCAGCACTTACCTCTGCCAGCTCCTGGTTGGCAGTGCAATGTGGCTGCCACTACGGCAAGCTCCCTGCCTACCCCACGCCACTCCCGGAAGGGGCCAACGCAATTCTCCACATTGTGCACACAGACAATAGCCCATCACTAGATCATAGGAGACTCTCCAGCACAAGGATTTTGTCTTCCTATGTATTTGGACAGAACTTGGCAAAACAGGGCCACAATACTGACTGAACCATTGGCAGTCACCATAATAAGCAAGGGCACAATAATTGACTTGTGAAGTTGCACAAGGTGAGCATTAATGTTCACATCACTGCTACCAAGGCTCTAAATAACTTCAGCCAGTCATAAGGTAACATTAGTGCATGTCTCCACCATTGCAGCCACACTCATGGGACTGGTCTACACGGTGGGGTAATGCTCTCTAGGGGGGGGACGGGGGAGATTTATAAAGCAAACTAATTGGTTGCATATTAACTGGACCATATAGACCCTACTGGTACACAAGAAGGTTCCCTAGTGTGCTTTTACATAGTACTGTTTCAAACAGCACTACACTAAAGTGCACCACTAGGTTTTACACAAATTAATACACAACTTATTAGTGTGCTTTAGAAGTCACACCCTACACAGGACATTACCTCACCGTATAGACAAGCCGTATATAAGCTGTTTCTATTCTGAGATAGCTATCTAAAAATCATTCCAAGACCCTCTGTCCAAGTTGGCATGTTGGTTTCACAGTGATACCATATGTCCAGGAAGGAACTTTCTTTGAATTTACACTAAAAAAAAAAAAAATGAAATTAAAAAATTACTTTCAAATTCTCCAATGATGTGAAGAAAAAAAAAAGAAAAGAAAACTCATTTAAAATTAAGTTTTGAAAACATCGCCCATAAAGAAAACTGAAGCTTTAAGTTTTGAAATTTAAAACTACACTAATTTCATTTATGAAAAAAGTCAACATGCAGTAAATACTTCTCTACTCAAATGATATATACATACATATCCACACCTTTTTTTAAAATGACACATGCACACTGACAATGTACTACAAACAGTTTCAGAAGAATAATTACAACGAATTCACAACTTAAACCCCTAATCATGCTGAGTCAGGCAGCATCTCAGACACTGGCATTCACAATTTTATTATTATTATAATTCCACCATTAATAAGAAAATTAAACCACCAAAAATGCTCAAGTAGCATTAATGGTCTTATTACAAGACACAAGAAGTAAGGAAATTCACATCTGAGGACTTGTCTATAGTGGGTATTTGCCCCAGTTATAGCCATTGGTACTAGTACAAACCCCCAGCCTAGATAAGGCAAAGCTCCAGTAAACCACAATTTCCACCAGTGGAGCATACCTCCATTTGAAGAATGTGCAAACAGCTTTACCTGTCCAGACTGGACATTTGCACTCATGCAGGTACGCAGGTGATTGAAATCCACATAGTAAACTGGGTTGAGTAAGGGTGGCATTTGGGACCTCGTGTGCCTTAGTATAGCAGAAATTTCCAAATAGTAAGCAAGTTTAAATATCCCATACAATTCAATACTTAATTATAACCAGGATGCAGTGGGGGTGAGCAGAAAAAATGGTGTTGAGAATGCTGCTCAAGTCAAAATGCAACATTTCCTTGCTTTGTGGGTTTAAGTAAGACCGTCAACATAGACTTGGTCAGTTTAATAACAGATTAAATAAAATATTCCAGTGTGATAAGCCCTACAGCAAAAATTATAAATCTATCATTTGAATTTAGCTGCAATTCAGGGAATTCATATTCCAGTCATAAAGAGAAGTCTCCAATGTTGTCTAGTGAATAATGATTGTTGACAGTTGACAGCTTTGTTCTGAACTAGAAGCCACAATTGCAAACTGCGGTAATTGCTACCAAAGACAAGACGCTTATAACAATCTTGCCATATAAAAGACCCTCCAAGAAGAAACACATATCAGACAGGCATTAAAGTCATATTCCTCTCTATTTGCCTCTTATATCCAGCAAAGAAGAAATAAAAGGATCTAATGAAGACTCTGGGAAACTATTTTAGGCTTAATGTACATTTAATTAAATAGTCTGTTCATTCACTAATGAAAAATCTATAACTGTTTAAGAAAGCTAGATGCAAAGCAATCAGTTTATCCTGAAACTACATACACTGCCACATTAATCCTAAATTAGTTCATCCCAACTGATGTTAAACACAAAATCAATTCCAATAGCCCACCTTATTTTTAAAAGGGAATCTTCATACTTCAGCAAACCTCAAGAATTTATACAAAAACCAAATTTACTTGTCTGATCTTTTTGTATCCACTTAGTTATTCTGCCAGGTATGGCATCTGTTGGAGTGTCTTTACTCACAATCAACTTCTCCATCTACGTGGTACTGCAATGAATTCACAATCCTAACTTTTTTATGGGCCGTGAGTCTTTACACAGAAATAAGTGAGATGCAAGAGATTGAGAACTGTGGGAGAAATCTTGACTCCACTGAAGTCACTGGAAACTCTTCCTTTCCCCATAGAATTTAACTCTAACTTCAAAGATCCACTAGAACAGCGGTCGCCAACCAGTGGTCCGCGGAGCCGCAGCCGGAGGAGAGGGGCGGGGTCAGTAAGAGAGGTGAGCCGGGGAGGGGGAGAAGAGCGGAGACGGAGCCGGGGCCGGGACAGAAGAGGCGAGCGGGGTGGGGAGAAGAGCGGGGGCCGGAGACGGAGCCGGGGCCGGGAGAGAAGAGGCGAGGGGGTGGGGGGGAAGAGTGGGGCCGGAGACGGAGCCGGGGCCGGGAGAGAAGAGGCGAGCGGGGTGGGGAGAAGAGCGGGGCCGGAGCCGGGGCCGGGAGAGAAGAGGCGAGCGGGGTGGGGAGAAGAGCGGGGCCGGAGACGGAGCTGGGGCTGGGAGAGAAGAGGCGAGGGGGGGTGGGGGGAAGAGCGGGGCCGGAGACGGAGCCGGGGCCGGGAGAGAAGAGGCGAGGGGGGGTGGGGGGAAGAGCGGGGCCGGAGACGGAGCCAGGGCCGGGAGAGAAGAGGCGAGGGGGTGGGGTGGGAAGAGCGGGGCCGGAGACGGAGCCGGGGCCAGGAGAGAAGAGGCGAGGGGGTGTGTGGGAAGAGCAGGGCCGTAGACGGAGCCGGGGCCGGGAGAGAAGAGGCGAGGGGGGGGGAGAAGAGCGAGAGCGGAGCTGGGAGGGGAGAGGAGGCAAGCCGGGGGGGGGGGGGGGAGGTAAGTGTCAGGAGCCCCGCATGCCTGCCGGGGAACAGGGTGCTTTCCCACTTTGCAGGGAATAGCTACCATCATCTCTATTTTTAAATTAGCAAATTGCATTTTAAATAGTTTTCAGGGTATTTAAAAACTTTTTTCTGTAATAAATGAAAGAGTAGTGATATTTAGATGAGTTGTGTGCCAGGAAGAGAAAACCACCAAACAAGGACCTAAAGCGATTTTGAAAAGGGAATTGGGGGGGGGGGGGGGGGGGCGCAGAGGCGCAAGGTAAAAATTTTGCCAAGTTTGCTATTTTATAGCAGCTTCCCTCTCCTGCAAATCTGGGTTTGTGTCCATTGCTCCTTTTTGCTGCTTCTCTCTGGTCTGGTGCTAACCCCTGAGGGTTATGTCTGCTCTTAGCCCACTTGACAAGTTTGATTGTCCTTGATCTGTCTCTCCTTCCTCATTCACACCTCATTCATTCAACAGGGCACTTGATTATAAAGTGGGGGGGGGGGGAGATCTTATTCTACTTCTAGCAGAGACATTTTTCTTTTACCTTAATTATACTACCTTGGGGGCTATAACAGATTACCAAAGTTCAATACAGAGTTTCTAAAACAAGGTTATATGAAAAGGCATAACACAAAAGTCATTTAAAAGTTAAACAACCCCCCCACACACACTCTTGCCACCCCCCCCACTCCCCCACCCCGGGCCTTTTTTAAAAAATTCATGTTAGTGGTCCGCGGGATTCAAAATTGTGAGTTTAGTGGTCCCCGAGGTCCGAAAGGTTGGCGACCACTGCACTAGAAGATAAGGAACAGGTAAGAAGAAATCCCTCTGTGAAACACCAATATACATAATAGGAAATGTAGCAAAATCCATGGAAGCCACGTGAGAAGTGCCTGACCAAACTGAACAAAACAAAAAACTTTGCTGAAGAAACCATCACTTGGTGCGGGCAATCTTTCATTTCTGAAGAAAGATAATGATTGTGGTGACAATTCTCAGGGACCATAGGCAACTCAGAACTCCACAGCCTGTATCAATCTGGCTCCAAACCTCACGGTGCCAGTGATGATATACTCCTGGCAACAAATAAGGATCAGGTGCCTATGCAGATGTTACTGGATCCACTGCTAGAAACGAGTCCAAGCATACAGTGTCGGTTTCAAGTTGATGTGTTTGGATAACACACACCACAGTCAGATCTGCCCCCACCATTCCTGGGAGATATCGCTCCAATATTTACTATGGTACCACGAGGGCATGCTCCATTTCTGGAGTGACTCATTCCCTTTCCTTACTTTGTATGTGTTCATTTTCATGTGGTGAGCTACGGTTGAGAGTGCTAATGGAATCTGGGTGAGGATGTGCAGTGATAACAATAGCCTGATCACAATTAACAATATCAACCTTCCAACAGCATGCATGTTCCCCTGGTCTCTCTTTACTCGGACTTAGTTCTTTTTCAGTCCGTCATCAGGCATTCATGACTTCTGGGACAGGGACACGCTGAGTCTCGCTGTGGTCTCCAACAGTCCATCCCCACACCATCAAAATCGCAAAGGGTGACACCTGGAGGAGGTTTTCCATTTAAAGCTTTGTGTTATATATTCTACTAGCAGAAATACGCGGCGTTGCTCGGGGTATTTGTAATTGGAAACTGGGATGTAAAAAGACGACGATGTTTTTTATTAATACAAATTTTGTTCAGAAGTCTCATTTTGTCTAATTAATTTCATTCTCTTGCATTTAGATGTGGGGGAGATGGGGGGGGAGCTGAGCGAGTGTGGGACCATTGGAGGGGGGGGGTGAGATTTAAAAAATTTTCTATTCTTACCTGAGGGGGGAAGAGAGCTGAGCGAGTGCGGTTCCGTAGGAGGGGGGTATTATGACATCATAACTGTCACAGAACAGCAGGTTTTAACCTGCTGCCCAGCTGATGTGAATGGACTTTAAAGCATTTCACCCCTGGGGGGCGTCAGAGGCGAGATTTGAAAAAATTTCGACTCTTACCCTGATTAGGACCCTAAAGCCAATAACTGTACCAAATTTCAAGTCTCTAGCTCAAACTGTGTGGAAGGAGTAAGGCAGCATACATACACATACGCACGCATACACCATTTGACTTTATATCGATATAGATATACAAGATCAAAGATTCTATATATGATCCAACATTTCAGCCCTCTCTTGCCTTCTCTTCAATCTCATCAGATCCTTCATTCACTTTCACTTCCCCCAGCTCCAAACATTCAAAACTTACCTTAAAACCTGAATTAGCAAGAAGAGTAACCAAACCTTCACTATCCCACAACCTAATGCCTCATTTCATATCTGCCCATGTTGCCAGGAAAACATCTAACCTGACCTATAACTCTTGCCTTTACATTTCCCAGGAATGGAAATCTAAGAAAGCTACTTAATCCTTATTTATGCCTTCATGGCATTTTCATCCATACTGGTGCAACTTTTTTGTCCCCAAACCTCAACTTTCCAAGATGATGTTTCTTCATACATTTGATAAAGTACTGCCTAAAGTTTATGACAAAAGAGTGTTTGGCCCGGAACTGCAGAATTATTCTGCTGATGATCCTGAGAACCCAGATCATGTGTATTTTATTAGCTCAGACTCGGGAGTATAAAATAAGTATCTCCTGCAGAGCTTGTCTTCACTGCAACAGCTAGCTTGAGTTACTCCACTCAAGCTAGCCTAACACTAGTAAGGCCCTGTCTACACTGGAAAGTTTCTGTGCAGTAAAACATATTTCTATGCTGTAACTCCTAAGGGGTACACACTGCCAAGACACTTAGTGCACACAAACTGCACAGTTGTAGCACTCTAAAAAACGACACCCCAAAAGGCATACAGCTTTCTGCGCCAGGGCTACGGCACTGCGGTGCCAGTGTAGACACTGTGGCAATTACAGAGCTGCTATTGGCCTCCGGGAGGTGTCCCACAATGCCTGTTCTCACCTCTCTGGTCATCAGTTTGAATTCTGCTGCCCTGCCTCAGGTGACCAACCATGCCCACCCTGTACACTCCTTTGAAAATCTGAAAGTCCCCTTCCTGTTTACTCAGTAATGCATGCAGTGGTCTCAGTGCATCTTTCCAGGCGGCCATGCCTGCTCCATGCACCAGACGATCCTCACTTGGAGCAATGCTGAGCTGCTGGACCTCATCGGCACTTGGGGAGAGGAGGCTGTCCAGTTCCAGCTGCACTCCAGCTGTAGGAATTATGATACCTACAGACACATTTCACGATGCATGACAGAAAGCGGCCATGACCAGAACACACTGCAGTGTAAGGTAAAAGTGAAAGAGCTGCGGAACGCCTACCACAAAGCACGGGAGGCAAACCGCCGCTCCAGTGCTGTGCCCACAAGCTGCCGGTTCTACAAAGAGCTGGACGCAATACTTGGGGGCGACCCCACCTCCTCTGTGAAGGCCTGTATGGACACTTCATTGGCTTGCATACCAGTCTAGCAGAGTGAGCCAGGAGGAGAACTTGGACGAAGAGGGGCAGGGGAACTGAGAGGCAGAGGATGTCTCGGAGGCCAGCAGCCAGGAGCTCTTTTCTATCCCGGAGGAAGCTAGCCAGTCACAGTTGTCGGATTTTGGTGAAGCGCAAACAGGTGAGGAGGCTCCTGGTAAGTGGATCTGATTTTGGGAATCACTGAAGCGAGTTGTTGGGGGGCAAGAGGGTTGCAGAACGCAGGCTTGTCTCCCACCGCAAGCCTAATCTGAGTGGTGGAACAGGCTGTTGACGGACTCCCTCACTTCATGGGAATCTCCCTCCGAGATCTCCTGAAAACTCTCATAGAAATACTGATCAATCCACTCCCACAGGTTCCTCGGCAGGGCTGCTGTGTTTCTTGCCCTATTAACAGTAACTTTCCCATGCCACTTTGCTGTCACGAGTTGGGGGTGGGGGAGGGACAGAGGAGCGATGACCATTGCTGCACACAGGTGAGCTGCATAGGGTCCAGGATGAAAGCTGCAAGCTTGGAGAAAATCCTTCCTTAATTCCTGGCTCACCCTTAGCAGCTAGATATCTTCCATAACGATCACATACTGTGGACAGGAATGATTATCAGCCCCCCACACACATACACACAGTGCTGGCTCTCCCAAGAGCCATGTGCCCAGTGTACAGCAGAGTCCAGGAAGAGTGATACTCTTCCCCAGCAGCTACTCACCATTTTGTGGGTCTTGTGGCTCGTGTGTGCTTGCCTGGGGTCAGCCAATTAGTGACAGGTCAGAGTACTGGCTGTGTTTTAAATCACTGAATCGGTGTTGTAAACAATACTGCTTCTGCATTTAAAACTTCAGAGAGGACCTTGGGAGTCCAGCCTCCATCTTTGTTATCGGCAGCTGAACCGCTGTGCAGAATTAGAAAGCGGCCAAGAAAAAAGGAGGACTTTCTGCATGATGTTATGATGCACTCCGCCACCGAGAAACAGGAGTTGAAGGAGTGGCAGGACAACGAGAAGAGGGACCAAAAGGAGAATGCAGCACACCAAAACAAAGTCACGGAGCAGCTCTTAAACGTTATGGAGCGCCAAGTGGATATGCTTGAGTTGATACTAGCTCTTCAAACTTAACAGCTCTGTCTGCCCCCCCTCCCACACACACACACACACACACACACACACACACACACACACACTACCGCTGTCACAAAACTTTTTGCCATGCGCCCCCACATACACCACCGACACACTTATCAACCTCTTGGTTTCATTCTATATCCGCGGCATTCCACTCCTCCCTCCTCACAGTCCAGCATTGTGAACTCCCATTACACTTCAACCTGCCTGGACACACATTAGCTGATTTAAAAGTCAGCATCCTGCAGCAAAAACACTTCAAGACCAGACTACAAAGGGAAACTGCAGAACTTCAATTCATTTGCAAATTCAGCACACACCTTCTAGGACTGAACAAAGATCTAGAATGGCTGGCTCATTACAGACATTGTTTCTCCTCTCTCCATGTTCACACACCCCATTCAAATGCTAGAAGAATAATCCACACTCCCTGATCGGAGATAACAAACTGGTTCAGCTTATTTGGACTAACCTTTTCACCTCCCACCTGGTTCTTACCTACTTTCCCAGACCTGCCTCTAAACATTTCCACTGCTTGCATCCGACGAAGTGGGTATTAGCCCACGAAAGCTCATGCTTCAAAACTTTATAGTTAGTCTTTAAGGTGCCACAAGATTTTGTTTCCTTTGCTATTCCAGACTAACACGGCTACCTCTCTGATTCTTCCCATTACACTCAACACCCACCCCTCTGCAGTTTGGCCCTACTGAAGTACAGCACTCACTGTATTGTACTCCAAAGGAGAAGGTTGGGTATGATTCCTGGACATACACAAATCTGTAGCCATCCTGGGACACCCCCCTTCCTCTTGAGTCCTTTCTGTATCCCTCCCTGCTGATGATTTTGTTGTTGTTGTTGGACTCTCTTCTCCAGTTGTTGCCTTTTATTAAAAGAATTGTGCTGGTTTGAAAGCAACCTTTATTCTAAAGAAAAGCACAAGAGTACTGCAAAGCAACATACAATTATGTTAAAACCCCTTTTTGCATCTTGTGCACCAATCACCTCCTAGCATTACAAACACTGTACTTCCTAGCATAGCAACAAATAGTAGTGGCTTTCAGGTTCAAATTGCTGCCTCAAGGCATCCCTGATCCTTATGGCCCAACGCTGTGCCCCACTGATACCCAGTCTCTGGCTGTTCAAACTCAGCCTCCAGGTGCTGAACCTCTGTGGTCCAGCCCTGAGTGAAGCTTTCACCCTTCCCTTCACAAATATTATGGAGAATATAGCATGAGACAATATAAGCATAGGAATATTGTCATCAGCAAAGTCCAGCTTCCCATAGACATACTGCCAATGGGCTTTTAAATGACCAAATGCACACTCAGACATTCTGCACTTGCATAGCCTGTTGTTGAACCGCTCCTTGCTCCTGTCAAGTTGCCCTTTGTATGGCTTCATAAGCCACAGCATTAAGGGATAGGTTGGTCTCCCAGGATCACAATGGGCATTTCGACTTCCCCTAGAGTGATCTTCTGGTTTGGGAAGAAAGTCCCTGCTTCCAACTTCTTCTACAGGCCAGTGTTCCAACAGCAGTAACATAGCAAAATCTTTTGTTAAAGTAACTGTATATAATCGGATATCAACAGGAAGTAGGTCTGCTGAGTAAAAAGATACTTGTAAATACTAACTCTTCAGATCACACTGTTCGCAGGTGGAGTTCTCATCCTGCTCATGCAATAGTACACACATCCTGACACTATCCCCTTCTTGTGGGTTTTTTCTGATAACAGAAACCTCAGCCTAGATTTGGCTTTTTCTAGAGTTTATCCTTACCGGTTAGTTTCCTCTGATTTAGGGCTTGTCTTTACTGCATTATTAGCTCAAGCTATAATTTGAGTCTTGCCCAAACCTGATTCCCATCCACACAGAAACATCTGAAGCTTCACTTAAGCGGTTCTTTAAGCTTGAGTGAGCTATCTGGCTGGTCAGAGGCTGTAGGTTGAAGCTTGTCTCTTGCTGATTCTGGATCTTGTAAGGCATTGGGGATGCAGCAGTTGAGTTACAACTCATCAGACGCTAATCCAGCTACTCTGAGTTCAGTCACTTGGTGTAGCTTCTGTTTTACAGCATGGTGATATGTGGGGCACATCTACTCTGGCAGAGTTACAGTGCCAGCAGCTACAGCACCGCCCAAAGAGCGCAGAAGGGAACTGCTGTTGTGTGCTCACCCTGAGAACTGCCTGTGCAATAGCATGTTCACACTTGCGGCACTTGCAGTGATATTTGGAGTGGTGCACTCTGGGCAACTATCCCACAGAGCACCACTTTCTCTTTTGCTGCTAAGACTTGTGGAAGGCAGGGGAAAAGGATGTCGCGGGGCATCCTGGGTCCTGTCCCAATGCCCCATGATGCACTGCTTCGCATCTCAGCAGTCCCTGTGCTTCCATCCGCATTTGGCGCCATCTTTCAATGTTTTATGTACTGCGCACCCTGCCTCTTTCAGGCAGCATGACTGGATCCCGAATTGCTGACCAGTATGCTGCTTGCTCTGACCAACACATTACGAGTGGCAGTGGAATTATTCATTAAACTACAAATGCAAGAGGCATGCAACATTGATCTCACCATGTGTAGTAGCTACGACACTAGATTGCCTGTGGCATTCACGGAGGTGCTGACCACAGTGGAATGCCGCTTTTGGGCTCAGGAAACAAGTACTGAGTGGTGGGGTCACATGGTCATGCACGTCTGGGATGACGAGCAATGACTGCAGAACTTTCGCATGAAGAAAGCCACATTTATGGGACTGTATGATGAGCTCTCCCTAGCCCTGTAGCGCAAGGACACAAGAATGAGAGCTGCCCTGTTGCGGGAGAAGCATGTGGCAATTGCACTGTGGAAGCCGGCTACTTCATACTGCTACTTAAACCAGTTTGGAGTGGGAAAGTCGACCACTGGAGTCGTGCTGATGGAAGTGTGCAGGGCGGTTAATCGCATCCTGCTCTGACAGACCGTGACTCTGGGCAACGTGCATGACATTGTGGATGATTTTGTAGAAGTGGGCTTCCCTAACTGCGGAGAGGAGACAGATGGCACACGCATTCCAATTCCGGCACCAGAACACCTAGCCACTGAGCACATTAATCACAAGGGGTATTTCTCAATGGTTCTCCAGGCACTTCATGGACATTAACGCAGGCTGGTCCAGAAATGTGAGAGCCACTCTTAGACAGCAACTGAGATTCTCTTCCAGCTTGCACATGGACAGCATTGATAACAGGGCCCTATGAAAGGAACTTCTCTTTAATTATGCACTTTATTATACCTGTGCAATCCCACTGAAGGCCTTAAGGTTGCACAGCTACAATAGAGGGCAGAACTTCATCTGGAGAACATTTTGGCGATGCTATACAAGCTACAATGAACACAACTTAACATTCAGGTCTTACACTGGTCCTGCAAGGCTGGTGGTTGAAAAATAAATTTCTATTTGCAAATTAGAGTAGGGCTCCTCTAAGATCAAGGCAAAAATATATAGTTTCTAATAGGACTGTATCTCTGAGTTTTCTCCTAGCCGGCTGCAGCTGAATCCTCAAAAATAAGGATGGGGCTGAACTAGATTTTTTTCTATCTTGCAATAGTACTTAAACACACACACACACACACACAGTTGCCAGTTACTTCCATTAGCCTAAGAAACCAGATGAAAAAAGCCAGGCTATATATTAACCAAGCATCAAGGAGACTCCACAGACCAGCATTTAGAGGATGGGGGTAGAGGGCAAAATGTATCCAAAGAAAGGGAAGTGAGAATTAAGAAGAAAAGATGAATGAAAACATTCCAGACCTTGAGATTCCTGTGAAATAAACCTACAAAGTGGTGTTGCAATCCAGGAAATCAATTCACTTCCCATCACTCCTAAGGCAAGTTAACCTCAGAAAACTATTCAATAGGAGAAAAAGCAGACTAGGGAAGTGAGAAAAAGATTTAGTCTGGAGAAGTCAGAGACAGCATACATGCACAACATTCTGCTGAAATAATTTAATGTCTGAAAGGGTAACACTGAGGTCTCTTTCTGCAAACAAAGTGATGGAGTAACATGTGCTGTGTGAACTGTGAGCGTCCTGACTAGACCCAAGACAAAGTACCCCATCAGTCTGCAGTGGACAAGTGAAAAAAGTAGATGGCTGAGACACAGAGAAGTGAACCGAGTGAAAGCCATGGAAACACACTGGATATTCAGCAAAAACAATGAGTCCTAGTGGCATCTTACGGTATGTTTACACTATGAAATTAGGTTGATTTTATAAAAGTTGATTTTTCAGAACCATTTATAAGTCAATTATGTGTGTCCCCACTAAGCGCATTAAGTCGGCAGAGTGCATACACAGTACCGTGGCTAGTATCAACTCTCAGAGCAGTGCACTGTGGGTAGCTATCCCACAGTCCCTATAGTCTCTGCTGCCCCATTAGAATTCTAGGTTAAGCTCCCAATGCCTGATCGGGCAAAAACATTGTCACAGGTGGTTTTGGGTACATATCAACCTCTGTGAAAGCAAGGGCAAACAATCATTTTGCGCTTTTTTTTCCTGAGTTACCTGTGCAGATGCCATAACACTGCAAGCATGGAGCCTGTTCAGATCACTGCTGCAGTTGTGAGCAATGTAAACACCTCGCGCATTATCCTATAGTATTTGCAGAACCAGGTGAGGAGGCGACAACAGCGCGATGACGATAGTGATGTGGACATGGACACAGATTTCCCTCAAAGCACGGAATGTGGCAATTTGGACATCATGGTGGCATTGGGTAAGGTTCATACCATGGAACGCCGATTCTGGGCCCAGGAAACAAGCAGAGACTGGTGGGACCACATGGTGTTGCGGGTATGGGATGATTCCCAGTGGCTGCGAAACTTTCACATGCACAAGGGCACTTTCATGGAACTTTGAGTCTTGCTTTTCCCCTGCCCTGAAGCACAAGAATACCAAGATGAGAGCAGCCCTGCCAGTTGAGAAGCAAGTGGTGATAGCCCTCTGGAAGCTTGCAATGCCAGACAGCTACTGGTCAGTCGGGAATCAATTTGAAGTGGGCGGATCTACTGGGAGGGGCTGCTGTGATCCAAGTAGCCAATGCGATCACTGACCTGCTGCTATCAAGGGTAGTGATTCTGGGAAACACGTAAGTCATAGTGGATGGCTTTGCTGCAATGGGGTTCCCTAACTGTGGTGGGGCAATGGATGGAAAGCATATCCCTATCTTGGGACTGGACCACCATGACAGCCAGTACGTAAACCGCAAGAGGTACTTTTCAATGCTGCTGCAAGCACTGGTGGATCATAAGGGACATTTCACCAACATCAACGTGGGATGGCTGGGAAAGCTGCATGACACTTGCATCTTCAAGAACTCTGGTCTTTTGAACAGCTGCAGGAAGGGACTTACCTCCCAGACTAGAAAATTACTGTTGGGGATGTTGAAATGCATATAGTTATCCTCAGAGACCCAGCCTTAATGCCATGGCTCATAAAGCCGTAAACAGGCAGCCTGAACATTAGTAAGGAGCAGTTCAACTATAGGCTGAGCAAGTGCAGAATGGTGATAGAATGTGCATTTGGACATGTAAAAGTTCGCTAGTGCTGTTTGCTGACTAGGTTAGACCTCACAAAACCAATATTCCATTTGTTATTGCTGTTTGTTGTGTGCTCCACAATATCTGTGAGAGTAAAGGGGAGACATTTATGACAGGATGGGAGGTTGAGGCAAATCACCTGGCAGCCAAACAGCAGGCTGATTAGAAGAGCACAGCTGGGTGCACTGTGCATCAGAGAAGCTTTGAAAACCAGTTTCATGACTGGCCAGACTACGGTGCGACAGTTGTGTTTGTTTCTCTTTGATGCAAAGCCACCCCCTTGGTTGACTCTAATTCCCTGTAAGCCAACCGCCCTCCCCGCTTCGATCACAGCTTGCAAAGGAAATAAGGTCACTATTGTTTCAAAAGGATGCATTCTTTTATTAATTGGATTTAAAAAATAGGGAGATCACCTGGTCTACCTTGTGAGTTGAGTGGGGGAGGAGAGAAGGAACAGGTGGAATGGGGGAGGAGAGGAGGAAGGAAGGACAAGGCCACACTACAAATCAAATCTTAGGGTATGCAAGCCTTCTGCTGCTTGGGTAATCCTCTGGGGTGGAGTGGCTGGGTGCCCGGAGGGCGTCCCCTCCCCCACATTCTTTGGCATCTGGGTGAGGAGGATATGGAACTCGGGCAGGAAGGCGGGCAGCAGCTGCAGTCTGTGCTCGGGCTGCCTTTCCCGCATCAGATCCACAAGACACCTGAGCATGTCCATTTCCTCCCCCATGAGCCTGAGCATGGCATCCTGCCTTCTCTTATCCCTTCACCTCTACTCCCACCACATGGCTATTATCAGGGATGATCCCTTTCAGCCAAAGGCAAACAGCTCAGCATGAACGGGCACCTCTGAATGTCCCCTTAAACAAATTCCCCTCTTTAAACCAGGTGACCATGAATGATATCACTCTCCTGAGGCTAACAGAGAGAGATAAAGAATGAATGTTGCTTGAATGCACCCAAAACCCAGGACCATTCACTGCCATGCTTTGTGCTGCAATGATTCCAGACTACTTGCTACTGGCCTGGCGTGGCAAAGTGTCCTATCATGGAGGATGGAATAAGGCTGCCCTACCCAGAAACTTTCTTCAAAGGCTTTCAGAGTACCTCCAGGAGAGCTTCATGCAGATGTCCCTGGACGATTCCTGCTCCATTAACGGACTTTTCCAGTAGCTGTACTGGCTGCAAATGCAACTCAGATCTTCAGGGCAAATGAATCATTAAACACACTTGCTTTTAAACCCTGTAGTGTATTTACAAAGGAACACTTACCAGAAGTGCCTTCGCCAGCTTCATGGTCCGTGAGCCCGCCTTGGGAGTGTATTGGCTCCAGGGTGATGAACAGTTCCTGGCTGCTGGGGAGAATGGATTCTCCTCTTGCCTGATGTGCGCTCTCCCCCTCCTCAAAATCCTCCGCTCTGTTGCATGAGACTCCCCACTTGCAGACATCCATGGACATTGGTGAGGTAATGGTAGGTCCCAGTCCCCCTCCTCCCCCCCCCCCCCCAAACTGCATGCAGCTCATCATAGTAGCGGCATGTCTGAGGCTCTGACCTGGAACAGCCATTTGCCTCCTTTGTTTTTTGGTAGACTTGCCTGAGCTCCTTAATTTTCACACAGCACTGCAGTGTGTCCCTGGGGTAGTCTCTGTCCATCGTGCCCTGGGAGATATTGGTATTTCGTCTTTTTGAATGGAGTTCTGCCTGCACAGATTCTTCTCCCCATACACCAATCAGATCCAGTGTCTCCTGTTCGGTCCATGCAGGAGCTCTTTTGCGATTCTGGGACTGCATGGTCACCCGTGCTGATGAGCTCGCCACGCTGGCCAAACAGGAACTGAAATTCAAAAGTTCCCAGGGCTTTTCCGGTCTACCTGGCTAGTGCATCTGAGTTCAAAGTGCTGTCCACAGTGGTCACAATGGAGGACTTTGGGAGAGCTCCCGGAGGCCAATACCATCAAATTGCATCTACACTACCCCAAATTCAACCCTGCGAGGTCGCGTTTAGCACTAAACCCCTCACCAGGGAAGAGTACAGATTTTAAGAGGCCTTTAAGTCAACGAAACGGGATTTGTTGTGTGGACAGAGTTTAAAAATCGACCTAGCGCAGCTAAATTCGACCTAAATGCTTAGTGCAGATCAGGGCTTAGAGACTAACTACTTTATCTGGGCATAAACTTTAGTGGGCTAGAACCCACTTCATCAGATGCATGGAGTGGAAAATACAGTAGCAGGTATATTTATATATAGTACATGAAAAGATGGGAATTGCCCTACCAGACTGGGGGGGGCGGGGGGGTGTCAATCTAATGAGACAATTCAATTAACAGTAAAATACAAGGGAAGAAAAAAAAATCACTTTTGTAGTGGTAATGAGGGAGGCCCATTTCAAACAGTTGACAAGAAGGTGTGAGTAACAGTAGGGGGAAATTAGTATGGTAAATTAGGTTTTGTAATGACTCAACCACTCCCAGTCTTTATTCAGGCCTAATTTGATGGTGTTCAGTTTGTAACAGGCAACAACCACCATGTATGAACTCCTATACCTACAGACTCACTGTAGCTAGAAATAGACGGTAAAGGGCACCCAGAAACTTCAGACATTAAACTCTGCGTTTCAACTCATTCTTTCCACTGAATTAGTGACCCCAAGGAGAATATAAAAACGCTTCTGAATTAACATTGGCATTTATAAGAAAGGGAAACAGATATTTTTGGGACACTTGCTGCATTTCAGAAAGACAGTTTATATCTTTAGCTTTGAGTGAAGCTTTGCAGAGAATACATTTCTCAACTTATTGTTGGACATTTCCTCCAAAGCTTTATTGCAGTAATAAGATACTTAGTCAAAGGGTAATCAAGTTAATGTGTATGAGAACTACTTTGCGTTAAATTAAGTCTAATGTTCTGAGGGGAGGAAAAAAATCACTGTTCTTCCATAAGTAATGTGATTACCTGAAGTAAAATAGAATGACCAATAAACCATTTCTCAGTAAGATGTCACAAATAATGAAGGCAAAAACATATTTAAAATCCATGACAGTATTTCAGTGATGACATTCTAATTTTGCTTGAAATGATATTTCTACTTTCAGTTTCTTGGAGTTGAAACTTTTCTGGATTCAGAAGAAAAAAATAAGTGTGTGTATTTGTTTTGGGGTTATTTTTTTAAAAATGGGTTCTGCTGATTTTAGATTATCCAACTATGGGGAGGAAAACTCCGTAATAAGGGTTGAAACAGAGGGAGTAAAGAATAAAGAAATTACATAGAAAGAGGTGCTGAGTACCATAAAGCGGTAACCTTTTTCCACGATAAAATGTAATACTTATGGTCACAGGGTAGATAGCCCTTAGTTTAAGTATTCAAAGCACTGAAATTGTTACTTTTGTATTATTGCATTTTGGGCTTTAAGTTTTATAAATAAACGTAAAGATTTTCTGTTGAAGATAGGATAACCATTACTAACTTTAAATGGTTTGGTTTTTAAATGTCAAAGTTGATACATATGAAGATGTCAGTGATGAATGGATACTGTACCTTGTTTGAAGAAGTGTTTGAGGGTTTTAAAGCTAGATTTATTAATATATCTGAAAACTGTACTACATATATGCAAAAGATGACTTTCCTTGCCTATTTAGGCAAGTGAGGAAGTTTGATACTCTGGAACTTCTGCAATTATCCCTGGAGATCTTTAGAAAATTTACACAACCGGTTCTCTCATCCTTTGCATATCTTCCTCTCTTTTAAAAATATATTCTATCTATCTGAGACAGGAACTCTCTTCTTCTGTTTAGAGTATATATCTTTTTATAAAAAGAGTTTGGACCTATTATGCACTGAGCCTTAACCAATGACTCTTTACCATTCTCTCGGTTTATTATTTCAGAAAGACACAGGCAGCAGGACCTCAGCGGTGTAAGTTGTCAGTGACAAATTGACATCAAGACTACAAGACTCTTTGTCGCTCTTGTGGATCCAGACTAACACGGCTACCCCTCTGAAATTGACATCAGAAGCTTAGGATCTCCCACTGGCAGTCTGATGAGTCCCTCTCATTCTCCTCCACTCCTCAATGGAGACATCTATGCTTAAAATAAGAGTCTAGTATTAAAAAAGAAACTCATGGATAGGGCCCTACCAAATTCACAGTCCATTCTGGCCAATTTCATGGTCATAGGATTTTTAAAATAGTAAATTTCATTATTTCAGCTATTTAAATCTAAAATTTCATGATGCTGTAATTGTAGGGGTCCTGGCTCAAAAAGGAGGGGGGGGGTGACAAGGTTATGGGCGGTGTGGGGAGGGGGTTGCAGTACTGCTATCCTTACTTCTGCACTGCTATTGGTGGCAGCCCTTCCTTCAGAACTGCACAGCTAGAGAGTGGTGGCTGCTAGCTGGGAGCCTAGCTCTGAAGGCGGAGCTGCTACCAGCAGCAGTGAATGAAAATGGCATGGTATGGTATTGCCACCCTTACTTCTGTGGTGGCTTAGGACTCCCAATTTGAGAAACGCTGGTCTCCCCCTTGAAATCTGCATAGTACAGGGGAAAGCACATAAAAGAACAGATTTTACAGGCTTTGACATGTGTTTTTCATGGCCGTGAATTTAGCAGGGCCATACTAATGGATTAGGTATCTTGTTCCAAGTATCTCAGGCTTCAGCCCCAATAGTCTGCTTCTAATAAGAGTTGGCTTGAGGCACTTTATAAAGTGAATGGAGAGAGAAGAGAAAGAGATGTACTTGCAGACTGCAATGAAAGGAAGCAAACCTAAATCTGCTAGTGCCAAGATACAAACACTTTGTCTACCAACATCAGCACCTTCACACAGAAAGACTACGCCAATTAAGTTGATTGCAGAGGGCACAGTGATGGGTTCTGAATACACAAGAAAGTAAACACATGGATCTTACTCCAATAAAAACCATCTTTGGCTCTTCTCCCAGGAGGTTTATTACTATTGGCCTCTACTATCTCACCCAACATGCAATATCCCTACAATACAGGGTGAACAACAGCTATTGAAGAATAATCTGGTGCCTTGGAAATATTCAGATTTTTAATCTGCACAATGCAGTTAAATTTGGGCCCACTGTGGGGAGACTATAATCCACCTATTTTACTCAAAGACATCTAGTCGAGAGACAAAGATATTTCAACTGGTCAGCCTACTTCAAGACATTACCAGCTGCTGCTTTAATCAGTGAGGTAGTTTGTTTCTATAACTGGGGAGTGTATCAAAGATGATGATTTGGGTTTAAATTTCATTTAAAAAAAAAAATCAACTCCTGGGAGAAGAATCATGCTCCCCAGTCTATTTAGCTAAAACTGTAGGCTGCTGACAATCTGGAAGGGGATGGGCACGCTTGTAATACAGAAGCCACATCAACAGAATACATATGCATAGAAAAGAACTTACACTGACCTGAAAGGTTACTAACAACAATAGAAAGCAAGACCCTGGAGGCAACCCCATTTGTAACACTCTTGTATCTCAGCTAGCAATTTTCAAGGAACCCTTCTTCCTAAGAATCCCCAGGTAACCAGCAAACCACTTTATGGAATTGCTGCTAATATCAATTCTTGAGTTTTAAGTGAAGCTAACTAAATAAAATTTCTCCAACTGGAGGTTGGTAAAATTCCTCTTGGAATATGGAGGGTGTCCATATTGTATATACATCTGTTGTTTTGAATGTCATGGATTTGAAATACATTGGTAAAATGGCTAGTTCTTTAAGCTAAGGTCCTAGTCAGCACTTCAATGAAAAACCTCTAAGGAAAAGGGACTGTAGAACACTTATCTTTTCTGCAAATAAACCCTCTTGCTTAGAGGCTTCAGAGAAGGCAACTACTCATCGACAAAGCAGATTATCCTTTAACTCAATAGGTAGCCCCACTGATTTTGGATCCAAACAATTCCAGTTCAATTCCTTTTGGAATGGATTCCTCAGCAACAAGGAGAATCCTTCATTTGATGTTTACTGACTTGGCTACCTTTTGGTTCACATCAGACTTTCTAATTTTTACTAATTCTTGCTAGAACGCATTTATTTCATTAGTTCTGATTATAGTTATGGTTGAGATGGCACTCGTTCTATGCTTCTATTTTTAAGTGGTTTATGCTGTAAATAAGACAGGAAAAATGTCAGTCCCCAAAATGCTTGTTCTCAGCTCAGAAGTGACTTTTATTTGAAAGACTGAAAAATCTGCTTGCTCACTTGACGTTTTTACATATTCAAATAAATGCAAGTGCATTACTAATGCATTTCTTACTAAAAACTCTTCTTAAAGATTTTTTTTAAAAAACAGGAAAATTAAATATGCTAACATCGCATTTGAGTTAAAATGGCAAAACCATCCAAAATTCAAAGTTTAGAGGCTCTTGAAACCATCTTCCAGCCACATTGCATATATGCATTAAGCTTCACACTACACATGGAAATATTTATACAACAACACCATAAGTGTGCATGACAAACACTTTGCAAAATAAGACCATAATTCCTGCTCCAAAGATTTTATAATCTAACTCAGACAAAAGGCACAAGGCAACAGTTCAGGCACAGGACAGTGTAAAGCCACCACTGGTGAGGAAGACATCAGGTAAGGAGGAATGGGTTTTACATACTACCTGCCCTTGGCTCTTTGTCTTATATTTAGACTGCAAGACGTTCATGGCAGGGACTGCTGCTTACTATACATTTGTACAGTGCCTAGCATAACGCGAGCACAGCTGGAAACAGATACATAAGATAATGGAAGGGTCCGAACGAAGACGAAAAGGCACTTGGACAAGTAGTGATTTTTTCTAAGGCTTGCATGCACCTGTGGTATGGAGAGTAGGAGGTGGCACAAAAGGAGGCATGAAGCTCAGAGCGGGAGTAGGAGGCAGAGACAGCAATAAAATGAGAAAGGAAGGAGCTAGAAAGGAGAGTGGGAGGATTAAGAGCAAAATGTGAGCAGGGATCTGGTAAAAGCACAAGCTAAATAAGAAATGGAAAATATTGCATATGTATAAGGGGGCCTCAGTAATAGTTGCTGTGGAAACCATAACTTTGAATTCTGTTGCTAAAAACCTAGTTGTTCTATCGATCTAGTTATTTATACTATGCTCATCACTGCAGCAGGAACACCTAGTTCTTGAATAATTGACATTGTGTGGTGTAGTTTATCAATTAGTGAATACGGCAATGAATAGCTTTTAAATCCAGTATCAAACCGTTCTTTTTAACTTCGGAAAGCCGTGATCTCTTGAACCTGATATCACATAGGGTAATGGAGGATCATTCTGCATTCAGGATTGCTGAATGGTTATGCTGTAGAGCAGGGGTGGGGAACCTTTTTTCTGTCAAGGGCCATTTGGACATTTATAATGTCATTCGCGGGCCGCTCCCCCACCCCACCCCCCAGGAAGCCCAGGCTGGCAACGGGAGCTGAGACCCCAGCTGGCAAGGGGCCAGCGGGGGAAACCCCAAAGCAGTGGCAGGCGGAGTGCTCAGCCCTGCACTGCTTTGGGGTTCCCCCCGCTGGCCCCTTGCCAGCCGGGGTCCTGCCGCCTGCCCCAGTCAGCTCCCGCTATCAGCCTGGGTGTAGGGGGATGATATTCATTTACCCCCGCCCAGACTACTCCCATCTAACCGCCTTCCTTCCCCCACCCCTGCCTGGCCCGGCCCATCCCACCAAACGTAACCTCCTCCCCCACTCCCACCCCAGCCTCCTGCCCCCCCATGCCTGACCCACCCAGTCCAGCCTCCCCACCACCAAACCTCCTTCCCTCTCGCACCCACGCCTCGCCCACCCCATCCAGCCTAGTCTCCTGCCCCCTCCCCGCCCGCCCAGCCTGGCCTCACCCCCCACGCCTCCCCCCCAGCCCAGCCTCCCCCCCACACCCCCTTTACCGTCGGCTCCCCGCGGCTCCTCCGTTTGCCGCCCGGCTAACGGTGGCCGCGCGGTGCCGGCGGCTCCCCCAGGCGCAAGCCACCCCCTGCCGCGGGCCGGACAGAATTATTTGGCGGGCCGTATAAGCCCCACGGGCCGGAGGTTCCCCACCCCTGCTGTAGAGCCACAACAAATGATTTTGAACACATCAGAAAAGGTGTATAGCAAGTTGCCCATGTCTCCCTCTTCCAAAAACTGACCCTAGAGCTGGGTCATTCAATAGATTAAAAAGGATTTACAGAAATCCATTCTAACAGATTAATCGGTGAACCCTAAAAGACTTCTTAAAGATGCAGTTTGTCAACTTATTTATATTAACCCATAACATAGTCAGAATTGTTTGAATAAAAACAAAGAGTCTAGTAGCACTTTAAAGATAAACAGATTTATTTGGGCATAAGGTTCTGTGGGTAAAAGCCCAATTCTTCAGATGCATGGAGATCTGAAGAAATGGGCTTTTTGCCCACAAAAGCTTATGCCCAAATAAATCGGTTAATCTTTAAGGTGCCACTAGACCCCTCATTGTTTTTGTGGATACAGACTCACACAGCTACCCCTCTGATAATTGTTTGAATACACACACAGCCAAATTCTAAAGCCCTAGTCATTACTCAGGTCATATTTTCATTAAGCTAATGTGAGTTTTACTGGTGTAAAGACCTAGTAAGGAAACCAGAATATGGCTATTCATGATACACAAAGAGATTACTCAAGATCACTAATACAAAACCATAACAACTAACGAGTAAGTTAAGTTATCCTGTTGGAGGAGGCATCAAACCCCATGACCACAAATGTCTAATTCAATAGAATTCCTTACCCTAGCTTGTCCCTCAACTCTCCTTGAGCTATGCTTCTCACAAAAATTCCTACAGCCTTAACAGGACTAGAGTAACCTTTGCGTGGGCATCCTCATAACAGAAAGACAAGTCCTGTATGGGAAATTCCTCTTCTATGCACAACTGGTGGGAAATCTTTGCTCTCTTCACAGTTTACAGAGAAGATTACATCAGCACTTTTTGGGTAGGAGGAGTGACCTTGCTCCAAGCAAAGTACTGTAGAATGTCATTCTCGAAACACAGAGTCAGTCCAATTATTATTTAGTACAAAGGTCAGTAACCTATGGCACGTGTGCCAACAGTGGCATGTGAGCCGATTTCCCCCGGCACGCGGCAGAGAGCTCAGCCAGCCGCCACTTTGGGGTTTCCCCTGCAGTTTCCTGCCAGCCGGGATCCCACTGCCTGCCCCACTCACCTCCCGCTGCTAGCCTGGGTGTAGGGAACCCAGGCTGGCAGCAGGAGCTGAATGGGGCAGGCAGTGGGACCCCGGCTCACGAGGGGCCAGCGGGGGAAATCCCAGAGTGGTGGCGGGCTAAGTGCTCAGCCCGCCACTGCTTTGGGGTATCCCCTGCAGGCTCCTGCCAGCCGGGGTCCCACCATCTGGGTTCCCTATACCTGGGCTAGCAGCGTGAGCATGGGCAGGCAGCGGGACCCCAGCTGGCAGGAGCCTGAAGAGGAAACCCCAAAGCAGTGACGGACTGAGCCGCTCAGCCTGCCCCCGCTCTGGGGTTCCTCCTCTGGCCCCTTGCCAGATGGGATCCCCACCTGCCCCACTCAGCGCCTTCACCCAGGCTGGCAGTGGGAGCTGAGTGGGGCAGGCAGTGGGACCCCTGCTCACAAGGGGCTGGCGGGGGAAATCTCAGAGCGGCAGCAGGCTAAGCACTCAGCCAGGAGCCTGTGGGAGGAAACCCCAAAGCAGGCGGACTGACCCCCTCAGTCCCTCCCCTTCTGCTTGAAGCCCCGCCCCTTCCTGACTGGCACGCAAAGCCTTAAATTTCACTGACCATCACCTGTGAAAGGTTGCCGAACCCTGATTTAGTAGCTGCCAAAGCCCCCACCAAGATGAAGGCCCCATTATACTAAGCACAGTATGAACACATAGCAAGAGGCGATCCCTGAAGGATAGTCTTTACAATCTAAATAAACAAAAATTATCCACTAGATTACACTGCCTCTTTAGGAGACCAACTGCCATATGTAGTATGATAAGAGCAATCTGGTTGAATAAACTGACTCCATCTAGTGCAGCGGTTCTCAAACCGGGGGTCGCGACCCCTCGGGGGGGTCACCGGTTGCCTCCCAAGGGGTCACAAGCTCCTTGTGCTGCTGAAAAGCCGCCAAATTGATTACTTCCGCATTCGGCGGCTTTGCAGTGGACATGCCAAGCTATTTCAGGAGCGCTCGGCATGTCTGCCCAAAATAGCCGCCGAATGCGGAAGTAATCAATTCAGCGGCTTTTCGGAGGACATACAAGGGTCCACGGAGAACTTAAAGAAAGTAAAAATGGGTCGCGGCGGGGGAAAGTTTGAGAACCACCGATCTAGCGAGAGGCAGACTAGGATTTTACAAAGACACTAACAAGGAGCAAATACTCAGAACAGGAACTCCCCCTGCTATTTAGCCAGAAAGCAGCTTTCTGCTGGATAGGGCCCGTATAGTTAAGATGAAACTAAGCCTCATTTACCCTTGTTCAATAAATTATATCATGCTGTTGAAGTGCCATTGAAATTGGCAGAAGCTTTTCAATAATACAGGAAGAAAAATAGGTGCTCTTATTACAAATTAGGCACCAGAAGTAATCACTCAACAAATCTGAGTTTTTCCTAATTATTTTAATGTACAGTTTTTAGTATTATGGATGTAAAGAACTGCCTGACAACTATTAAATATGCATTTTTCAATTTGGCTGGTGAAGATGAAAAACTACTACAGAACTAGAAACATTAGTGGGAAGGGGCTTCTAAACGCTAAAAGTTTTCATTGCTGAATTCTTTGTGACCTTATGCAAAACATTGCACATCAGTTGCTCAGAGAAATTAAGGACCCTCTTGTGCAATCTCAAGATTATACTTACGCAAGCAGTTCCATTTAAGGCTGAAATTAGGTGCATAAGTAAGTGCTCATTAATTTAATGGGGGTTGCACAAGGAGACCCTAAAAGTAGTTTAAGTCATTTTCCCTTATTTAGATGCTGATCCAGCAAAAACTTACACACATGCTTAGGTTTACACACAGTGGATAGTCCCATTGACTTCAAAGGAGTACTCACCATGTTTAAATTTAAGCACATTCTTACATGTCTGTAGCATCAGGGCCTTTACGTGTGTAATGTGTTGAAACACAGAAAAGTTTTTTTTTTTTTTTTTTACAAAAAACTAATTTAGGAATCACTCTCCTCGAGCAAAACAAGTGAAGTTCGGCTTCTTTTTAGAACCTTGACTTTCCTAGCTTTAAATAATTTCTCTGATACATTTTCTACATTCAGAGGTCTACTCAACCTCCCCTGCATCATGCATGTGCATAATTCCATTTTACCACTAACGCATCCCTTGAAGGAGTAATCCATTTACAGTCTTCCAAGTTCTGTATTAGAAACTAGATATGCAAATACACCCATATACAGCAGCACACATTTTCTGTTCAATATCTACTAAGCAACTTGGTATCAAAATATACACTTTAACTGCATGATTTTAGTATTTCCATGTAGTAATTGGACAACAAAGAATATTAAGGTTTTTTTACAATGATTTTTACAATGTTTAAACTTATTTGCATAAGATTTTTCAGTGTTAAAGAGAGAAGGGAGATTTAGACTCTATCCATTGACATATGACAAGTAAGGAATGATGTCCCTCGCCTCTGTTTGTCAGAAGGGGGTGATGGATGGTAGGAGAGAGATCACTTGATAATTACCTGGTAGGTTCACTCACTCCAGGGCACCTGGCATTGGCCACGGTTGGTAGACAGGATACTGGGCTGGATGGACCTTTGATCTGAACCAGTACAGCCATTCTTATGTTCTTAAGTAAAATCACAAAGGAAACCCACACAGCAAATACCATGTTCTTCACATTATTTATATACAGGTCTCAAAGTAGTGTTATTCTACCTGACCACATGACTAGACAGACACTTTTTAAAGACAGCCTACATCAAGATAGTCACAAGTCTGACCACTTTTTTAAGCAATCATTTTGAAAGTTGGAATCCTGAAACTTGTAAGGGCTGGCTCTGGTACCATGATCCAGTGCAGACTCAAACAAGCTGCATTATTCTCAATAGTCCCAAATATTTAAGATCAAGCTCATTGAAATACACATTTGCATATCTCTGTATCATCCTCTCTCAGAAGGGAGCTTAAGAAAGTGACAACTAGTAAACAAAAACTAGTTACGAGTTTGTCACCCACTTCTGAGGACCGAGTTAAGGCGATCCCAGCATGAACGCTAGTCACTGATTATGCACACATCTGAAGACTATAAACAAAAGCAGGCCCGGCGAGCAGCACCGGAGGACGGCGCCGGCAGCTTGCAGCAACGTAAGTGGCATAGCGATTCGAGTGGTAAAGTCCTCCATAGGCATCCTCATGCACAATGCCCGGGGCGCGTACACTCCGCAGAACCACCCACAACACAAAGGACCAAATAACCCCGAACAAATGTTGCCTTTGATCTTTGAGCCATTCAGATGGAAATGAGGGGAAGGAATTGGGGGGGGGGGGGGTGTTAAAACCATTTTCCCTTCCGCGCTGCTCACTCAGCTCCATCTGTGCCAACACCGCTCTGCGAACAAGGAATCCTCCGACCCCATTGTCATTGTGGCAAACATTTACCTGCCCGCTCCAGCCCGCACCGCGCCTTTGCACGACGACCCCCAGGTGACGGGCAAGCCCCTCGCTCCGCAGTCCGCACCCCCTCCTAACCCCGGGCTGGCGTCGCTGGAAGCGGCTCTGGGCTCAGCGATACACCGGAGCCGAGAACAGAGCAAGCTCCGCTCCCGCCGGGCAGAGCCGGAGAAAACAGCCTCCCCGGCTGCATCCGACCCAGGCGTCCTCCAGCCACCGCTGCTCGGTCCGGCTCCAGCCTCCTCCCCACCCCGCCGGGCCCCTTCCCCGCCGAGCCCTGCCGCAGCCGCCGAGCCCAGCCCGGGGAAGCGCACACAATGCACGGCGCGGGGTCACCCCGCTCCCGCCAGCCCTAGGACCCGGAGAGCGGCGGCGGGGGGCGGGCGGCTTCCCCCGGGCATCCTTCCCCGACCTACCTACCTGCCATGGCTCCGTCCTGCCGCCGGCCTGGCCCGGAGCCAGCTGCAGCGGGGGGGGGGAGGGGGCGCCGGAGAAGGGCGCACACGGGGGAGAAGGAGCCTGAGCCGCCGCCGCTCACACCGCGTCCCTACCAATAGCAGCCGCTGCCATATTGTTACGGCAAGCGCTGCGAAGGGCGGGGCCAGCTGGCTCCTTGGATACCGAACGCCATTGGCTACCCCGCCGCTCAGTCTGACCCAGGCGGGCCAATGAGGGGAGCCGGCGGCGAACAGCGGGGCGTTCGGAGTTGGAATGTTAGGTTGGGTGACAATAGCGCACGCGGCGCTCAGGTGGGGAGCAGGGGCGGGGCTCCTGGGAAAGGGGCCCGTCCCAAGGCGGGGGTGGGGGGGGCGCCACCGTCGACCACGTGCCTTCCGACGTTTCGAACGCTGGGGGAACCCGTCACAAAAGAGCCAGCGCGCCGCCGGCCGGCAGGGCTGCGAAGCTGCCTGTCAATCTCACGTGCCCCCCCCCCCCTCCCCTCCCAGCCAGTCAAAACCCAGGCAGGGAAGCGATGAAATTAGCGCGCGCGGCGCGGGGGCCCTGCGGGATTGGCTGCCTGCGGGGAGCTCTGCCCCGCCTTCTCGGCCCGGGCCGGGGGGCAGTAAACAGACCCAGCCTGGAACACGTGGGCAGCTGCAGTAGCGCCGCCTGAAGGGCGCTTGGCCCCTGGGAGCCCGCCCTGCACCGGGACCGCGCCAGCCAGACCCACTCAGCGCCCAGCCCAGTCATTGGTACCACCGTGGCTCTGGGCTGGCCGTGGCCAGGGAACAGCATATACTGTGAACAAAATAATACAGTCCTCAGTTCCTCTCTTTCCATCCGCCAGCGGTGTGCGGCACCGGCTAGGGCCAGCCCAGGGCTGTAGTATGGGAGCAGCTAGGGAAACACGGTTAATGACAAGCGACGCGGGGAGGGGGGGGGGACATTTCTGGGAACCTTTGGCTAAAACATCCAGCGCATATTGGTAGGAATGGCATGACTCTAAACACTTATTTAACGTACCCCTTAAAGTACATCATCTGCAACCAAAAACCAAACTCCTACCCTTTTACCCCGGACAGCTATTATTTGGGGTTCTAGTCAGGGACAGCCAGCCTGGAAATGAGTTCAGTGTCACTCCTGCCCAGGAGCTCTGGGCACTACAGCTATACAATGAAACAATTATAATAACAATGTATCATGTATGGTGAAAACGAGAACATGACAGATATTTGCTTGCATGCCATGAGAAACAGGCGAAAAAACAGCATTTGCCAAATAGAAAAACAATTTTAAGGAAACATTAGTTTTCGGGGTCCATGAGGGTTTTTATGGGCAATGGAAAAATATGGAAAAAATACAAAATACACATCCAGCAACATGCCTGTCAAAATAATAATATTTTTGATATGATCCTTCCTTTTCTTCCCTGTGCACCAACCATAACCATGATATAAACAGACATTGCACCAGACATCATTGAAAGCATTAGAAATAGTTAAGATTGAGGCCTGCTCTATACTTAAAAGTTTTGCTGGCATACATATGTTAGTCAGGAGTGTGATTTTTTCCCACCCTGGCCCAATAGCATAGACACAGGCGAGCCAGGTCTACATTAAAGAATTAGGATGACCCAGCCATCACTCAGGTTTATGGCTGCAGTGCTGTATTTATAGACAGGGCCTTAGAAAGACTACATTAAGCCATTACAAGGTATAGAACCAACCATCTCTCCCTTCCCACTCCACTCCACTGTCCAGTTAATTTGATTTAAATTATGTATGACGATTTCAAATGAAGAGAGCCTGATCCTGCTGCCCATACTCACATCTGTAATCATAGCAGTAAGATCAGACCCTAATACCTCTTGAGACTTTCTTCTTTATGAATGACTACCAAGAAATGACACAAATGGTGTCTAAATTCTATTTTCACATCTTTAAAACATTTTGGTCTTTTGCCCTCTCCGCCTCACCAGCTGACACTTTAGTAAGTAATTCAATAATAATATTGAATGAAATAAATAATTCAAATTTTAAAAATCATCCTATTTGTTCTTAAAAATGTTACATGATAAACATTGAGAAATACCATACCATTTATGGTTCTTGAAGGAATAAGAGCTAATTTAAGGCTACAATTGTATGTTTAATACTTCATAGTAGTGGCATGCCTGGATGCATCAAAAGGGGTTATATGTGTCATACTTGGGAACCATTCATTTAAATTATATGTTGTATTGACATGTAGGATCAAATACAAGTGTGCTTATTTTAATGGTTTAGCTACCCAGATTTTAACATCTAAATGGATAATAATCAATGAAATGCCAATAAGCCCCTGGTAGTTGCAAGGTTTGAAATTCCCACTTCTTGCTCTGTTTACCCAGAGAAGTGCTCTGATGATGTATGCTTCTGTCTCATGGTTTACTGGCTGAATGTGCTTCTGAGATGACCAGATCACACAACTCTGATTGGTCATGTATCGGAAATTACTCTGTATAAAAGGAATTTTGTTGGGGTTATTTTTGCCTGGTTTGTTGACTGGTTTCTGCTTTTCCACTAGACTGCAATATTCCAAGTATAACACAGATAAACAAATTTTAAGGCATCTGCATTGGATACCCACACTCGTGCACAGAAATTATAAGGAAAAAGTGTACTGTGCATACAAAGCATGCTATTTCCCCTCAGTTATCACATCTTGCAATTCTTTCCCAAACTTGGCATGGCACATATTCTTCACTGAGGATGACATACACGCCAAGTTTCATTTTCTTAAAATGAATCTCTTTGAGTTACCCAAGCACAAATAGCAATCTGAATTATCTTTAGACACAATCTAATAATAATAATAAAAAAGGATTGCATTGATTTTTTTCAGTGACATCTCAACCATTGATTGTCTGCTCCTATAATATTTTTTCACCGTAGTTAAACATTTTGATGGAAATTAAACCAGTACATTATCAGAATGCTAACTGGATAGCTTTTGTTTCATAAGAATTTGGGAGAACACCCAGCTTCAGACATTGGTCCAATTTGTATACTATATATTTTTATTAATTAATTATTGAGAGCTGGGTAGGTACATTTGAAAATGTCAATAAATTTTGTTTCTTAAAAGGAAGATTTAAAATAATAATTAAACTACGTAAGGATATTTTTAAAATAAATGAAAATGAGAGTTTCCCTTCAAACATCAAGATGGTCAGTTCCATATAAATTATTATTGTTGTTATTATTAATATTTTGCAATTTACATATTGAAAATATTTACTTTATTATTTTAATAAATACATTAGACATATATTTATGCATATTTTATTTTCTAATACTCCATACCAAATAGGAGCATTCTACGTTTAAAAAAAAATACAAAATCTCAAATACACTCTGATCAGTCAGTATGCTTCTTTTTAATGAAATCAAAGCCTAAAACCTCACTTTTCTTCTTCAAGTCATTGACTAATGGCAGGTTTTTACTTGACACTGTCACACTGTGCATTTGAGGTAAATATTTCTTTTACAATATATTTAATCAGTAGGAAGTACCTTATAGGGGATCCACTCATGGGATTGATTTTTAGGCAGAATTCCCTATTGATTTCAGTGGGGGGAATTCATCTTAAAAATTTATAGCATGATATGCCCTCCTTATGTAATAATAAATAGAAATAGTAAATAGAAATAGTAAAATGAAAACACCTTCAAAGGTGATAATGCACAGTTGATAATAGCTTATAATGCAATATATTAGCAAATAATCTAGTGCAGTTTAAAGTTGCATACAAAGACACATCATGTCATACCCTAGGGACATGGTACTGCATGATTCAGTACGACAATGGTGAGGGTAAGTCTAAAATACTGTGTAGTATTCTCACACCTGAACCCAGAATGTTAGCAAATAGGAATGAATGCAGAGAACAACAACAAAAAGAATTAAAGGCCTGGAGGAGTTGACTTACTAGTAGAGCTAGTCATGAAATGTTTTTTATTCCCATGAAAAATTTCAACAGAACCAAGAAGGTTTCATTTTCATCATCATTTTACTTCACAAGTTTTCAGGTTTTCATTGAAAAACTGAAAATTTCAGCTGCCAAAAACTTTCAGTTTGGGGTTTTCAGGGTTTATTTTATGAAAGCCCAAAAAATCTTGTTGAAAACAATTTCCCACTGAAATTTCCATTTTGAGCATTTCTGTTTTCCCTAGCAAAATATTTTGAATGAAAAAATATGACCAGCTCTACTTATACAGAAAGATTAAAACAGCTAAATATGTAATAGCACTCAGCACATATATGGCTTTAAAGTATCAATTACTGCATAGCAGTAAATTACAGCTAAGGAGGGTGAGGTAAACTATCAAATAACTAGAAAGATAGAGAACATCTGCAAACACTGGAAGTCAGAATCAGGGCCAGTTCTAGGGGTGGGTTTGCAGGGTGGTCACCCTATGTGCCGATTTCCAAGGTGGTACCAAACTGCTGTCCCACTCTGCCTTTTTTTTTTTCTTCTTCACACTTTTGGAGGTGTCTGAAAAAGTTTTCTACCCTGGCTGGTAAAACAGCTGTGGCTACTCCTTGCCAGGAGGATGGCGCAAAAGTGGCTACTCAAATTCTCACTTTTGTACTCCATTATCCCAGAATTGGGCTGGTCCCTGGTAACAGCTGCTCTAACCGACGTTTAGCTACAAAGACTCAATGGGCCAAAACTGCAACTGGAGATGTGTGGCAAGATGCTTTTTGTACACATTCTTTTTATCCTAACATACACTCTCTCTCTCTCTCTCTCTCTCTCTCTCTCTCTTTATTCTACCATGCTTCCTCTCCCTTACAAACACACACACACACCTTCCTCCTGCATAAGAGCTTCTACACCACCATAGGACTCCCAATGACTTGGGATGATCTTCATATGGCCAGTTAACCAATTCTACAGCCAGATAGTATGTCTGAAAAAGTACTTGCACTGCACTTGAGAACCTGACTCTGTTTTGTGGTCCAAAGGTATAACTAAGGCCACATCTACACTGCAGCTGCAGCACAGCTGGGAGGGCTTTGTCACTGTAGTTAATCCACCTCTCTGAAAAATCTGAAAAATTGACCTAAATCTACCCCCGATTTAGGTCAATTTAACTGTGCTGCTCAAGGCAAATATTTTTCACTTCCCTGAGAGACATATAACTTCTTCTTCTTCTTATCCTCTAGGTTGATCTAACTTTAAAGTGTAGGCCAGGCCTAAGAGTAATGGGATGTAACTGATAAAAGACTACTAAGACCAGTATCAAAAAGCCTAACTTTCTAATGTGGAGTAGTTTCATTAGGGGAAGTAGGCAGCTGAAAGAATGGAAATCTTTTGCGAATGTGATAATCCTGTATTGGCAGGGGTTGGAAAAATAGTCTTCCCCATCTCTAGCAATTAAAATCCCACTTTTTTATCCCACGATTCTTCAAAGCCTCTTTATTTTCTGCTACTTGAAAATCTAAAAAAATAGTTCTGACAGACATGATGGCTCTGGTCACAGGAGGAATAAAGCCTTCTAGAAGGCAGTAACACTGCCTCAGGTGCACAAGTAGTGGAAAATTGACATATCTGAGCAGCTGTATTTCAGCTCTCCAAGGGTGTGAGAAACTTTAAGTTTGAGGGGGGAGAGGTAAATGTCCCTGAAATGACTGTCCTGCTTATATCCTTATTGGAATAATATTAATGTAGGCAATAAAAACATGTAGTTTCAGGTATGACACTTATCCTAGAGTCCTCCTACTATTTTTTGTGGGTTTACATTCACATTCCCCCCCAGCCATTTTTTTTCTGTCCCCATTTCTGTATGAAGGACCCACACAACAGATGGAACTGACTGGCTACACTGGAAATAATGAAATTGACTGCACAGACGGTGCTGTCACATGCAGAAAGTGAGTTGACAAAGACATTAAGTGAAGCATTTTCTCTAATGTTTTTCAGTTGTAGTCAACTTAGATGTTATCTGTTACAATAGTAAGTAATTTTTTTTGTACAAAACTGATTGCCTGCATCCCTTTAATTTTTCTACATAAAATTCTGAAGAAATTGATGTTTCTCAAATCAAATACTTTTCACAGGCAACTCAAATAACAATTTTTACTTAGTGACCATTTGAGACTGAAAGACATTAAAACATAATGCAAAGTGCTGAGCGCCAGCAGCGTCTACTGATTTCATTGGGAACAGAAGGTATTCAGTACCTTATAGGCTCAAGCCCTGAGTGAAAGGATGGGTCAGTGGTTAGGGTGCTAGCCTGAGGCCTTGGGGTTGGGTTTCAGTTCCTAGTTCTGCCACAAACTTCCTGTGTGTACAGTCAGGCAAGTCACATAGTCTCTCTGTGCCTCAGTCTCCAGATATAAAATGGAGATAATAGCACCCTTCTGCCCAGGGGTGTTGTGAAAATAAACACACTACAGAGTGTGAAACACTCAGATACTATAGTAATCAGAACTGTATAGGTATGTTAGATATATTCTTCAGTCAGATATGTGTGGTGTGACAGATCGCCTTCTCACCCCTCTTCAGGAACAGGCAGGAAACCCTTCTTTGGCTCCAAACAGTGCTCTTTATTCCACAGTGCAGGCCCCACCGCCAATATACACAGCTTATACAGTTCAGCTCTTCAGCTTACAGCTCTACAGCTTACAGTTCTACACAGCTCTATATAGTTCAGCTCTACACACAGCTTACAGCTCTTTCTCTCACTCCACACTACCATTCCACCACCACCACTCTGGGCTTCCTTCCTGGCAGGCTTATATCCCCCTGAGGAGGCTGCCAGGTGCAACCCATCCAGGCTGATTGCCCTGCAGCCCAGGTGGCTAATTAGCCTTCTCTGCAAGGGAGGTTTACAGGCTTCTGCTCCCTCTTAAAGGGCCCACAGGGCTGGCTCAGGCACTCCTGGCCAGCACCCTGCCACAGTGGTCAGAGATTTGTTTGAGCAGACATAATTGCAATAACTCATTTATATATATAGTAGGGCTGTTGATTAATCACAGTTAACTCATGTGATTGATTCCAAAAAATTTCAATTAAAATTTTTAATCATGATTAATTGCACTATTAAACAATAGAATACCAATTGAAAATTATTAAATACTAGCAAAAATACCCGGCGTTGCTCGGGTCCATTGGAGGGGGGAGGGGGGGAGAGAGCTGAGTGAGTGGGGGGGCCATTGGAGTGGGGGGAGGGGGGTGAGATTTTAAAAATGTTCTATTCTTACCTGAGGGGGGAGGGAGCTAAGCGAGTGGGGGGGCTGTTGGAGTGGGGGGGAGGCAGGAGAGAGCTGAGCGAGTGGGGGGGCTGTTGGAGGGGGAGGGGGAGAGAGCTGAGCGAGTGCAGGGGCCGTTGGAGGGGGGAGGGGGTGAGATTTAAAAAAAAATTGATTCTTACCTGAGGGGGGAGAGAGCTGAGCGAGTGTGGGGGCCGTTGGAGGGGGGAGGGGGCAGAGAGCTGAGCGAGTGTGGGGTCCGTTGGAGGGGGGTATTATTACATCATAATTATGTCACAGAGAACAGCAGCTGCCCAGCTGATGTTAATGGGCTTTAAAGAATTTCATCCCTATGGAGCGTCAGAGGTGACATTTGAAAAATTTTCAATTCTTAGCCTGATTAGGACCCTAAAGCCTATAACTGTACCAAATTTCAAGTCTCTTACTCAAACGGTGTGGAAGGAGTAAGGGAACGTACATACATGCACGCATACACCATTTGACTTTTATATATATAGACTAGCGAAAATACCCGGCGTTGCTCGGGTCCATCGGAGGTGGGGAGGGGGCAGAGAGCTGAGCGAGTGCGGGGTCCGTTGGAGCGGGGAGGGGGCAGAGAGCAAACCTGACACCCCCACCTCACCCCCCAGACCAAACCCGACACCCCCACCTCACTTACCCCTTGACCAACCCCGACTCACATTTTCACCCCCCCCAAACCCAACACCCCCACGTCACCCCCCTACCAACCCCAACACCCCCTGACCAACACCCACACCTCACCCCCCGTAGACCAAACCTGACACACCCACCTCACTTTCCCCCCCAACCAAACCCGACACCCCTACCTACCACCACAAACAAACCCGACACCCACACCTCACTTACCCCTCAACCAACCCCGACCCCCCTCCTCATCCCCCCAACCAAACCCAACACCCCCACCTTACCCCCCCACCAAACCCAACACCCCCTGACCAACCCCAACACCCACACCTCACCCCTCACCCACTCCGACACCTTCCCACCCCCCCAGACCAAACCCAACACCCCCGGCTTACTTACCCCCCGACCAAACCTGACACTCCCACCTCACCCCCCGACCAAACCCGACACCCCTACCTCACTTACCCTCTGACCAAACCCAACTCGGGTCCGTCAGAGGTGGGGAGGGGGCAGAGAGCTGAGCGAGTGCGGGGTCCGTTGGAGGGGGGAGGGGGCAGAGAGCTGAGCGAGTGCGGGGTCCTTTGGAGGGAGGAGGGGGCAGAGAGCTGAGCGAGTGCAGGGTCCGTTGGAGGGGGTATTATGACATCATAACTATATCACAGAGAACAGCAGCTGCCCAGCTGATGTGATTGGCCTTTAAATAATTTCACCCCTGGGGGGTGTCAGAGGTGAGATTTGAAAATTTTTCGACTCTTACCCTGATTAGGACCCTAAGACCTATAACTGTACCAAATTTCAAGTCTCTAGCTCAAACGGTGTGGAAGGAGTAAGTGTATGTACATACACGCATACACGCATACACCATTTGACTTTTATATATATAGATTTTTGGTGTTTTTCTACATGTATAAAAATTATTATATTTGAACAATATAGAATACAAAGTGTACAGTGCTCACTTTATATTACAATTTTTGTTACAAATATTTGTGGTGTAAAAATGATAACCAAAAGAAACAGTATTTTTCAGTTCACCTCAGACAATTACTGTAGTGCAATCTCTTTATCATGATAGTGTCACTTACAAATGTAATTTTTTGTAACATAACAGCATTCAAAAACAAAACAATGTAAAACTTTAGAGCCTACAAGTCCACTCAGTCCTACTTCTTATTTAGCCAACTGCTAAGACAAACAAGTTTGTTTACATCTACAGAATATAATGCTGCCTGCTTTTTATTTACAATGTCACTTGAAAGTGAAAACAGGCATTCACTTGGCACTTTTGTAGGTATTTACGTGACAAATATGATAAATATTCATATGGCCCTTCATGCTTCAGCCACCATTTCAAAGGACATACCTTCACGCTAATGATGCTCATTAAAAAAATAATATGTTAATTAAATTTGTGACTGAACTCCTTGGGGGAGAATTGTATGCCTCCTGTTTTACCCTCATTCTGCTATATATTTCATAAATGTTCATTTTAAGAATATTTCACTGCAGATTTGACAAAATGCAAAGAAGGTACCAATGTGAGATTTCTAAGGATAGATACAGCACTCAGCCCGAGGTTTAAGAATCTGAAATACCTTCCAAAATCTGAGGGACGGGGTGTGGGGAATGCTTTCAGAAGTCTTAAAAGAGCAACACTCTGATGCAGAAACTACAGAACCCAATCTACCAAACAAGAAAATCAACCTTCTGCCAGTGGCATCTGACTCAGATGATAAAAATGAACGTAAACCCATCTGCACTGCTTTGGATTGTTATCGAGCACAAACCATCATCAGCATGAACACATCTCACTTGAAAGGTAGTTAAAGCATGAGGGACATATTAATCTTTAGCACATCTGGCCCATAAATATTTGTGACAGTGGCTACAATCGTGCCATACAAACATCTGCTCTCACTTTCCGGTGACACTCTGAACAAGAAGCGGGCAGCATTATCTCCTGCAAGTTGTAACCAAACTTGTTTGCCTAAGCGATTGGCTGAAGTAGAACTGAGTGGATTTGTAGACTCTTAATGTTTTACATTGTTTTATTTTTGATTGTACATAATTCTACATTTGTAAGTTCAACTTTCATGATAAAGAGATTGCACTACAGCACTGTGCTAGGTGAATTGAAAAATACTATTTCTTTTGTTTTTTACAGTGCAAATATTTGTAATAAAAAATAAATACAAAGTGAGCACTGTACATTTTGTATTGTGTTGTAATTGAAATCAATACAGTATATTTGAAAATGTAGAAAACATCCAAAATATTTAAATAAATGGTATTCTATTATTGTTTAACAGCATGATTAATTGCAATTAATTTTTCAATCACTTGACAACCGTAATAGATAGATAAAATCCTGTTTCATTAGTTAATTTACTGAGACCTCAGCATATAATGGGTGAAATCCATGTCAACTAACAGTTTTAGTTATTCTGCCTATCAAGTCATATCACTATATTTAAACATCCAGACTATTTTGGCATTCTTGTATGTTTGTTGTACCCCTGACCTTCCTCCTGTATCACTGTTCCACCTCCTGAGTACTAATTTTTATTTTTGTCTCACAGTAAGCGTGTGAATAAAAAAGTTTGTTTCCTTAATTTTTTTTAAAGGAAGCAGAATGAGGGAACAAACAGAAAATTCTACTTACTCAACTCTATTTACATGAGATCAGGAAACTTGTGTTCAGGTAATTCGCAAGAAGCAAACCATCTTCTCATTAAGAAATCTACATGACCTTTCATTGAGGCTAGTTGATGAACAACTTATGAATTTGAAAAACCAAAGTCACTCTTGATGTGTACAAAAATAGGAACCTTTTGACTGGTGCATGGGCAAGCCATAAGCAGCTGAATTAGAAGGGGGGGAAAAGATTTTCAAAGCACAACTAGACAGATAAGAATTTTATTTTGAGGATGCTAGGTCAATGATTGTAAGCATAAGAGATGACATTTATTTAACGAGGCTAATAAAAATAAAATCTGATGTACTTTCTCTTTTCAATACCTCCTCTATCCATTTGTAATATCTATTATTTATAGGTGTGGCATTTTGTTGTTCTCCCAAATACATGCTTTCATATTCTTTTTCTGAGAGAAGAAAAATCTAATATCCCTGAGCAGACCTCCAATAAACAAAGTACTGCACCTCAGAGATAGAAGAGGGAAGGTCATTTCAGTAAGGAAATATGCTTCCAGTTTAACCAGGGTGGTTGAAAAAGTACCAAGAAAACAATTTTTGGAAAACTTTTTTTGAATGTTAACAGTATCATTTGAAGGACATGCTGTCCTATGCATATAGGGTCAAATTAACTCCTGTGGTTAACAGCCCAGCATGAGGACTATGTATCACTTAAATCCCAACTAAGCCCTCAAAAATGGACTTAAGTGGAACTTGCCTTGTGCTGGTCCTCTGCACAAGCATGAATTTTGCCCACTCATATTAATTTTGCTGTCAATTCTGCCTGTGCCTTAAAAAATATTTTTTCCCCACAACCCCAAACCTCATTGTCTTCTGAGCTTCTTATAGCCCAGAGAAAAAATCTTTGAGCTTTCTGCTTCTTAATTAAAAGGAACTCAGATTGGTTTCAAAACCATGAGAACCATAAATACAAGCTAGCTGCCCTTGCTGAATAGCCTGTAGCATGAATAATTCTATTTTTGAGCATGCATAATATCAAGCATATTCTCATATTGTTCTTTCAGAAAACTCTCCTTGTCTTTTTTATGTTATAAGAATTAAAAAACAAGCTCTATTTTCTCTCCCGGTGTTTCTCTTTATAACTTTCAGATATTAGTAATAATAATAGAAGCTGATCTAGGGTTATACAAAAAGGAGGTGTGTAGTAGATGAATTAGAGTCTACCGTAGTCTATGCTGCTCTTTGAAAAACACAGTGCCAGTCATAATTCTGAAGAGTTATGTATGCAAAAGAGGGTGCTTTGGATAAAGGTAAAGGCACAGTTTTCCTGGTGGGCTTGATTGCTAATGTCATAAGTAGAGGAACAGGGACTCTATAGCCTTTGCTCCTATCCCCAGTTATGTTGCTATGTTATGGTATTAAAGGGATATTGTGAACTTTATTATTAATGAAGAATATATTATTTAAAACAAAATTAAGTATTTGTTTTTGTCCTGTTTGCTTATCCCTACACATCTGATGCTAAGGGTTAAATGGGTGAATGCATTCACCTTTTACTTCTGGAAACCTGGGTTCAGATCCGATTTAAGTCACTAACAGAAATGCATTTATTGTTCTCAGCCTCATCCCATAGGGAAAGTTTGCCCTTGTGGTCATATCACAAAACCACTGCAGGAAGTGGCCCAAATTCTGCATGACTGGCTTTCTCCTTTCAGAAGAGAATCATGATTAATATAGGAGGGATAGTAAAGGTCAGTATTGGAGTATAATGGATCTTTTTTTACTGGAGTAAAAATAAAGAGTGCTATGTATAATAATATAATATATGGAGATATACCTCTCATAGAACTGGAAGGACCTTGAAAAGTCATCAAGTCCACTCCCCTGCCTACACTAGCAGGACCAAGTACTGTCCCCAATAGATTTTTTGCCCCAGATCCCTAAATGCCCCCCTCAAGGATTGAACTCACAGCCCTGGGTTTAGCAGGCCCATGCACAGGTCTTGCTTGAAGATTTCAGAGGGACCTATGCTGTGCCCATGCCACATACTGGCCTCAGCACAAGGGTAGATTTCATACCAAAGGCCTGTGGGCAGCGTTCAGTACAAGGCCTGTGTGCCACATAAGTCCTCCAAATAGGTTAAAAGTGGGATTTAAATAAGCACAGGTCTGTGCTGGCTCCACTGCACAGGAGTGAATTTCACCCTTTAAGCTCAATTGTAAACTTCCTTATGTGTCCAGGCAAGAAAGTAAGGGGGGTGTAAGTCTCCCCTGCTCATCTGTACAGGGTACCCATATCACCTGTTTGCACACAGGGGTGGGGGGAAAGCAGTTGCTGCAGGACCACTATTCTCCATCCTGCGTATTTTGGTGAGAAATAGGCAGGCATAGATGGAGAGTGGGTAGGGTCTTGTCTCCACCTATCAATTTATTAGCCAATGCAGCTGACCTGACATGGAAGGGAAAGGCACAGCTTACTCTGGAGCACATCGGAAACAGGAGCTGACCCATGACTCTGAGTCATAATATAGTCCTGATCTGTTCCTGGCAATGCAGCTATGTACTTCCCCTTACTCAGGGTTTGCGGTAATTCCTCATGGCTCTAGGTCTTTGTGATTTATTTTCCAGGACACTAAAATTAATTTGCCCAGTCCTTGTCCTTACAGAAACCAGAGCAATCATATGCACTAACTTGAGGGCTTTATGATATCTTCTCAGAGTAAGTGTTTAATCTCTTTACTCCTCGTGAAATTGATTTTCATAAACAGCCACCCTCTCCCTCTCTAGTCAGACTGGATGGAGGAGAAGGGACGATATATTTCTCTCCACTTAGAATATTATTAAGCAGCCACAGAGCCCATCAAGATCTCTGAATTGCAAACCCAAGAAAAGAAGAAGAAGAAAAGCAATCTAAGCTGTTGTTGAGTTGAATGGGCAACATCATTGTCTGTTTGCTTCTTCCAGCCTAGCTGCCAGCTTATCAGGGTTGTGCCTCCGCCAATTCGCTCTCATCCAAGCCCCAGTCTGAACCAGACACTTGTGCCTAGAATCTGCCTAAGCTTTATGCATGTGCACATTGTGTGTGGAGTCTCTTCCCTCTCTACTGCTTCAATGGAACTTCAGTTCCTGTACCAAGAGGGGCCAGTTCTGATTGGGGTCTCTTGGCACTACTCTAATGCAAAGTAATAGGTAATGGTAATAGACTTTTAATGTAGCAAGATACCTGGGGTGGAGGTGGGGGGGGGGGGGGGAGGTCCTCTAAGGTTTTATTGAACTTGAATTCACCTGACCTATGAAACCTCAGAGGGTTGGGTTCTGGATGTCAGCAGAAGCAGAGTTCAAGTGGGACACAGTTGCTGACAGTCCTTATATTTGAATGTCATGGGGCTTGTGACAGAGTGCTGGGAGCTAACACCTATTGAGCATCTGGGGATGTGCAGCTAATTTGCTGGTCAGTCTGGGAGCTGATGAACCAAATAGCCATCAGTGAAGGGGCATAAAAGAGGATACATGAAGGCCGTGGAGAGGAGCATCTGCTCTTCCCGTGCAAAAGGGCTAGAAACACTGTGAATACTTTGCTGCACAAGACTGTACTGGTAATATAAATAAATTCATGTGAAGTTGCTACCTACTGGCACAGTCAATGATGTTTCTGGGGCATCAGAGGATGAGGACAGAGCATACCCCATTACAGGGCTGAATGTAGTACATTATCCCCCTGTATATAGAACTCATGGCCCTGAAGGCTCACCAGAGCCTAAGGCAACAAGTGCAGAGCACCCACAACCCTAATTCAAGTCATGGGAGCTGCTGACACTCAGTGGCTCTCAGAATCAGGCCTGAAGTGTCACCAGGTGGGCAGGCAAAAACTGAGCCAATACAAAGCCAATATTTCAGAAAAAATGGCTGTTTGTCTGCTGACCTGCGGCAGAAGATTTATTTATTTTCTCAGGGTTCACTGAGGAGGTGTGAATATAGGAATGCTGTATAGTTAAATGGTGGATGCAAGGTTGTTTTTTTTTGGGGGGGGGGGCACAGATATTTGATTTCTTGTTCAGCATCCGGGAACCGTGTGATGGACAATCTTATAAATTAAAGTTATTAAGCAATGACTAGACTAAAAAAAGTGCTCATAAGAGTAACTGGTTGTGTGAATGAAACCTGTGCCAATGATGCCATCTAGTGTTTGTCATATGGTAACACATTTGACCTAATTATATAACAAAGCATAGCTGACAAGTTTAAGATTGAAGAATGAGCTTTCGTGGGCTAATACCCACTTTGTCGGATGCAAGCAAGTCCACTGCTTGCATCCGACGAAGTGGGTATTAGCCCACGAAAGCTCATGCTTCAAAACTTTATAGTTAGTCTTTAAGGTGCCACAGGACTTTGTCACCTCTGCTATTCCAGACTAACACGGCTACCTCTCTGATTCTTGAAGTTTAAGATTAGCAGCCGTGTTAGTCTGTATCTGTAAATAAAATGAGGAAGACTTTGTAGCACCTTAGAGACTACCAGTTTATTTCAGCATAAGTTTTTGTGGGCTATAGCTCACTTCTGTATGAACTGACTACACACTACCACTACGATGACCAGATAGGAAGTGTGAAAAATCAGGGCAGGAAGTAGAGAGTAACAGGCACCTATATAAGAAAAGGCCCCAAATATCGGGACTGTCCCTATAAAATTGGGACATCTGGTCACCCTAACTACCACTCAAATAATACCATTTGATATAGCCTATATAATACAACTGTATTGCCCATATGAATGGATGAAGAACACTGCAGTTTAGGGGCAAGATGACTAAGCATCAGGGGGAGGGATAGCTCAGTGGTTTGAGCAGTGGCTTGCTAAAGTTATGGTTGTAAGCTCAATCCTTGAGGGGGCCACTTAGGGATATGGGGTAAACATAGGGATTGGTCCTGCTTTGAGCAGGGGGCTGGAATAGATTATCTCCTGAGGTCTCTTCCAACTCTGAAATTCTATGACTAGATGAGGGGGAGGTTGGATGCAAATGCCTTTAGTCCATGAGACCTGCTACCAGCCAAAGTCTCCATTGTATTTTGCCAGGGTTCCATAACAATTAAAGTGAGGGAGTTTCTCTCCTGCCCTGGTCCAGTTCTCCAATATATCCCATGCTTTGTTAAACAGAAATGATCTAGTAGTACAGTTACTTACACATTGTGTCCAGATTTTTGTTTGGATCCACAGACATAACATTCCTGTTGTTCATTATCTCTCAGATATAGATCCACCTAATCCCCTGGCACTATCTCACTTACTAACAATCTTACTTTCCTACCATGTTAATCTGAGACCCAGAGATTTACTGAAACTCCTATCCTTCTTTCCAATCTGTCCCTGTTTCTCCCTCCTCCCTTGACTATCTGTCATGAAATAGAATAATGAAATAGTCATAAAAGATGTTAGTACTTATTATAATCTAGATATTCCTGTTATCCATATAGATTGAAATCCTTTTGGAATCTTGCTAAGTTCTATCAGTATTAGATTCTCTGTGAAATAGCATTTGGAAGGGGACTGTATCACCCAATCAGATTCTGACTTTGCTCCTGAAGTAGCAGGGAATGGATATCATTAAACTCAGTGAGCCTCCCCTGACAACTGAACCTGTGGGACAGCATTGATATCAAGGCCAATAGTGCAGTAGCCCTTTACTAGCCAGGCCACTTCAGTTAAAATCTTGCCTTATGTCCATACTTGCACCCTAGTACACCCATTATAATTACACTGCTTCCTGGGTGTCTCTCAGTACCTGGCATGGCTACATGAAGCAATGGCTTCTGGGAAATTTTGAAAGACCTTCTGGGAACCCTAGGGAATTGTGAGAGAAGAGGTTGAAATCCAATAATCCGCAAGGAAACTCAATTTTTTTGCTCTGTACCAGTGGCCTTTTCTAGTCTTGTTCTCAAAATTAAGGCCAGATAAACATTCAGCTGTCACTCTTTGTTTAGTAAGAAATGTTCCTGCTGCAGTTTTTGTAAAGAATTTGCAAGAAATATGAGACAGTAGCTGGGGTCAGCAGGTGGAGGATGTTCCAGCAGTACCTACAAAGAGCCAGAGAATAAGATTATTAGTGCTTTATGGGATTATTACAAAAACTGTTGTGCATTTTCCACCCCTGGAGTGGACAACTGAACTTCGGTGGACAGATCTTATTCTTAAGTGCTGCTTTTGAGTTCAGACCACAATCACAGACTGATGAGACTGAATAAGTCTCAAGACCTAGGATGAACAGCAGTAGCTTCTGAACAAGGAAGGAGACTTTTCTGTACCTCTCTGGGAGGATGGCCTAACATTATAGACCAGACCACCAGGATGAGTACTTCATTTACAATGAAAAAGCATTGTGTGCCTTGTGAAAGCTGGCTACCCCGGGAAGTTACTAGTGGAAAAACAATTTGAAGTTGGCAAGTCCACAATGGATACTGTGGTTATAGAAGGTTTGCATGGCAGGGGCATGTGATCAAGGTGGGCAATGTGCCAGAGAACACTGGGCTATTTAAACAATTGGGATTCTGGAACTATACAGGAGCTTCTGATGGAATTTATGTGCCCATTCTGTATCTGGCAACCTCTGCAAACTCAAGAGTACATTAAAAGAATGTGTTCCTACTCAATGGAGAGGCAAGCCTGAGAGGATTATTGCAGTCAGTTCCAGAATATGTACGGTAGGCGGCAAGGCAAAGGGCATGATGCTAGAGTTTTCACAAACCCTAGACATTTCAAGAGTGAACCGAGGGGAAATGTATTCCTACCCACCAGTATTGACATTAACTCTAATTCACTTTCCAATGGGAATTTGCACACCCACATTTGCCATAGGTACGGAACCAAACCATTACCAGATTCTCTTATTCTGTGACTGCTCGGTTTCCGTAATGCCCTCTTTTGTCAAGTGTTTGAAAATCCAAATAAATTATGTGATCTACTTCTCCTTTGGCCCGTATTCTGTGGACACGCCCATGTCATTCTAATAAATGCAGTGGTTTTCAAATTGGGGTACGCGTACCACTTGGGGGTATGCAAGCTCTCATCAGGAGATAGGCAAGAAATATTCTGTAATGGCGGACAATGCATTTTATTTAGTACACAGGTTTTCAAATGTGGGGTGTGCTTCCCTACAGGGGCGTGGAGGAATGTTTGGAGGGATGAGCAGTGATGCCAGGCAGCTTGAGCCAACCCTGTGCATTGGGGCTTGGAGATGGAGCGCTACCTCCATACCTGACTCACTTCAGCAGGCCACCCAGCCTCTCTACAACCAAAAATTGTAACTCAAAGGGAGGGCTCAGCTCAAAGCCTATCTCAGATGGGTATTCAGCAGACTATGTTATTTGGAAAGGGAGATGCAGCCTAAAAAGTTTTTAAAACCCTGAGAGGATTGAATTTGCTTTGCAAATGTGTGCTGGTTTGTGTTCATCTAGATATTTTATAATTGTAATGATCATTTCAGCCAGTTTGCCAGGTACTGAAATGTCTGATGGGTTTATAATCCCATGGACTACAGAAACACAGCCAAGGTAATTACAAGATAAGTAGGGATTACCTCACTCACTACTGAAATGCAGCCAGCTACAGGGTAGAAAGTGTTTTATAGCAATAATGCAACAGCAAATACAGCCAGAATCAAAGAAACTTGTATCTAGTTGACACTGCATGTAAAATACTAGGGTACCATCATTATTACAAAATATATCAAGTTGCATAAAGAGCACATCTGCTATTTTTATGACTGATCTTGCATATCCTCAGTATTTCTATTTATGGATAAGATGAGGAAGACTTTGTAGCATCTTAAAGACTATCTGGTTTATTTCAGCATTAGCTTTCGTGGGCTATAGCATCCAATGAAGCGGGCTATAGCCCATGAAAGCTTATGCTGAAATAAACCGGTTAGTCTTTAAGGTGCTACAAAGTCTTTCTCGTCTTATTTATGGATACAGACTAACACGGCTGCTAATCTTAAATCTATTTTTGGAAAAATGTTTCACTAAAATGTAAGAACATTCACTTCTCTTTTTGCTTATAGTAAATGAAGTCACATGTAGGTCTTTGTATGAAATTGGGCACAAGCTTTGTTTGAACGTTATAGCTCTCATTCCATTTTGATAGCAAATATCATCCCTCCAACTGTTTTGGTTACATTTGTTTAACTGTATGAGTGCCTCCAATAACCAAAGTAGTACACATGAGCACAGCTGCTTGAAAATATTCCAAATGTCAACAATTTTTGTGTGAAAACTTCAGAAATTCTTGACAACAGAAAAAATGTACTGCTTTTTGACCAGCTCGTGGAGTGGTCAAATATATATATCCCTCCTCCCCCCAAGTGCTGTCTCCTCTACAGACATGCTTTACCTTATTGTACCAAATTCTATTGTGCCAGAGAAGTGGAGTTTTTGACCTTTATAAAGAGCTTTTGATGGTGTTTTGGATATGCTGGCTCCATGCCATTTAGTCCCTTGAAGATAAGGACCTAGATCTTGAGTTTGGTTCCATGTTCTATGGGAAACCCAATGTAGAGAGTGGAGGACAGATTAGATGTTTGCCACAGCTTGTATTGCTGAAGATATGCACTTCAGTGTTTGGTATCAGTTGGAGTTTCCTAATCTTTGAAGGCTTCTTTTCCCTGTAAAGTGCATTACTGTAGCCCGGCCAAGAGGTGACAAAGGTGAGAATACATTTGGTGAGGTCATTGTCTGCCAGGATGGGACAAAGTCTGCTAGCCAACTGGACAGGGCTGGCGACAGAAATTTGGGGGCCCCCTACTTTGATAGTTTGGGGCCCCCCCAGCCCAGCTGGGGCCCCCCCAGCCCAGCCGACAGCGGATGGGGGCCCCCCCAGCCCAGCCAGGCCCCCCCCAGCCCAGCCGACAGCGGATGGGGGCCCCCCCAGCCCAGCCGCCCCCCCCCCCCGCAGCCCAGCCCAGCCGGCGCTCCCCCCCCCCGCAGCGAGAGCTGCGTGAGCCGCCCTTTCTCCCCCTCCTCCCCCTCTCCCTCCCTCTCCCCCGAACAGCACTGCTGCCGCCGGCCAAGCTCACAGCTCCTGCTGGGGCCAGGAGCGCTTGTCCGGGGGAGAGCCGCGCCGCCTCTTCCCTGCTCTCCAGGTCCGGCGACAACGGGTACAGCTGTGTACCGGGGGGCCCCTAAAGTCGGGGGGCCCGGTACAGCTGTACCCATAGTACCCCCCTGTCGCCGGCCCTGCAACTGGAGATGGTAAAAAGTGTTACTTATGGAGGCTGCCAGGTGTCAGTGAGGCATCGTAGAATTTACAGCCAGAAGGGGCTATCAGATCATCTAGTCTGACCTCCTCTATATCACAGGCCACCAATGCCTCTTGCACACTAAACCCAACAATTGAAGTTAGACTAAAATATTACAGCCCACAGGACAGAGACTAGATTATTATGTACCACAGGCAAAGAATCGGAGGAACTGAGGTGCCCCAGTGCTTTAGGCCCCCTGCAATGACAAGGAAATGATTAAGGAAGATATACCCAGATAATACCTGCAAGTGACCTGCACCTATCTGTTGCAGAGGACCTTAAATCCCCCCACCATCAGGTCATTGCCAAACTGACCTGGAGTAAAATTCCTTCCTGACCCCACATATGGCAATCAGTTAGACCAGCAATGTCCAATAAGTTCGCCACTAGCCACACGTGGCGAATAGGCTATGGAATTGTGGAGAATGCATGAGCATACCAGATTTCAGGGTTATGGTACAAGAAAAAGAATGCAAAGTGTCACACTGAAGTAATTTTGTGTTAGTAGTACCGATTAATATTTATTGTAATATCTACATATTTTTTTATATATATTTTTATATTAATAAAAATAATTTGAAATGTCTTTTGTAGTATGTTTTAAAATCCTTTTTTATAATGTGGTGAATAAGAAAAATTCAAAACCACAAGTGTGGCTAGTATTGAATTTCTATTGGACACCACTGAGTTAAACCCTGAGCACATGAGCAAGAACCAGCCAGCCTGAGAGAGAGAGAGAGAGAGAGAGAGAGAGAGAGAGAGAGAGAGAGAGAGAGAGAGATTGCTTGGTGGCCATCCCTGATGCTTCAGAGGAAGGAGATAAAACAACCCTGAAATACACTGTGGGAGCAGAGGAGAGAATCCCTTCCTGACCCTTGAAAATGGCTGGCTGAAACCCTGAAGCATTAGCTTTTAGGAACATAAGAAATAAACCAGAAGAGAGACTCGGGGCTGTTAAGCTGTTGCAGGGGGCTTATCTCGTTGCCGGGAGAAACGAGGCCTCACACAGGTGGCTAGTTGGAAAGTGGTGAGTTTATTGGAGGGGGCGGCATTTCGTGCTGGGGGGCTTATCTGCCAGCACGGCCGCAATACAAGATGACTGACACACTCAGGCAATGTAGAAGCCCAAGGAGGAAGCCCAACCCAAAGAGGTGTGTCAGCACAGATATACCCATGCTCATTTGCATCTCATACATACTCATCTCATTAATAGCAAGCAACAAACTAATTGGTCAGCACTTGTTGGTTATGCAGTCCTGCCTTAGTTTCCCCATTTGGTTTCCCACGCATTCATTCTCACACAGACGGGGTAAACACTCATGCAGCTGGGAACTGGTTCCCAAACACACAGATAACAAGAAGGTCATTCTCAGATAATACCACCATTATGCACTCTCCTGGAGTTGACTTAGAAGCGTAACTGCGCTTTCTAGTGGTTGCCCGTCACAATATCTTCTGGTCCTAACATAAGCCCTGCACCCTACCATCACAAGCAACCTCGTCACACAATTGCACTCCTAAATTCCTATTGGGATGCTGTTCCAGAATCTCACCCCTCTGTTGGTTAAAAACCTTCTTCTAATTTTCAGCCTGAATTTGTCCATAGCCAGTGAATATCCATTTGTTTTTGTGCCAATATTGTCTACTAGCTTCAATAGCTCTTCACCCTCTGTGGTATTTACCACCCGTATATATTTAGAGAGAGAAAATCCTATCCCCTCTCAGCTGCCTTTTTGCTAGATTAAACAAGCCAAGATTTTCCATTCCTCTCTCATAAATTAGGCCATCCATTCCCCTGATCATCCTAGTAGCTCTTCGCTGCACCTGTTCCAGTTTAAGTTCATCTTTCTTGAACATGGGTGATCTGAAATGTACATAGTATTCAAAAGGAGCTCTTACCAGGGCCTTATGCACTGGCATTAATGAGTCAGTCTCTAATGGAAATGCCTCACCTGATGCATGCTAGGATCACATTTGCCTTTTTCACAGTTACATCACATTAGTGGTTCATAGTCATTCTGAGATCAAGCTACACATCCAAGTCTTTCTCTTCCTCTGTCACTTCCAAGCCATGAGCCCCCAGCTACAGCAGAAATTCTTTTTATTAGACCCTATGTGCATGACCTTACACTTTGTACTACTGAATTTCATCCCATTTCTGTCACTCCAGTCCAGGGCTTTGGAACGGTGCTCTGGCTCTGCTCCAGGCAAAAACCTGAAGCTCCACTGCTCCACGCTCCAGCTCTGGGCTCTGCTCCAAAGCCCTGCTCCAGTTTTCTAGTCCAAGAGCACACCTCACCTACAGACTGAATTGACCAACTGCAGGTGTGTAACTTTCAACCAAAAAAACCTGCACAATATTTTGTAAACCCCTCTGCCCACCAACATAATCTCTGTCTTTCTTGGGTTCAGCTTCAACCAGCGGTTCCTCATCCATTGTGAGGTAGCAGGGAAACCTCATGCCAAGGATAATCCACACCAAGGGAGAGGGGAAGAAAAATAAGATCAAATTACAGAGCTAAGAATAGAGACTCAACCCCTGCATCCAATCCAAAGAGTGAAAACTCAGAAATATGTGTCATTTTCAATCTGGTTTTGCTGAGTCAAGTCCAGGGTAGTACTAACTCTCACAATTATCTCCTGATAATATATAAGGTGTTTAGGCCCCAGCTCCTGCATTCATGTGAATATGTGAGAATCCTAGCTTTCCATTTTAAAAAAAGTAAGGTTTCAGACCCACATGACTATAGAGAAAAGCATGAAAGTTATTTCAAGCCCCAGTTTACTCTAAAGTCTCAAAGACAAGAAAGCAAATAAAAAGAATCCAAGATATATAATATATTTTTAAAAATCATGATTTTTGAAAGTTTGGGGTTGTCAATGTAGCACTGAACAATTCTCTTTGGTGTAATGATCTTCTTTGTCTGTCACTGTTCCTTGGGAGTCTTCTTGCTTCTTCCAAGCCAAACTGTGTCAGTGGTAGAGGTGAATTACGGGAAGATTCACTACAGTCACAATTAGTAGTTTGTCATGGTAAATTATACAAAAAGCCGCTGTCAGGTCAGGAAGAAAAAAAGGCAAAAATCATACATTTACTGTACAAAGCATACCAGTAAGAGAGAAATTTTACTTTCACCCCTGCTCCTATCTCTATTTCAATCTGATCCGGCCTCCAGCTCACTCTGAAATGCTTCTTTGTGGCCGGGGTTCCTATGGAGGTTGCGCAAAGCTCTCTGAGTCTAGCTGTAACAAAGAGGCTGTAGGGCAATGATGTAAGTGTCTTCAGTTGTCAGGCTGAGGTACCTGAATCATCCGAGAAAGCATTGTATTTCCCTGTCAATATCTATCTGTCACACTTCTCTCTTACTGTAGCTTTTATCGTTGTAGTTAGCAGTGCCCATCTTTATCTTTCTGGCTTCGACTATGGCCCCGACTGAAATATTACCAAAGATATGTTCAGTAGTGAAGTTGCTCTACTTACTCTGCCTGTTCTTTGGTTATTTTCATACAGGTGCTTTGTATTAGGAAGAGTTAACAAAATGAATAAGAAATCTATAGGAAGGAAGGAAGAACATTTCTTTTGTTCTCAACATCTTGTATAAGATTCCTATAAAGGAGTACTTATGTAAGCCAATACTTTTGTGTTTCTTGCGTAATGCATGAAAAACAAACACTGATAGAAAATACTGTAAACAGTATGGCAATGACCTTGTCCCTCTTACATGCTGAAATCCAATTAGCACCATTGATTTTTCCTATCTGTCTTCCAGAAAGGGTCTTTTGAAATTTGTCATGTAACTACCATCACCTGCAAGGCTAGCCAATGCACTCAGTTAGTTAGGGAGGTGAGTAGCTAATTGGCTTCTGGCCAGAGGGGGTGGAGCTAAGCCATAATAAGTAGACTGAATGAACTCAGTAGAGGGAGAGATGGCAGGTGAGATCAGTCTCTGTGAGAAGCCATGGGTTAGAGATAGAGACAGTGGGGCAGCTTAGGCTCCTGCAAGGGAAGCCCTGAGATAGGGTCTGTCAGCAGAGAAGAGAAAACTTCAGTAACCCAAGAGGGCAAAAGAACTATTCAGGTTCATTTGAACATTTGTTTGGAGTTGTTTATGATGCCCTGCAAGGGGTCTGAACTTAGGAGACTTGTCCAGAGGGCTAAGACACAGAAGACCTGGGGTCAGAGATAGGCAGCCGGAGGTGGTGCTGGAGCCGAAGATAGTAGCAACATCCAACACTAAAGCAAGGCGGTGAGAGAGCCCTCCCACATATTGGTAGTAGAAGTGGGGTTGTGGGGATCCCACCTCAGAGGAAGATACCAACTACCTAAAAGCTGAGATGCCGACAAACAGATTCAGACCTTTTTTCCCCTTTCCCCCTGGGGAATATGGAGGATATAGTCTGCACACTGGCAGTCCTACAGGAGCAAACACATATGTTCTTTTGTTGCATCTATTACAAGGGCAGTAACAACAGCAAGACTGAGCCTTGCTTGGAATGTTTCCAGCAATGCCTAGAAAAGTGGACCCCAGAGCCCTGGGTAATTTCAGGGGAAGACAATTCTGCTAGACCAGTCCCTGTTCTGGCACAATTGGGTCCAGGTGATGAGCCAGAGGCATTCTTGAACACTTTTTGGAAGGTAACCATGGCAGCAGGGTGGGGCAAATCCTCCAGGGCAGCTCAAGTGGCCCCATTCCTCTCAGGAGAAGCTCAAGCAGCCTACCAATAACTGCTAATGTGGCTAGACACAAAATGAGAGGACCAATTGACTCAGAGTGGGGGCACACACTAATTCAAAGGAGTCTCCCAACTGTGAAAATAGATTGGCAGGTGTATATGTCATGTGTGCACAGAGAGACATGATTACCAACAGTGGAGGTAGAGAAAGAAATGCAAGGTCAGAGGAACAAGTAAAAGACTGCCCCTGGCCAATAACTGTAGACAGAGACTGACCTAATTTCCCAGCCCTATTAAGAGAGAGAGAACAAGTTAACCATAAGGTGACCCTTACTCAGACATGGGCTATTGGGCCAGACAGCCCAGAGGCAGGGTTGAGGTGAATGGACTCAGTAGACTGGGGGAAGTTAGGCAAGAGGGTTGAACAAGAGATGCCAAGTTGACTACAGGTGTAGGAGACACAGTTACATATGGTAAACCAAGAGCTGGAGGAGGTGAAATTCTCATGACAGAAAATAATAGAGGAGGCCACAAAACAAGAGCTGATTTAGACAAGCCTAGACTTGGCATATGAAAATAATTGTCAGCAGTTTGAGCAGGTGCTATCTAGACTGCAAGTCAGAGAAATGTGTGGCGGGGAGCCTCAGCCTCTAGAAGCCAAGAAAAGGCCCCTGAAGAAGAGGAAGCTGACTGGGTGAGTTTGTGGAGAATGAACATTTTCTGAATGAGGATATGGGAGAAGCTACCTTGATTGTGGACCCTGACCCACATCCCCAAGGGCAACTGAGGGAAGCCAGACCATGCATGGAGAGATCCAGAAATTTTAAGAAAGATTAACTGTTGCAGTGAAGGCCCTATAAATGCAAGTCCAAAATAGAGAATACTGGAAGGAATGTTATGAAGATGTGCAGGAAGACAAAAATTGTTTGTTTACCCAAGTACATGACTTAGAGGAAGAGCTGGAACAATTACAGGGTTCTGTATAGTGAAGGGGAGAGATTACCCTGATGGATGCTACTGGGGGGGAGGGGGAGGGGAGATGGAGCTTAATCCCCATCACCGACAAGGTTAGCTAATGCACCGCATTATTTATGCTTTGCGCCTGGGGAGGTGAGTAGCTAATTTGCTCTCGGTCAGAGGGGGCAGAGCTAAGCCATAATAAATAGATTGAAGGAGCTCAGTTGAGGAAGAGATGGCAGAGGAGACAGGTCTCTCTGGTTTAGAGAAGCCCAACATTAGGGTATGTAGACAGAGACAACAGGGGCAGCGAAGGCTTCTGCAAGGGAAATCCTCAGATAGGGTCTGTCAGTAAAGAAGAAAAGACTTCAGCAGTCCAAGAGAGGAGAAGAACTATTCTGTTTCATTTGGAACTTTTGTTGTGACTGGTTTCTGATACCCAGGAAGGGATCTGAACTTAGGTGATTTGGCCAGAGGGCTGAGATTCAGAAGACCTGGGGTCAGAGGCAGGTGGTGGCAAGAGGTGCCGGAGCCAAAGATGGTGTGGGGTATTGCTTCTGATGCAAAGGGGTGCTCCAAGAGCGAGTGAGCCCCACTACAATATTCAATAAGTATCTGTGTATTAAAAGTAAATCGTTCTGTGATTCCTGTATCTTAATGAGAGTGTATGTCTCATTCACGCTTGCCTGTGTTGCATAACAGACCTGTTTAGGCACTTAGCTAGATTCTGATCTCAGTTATGCTGGAATAAATCCAGAACAACTCCTTTCATAACAGGATCTGGCCTTTAGCATATGGCCATAACCAAGTGAAGGGGAATAACAGCCTAAATCTGTTAAAATAGGTTTGATCCTATGCTATAATAAAGCTCTTAGATACCTCAGTAATGAATGTGGTATAAACACCTAGATAGATTTGACAGAATATTAGCTCATGGCAGAGGTATGGTCTAGGGCTGCAGAAATGGAATTAGTGTTCGTTTTATACTGGAGAGGGTTGAGGTATTTTAAGGTGGATGTGACTGGTGGAATTCTTATGTACTGTTACACAGCAGGAGGTTTTTCTGGAAAGCAGCTGTCTGCAACTATGCTTCCAAACCATGGGCGGTGGGTGAACCACTGGCTGGGGGAGGCTAGCCCATGGCCAGCCCCACCTTCCCCCGCCTGAGGACCCGTCCCCTTCTCCTGCAGCCGCCAACCCCCATCCCCACCTCCAAGCACCAGGCGGGAGAGTCAGCGGCACATAGCCCGTGCTCTCGCTCACAGGACGGGTGGCCCCGGCACTTTCAGCTTCCTCCAACCTCTCCCCGCCCCCGAGTGCTGGGCCCCAGCGCCTGGGACCCCCCTGCTTTGGGCAGCCCCAGCCACCCCAAGTTCCGGCTTCCCCAGTCCCAACCCCAGCATGTTTCCCTGAAGAGGAGCAGCCTGCCTGCACTGGGGCCAAGAGGGAAGGACAAGCAGGAGGAGGCTTCAGGGAGGAGCGTGGGCGGGGCCATGCCAGGCTGTTTGGCAAGGCCCAGTCTATGCGACATGCCACCCATGCATCTGACCGAAATAAGTTTCACTGACAAAAGTACCAGTGTGGACAGTGCTGTGTTGGCAGGAAATGCTCTCCAGCCGACACAGATACCGCTGCTCACTGGGGATGTTTTAATTATGCATAGAGAGGCTACATGGGAGGCTTTACAGTAGTGTAGATGTAGAGATAGCCCAAGTGATGGGGGGGCTTCACATGAGATCTGTGCCTGGGAGAGTGCCCTACAGATCCAAAGCTAGAAACAGGGACTAGTCTCCACTCAGGCTCAGCTGACTTAGAAGCATGTGGGACACAATAGTTGGGTCTGCTTGCAACAGAATGGTGACTGTACAGGAGGGGTATTGGGTCAGGTTTTAACAGACATTTTTTATTTTTTATTCTAGTGGGTTTTGGGTTATTGAAATTCTGAATTTAACAAAATCCGTGGACTAAGATTCTTTCTCCCATTTGTTCTGCAGCAGCTGTAACAATGCTGTTGGATATCTTCTCCTTTAAAAATGTTATGCGGGGGGTTAGGCAATCATATCACCTTCCTGAAGCTGTTGGGTGTGATAGCTGCCTTCCACTCAGGCTACATGAGAGAACAATTAAATGCTCCTTTGTTTGGTGATAGCTGAAACAGTGGAAAACCACTGTCCAAGGAGCAGACCACATGCAAGTAGCAGGAAGACCACAGAAACTCAAGAAGAGAGGACGCCAGAGAAGAACTTGTAGTGTGACTCTGAGAGCGCGCTTTTGGGTATAGTACTAGCTGAGAAGAGGCTTTGGCACTATGAGGAAAACACTGTCTTCTGCTATTTGATTCCTAATGTGTTCTGGGAAACGGGACTTTATGAGCTTTCTCTGTAAATAAATAGGATTGCATCAGTTTCTCTTCCTCACAGGAACAACACACAAGACTCTAAATATTTGCTAACCGCTCAGGTCAAAAGGGGTAACAATAATTTAGTTTCAAAACGATGTGTGCTTTATGCACATCAAGCCTACTACAACCAGAGACACTGTAATCAGAACTAGAAGAAACTGAAAAATATAACATTTTAGAACATTGCGTATCTAACCTCTGATTAGTTGCATACAGGCACTGAAGCCACAGATATTTACCATAATGACAAGCTACTAACTTTGTAGACTTATAAACTGTTTTAAACCACTCCCCCCGCAAGCAGTGTGCCACTATTTATTTCCAATGTACTGTATTCCTTCATAAAAGGGCATATCTTGAGAGCTTTGTTATATGTTTACATAATTTGTAGGCCTCACTCCAAATCTGCCATCGATATTGTCAAAAAGGGTTACTAATTTTTCCCTGTAATTACCAGACTTGTCAAGATCTGCCCTCATTCATCCTCCGACAAAGTGACATTATCAAAGATAAGAGTCAGTCAGACTAGGCCATTTGCCACATACTACAAAGTAATTATTATTTAAAATGTATATAGCAAAATAGGTGTGAATGATAATTTGCATACATCTAGGAAGACAAGGCCCTGAGGGACTTGAAATGTAAATTAGAAAAAAGATTAAGTTGTAAGAGACAGCACTGTGTTAGCACATGAGCAACAACTGGCAAAGTGATCAGCAATGGAAGGCTAAAGGAAAGAAGTGATTTTTAAGGAGGGGTATAAAAGACACTGGTTGACACACACAGAAAGAAGGCAGACATTTTATAGGAGTGGGCATTAAGGGAGATGGTATTGAAACAAGCTGTATGTCACAAGTGGGATAATGAGATATGGGGAATACTAGGGAGCAAAGGCAGTGGTGTAATAGGTCAGGAGAGACTCTGCTTCCCCAAGGTGCTGCCACCGGACTCCCAGTTGCAAGGTTTGGGGGGGGAGGGGGATTTTTTTTGTATTATGCCCCATGCAGGTTCTGGTGTGGCTGAGGAGGTGGTATATGCTATTCAGCTTCCTGGGTTCATCAGTAATCTTTCTTGTCTCTGGGGAGATTCCTGATGGACCCAGGAAGCTGAGTACCAAACACCACTTCCTCAGCAGCCCCGGAACCTGCATGGGTATATCAAAAGCAGCCCCATCAGTTGCTTTCCCTACTCCAAATTGATTTGTAGCCTAACAGTAGAATTCTGGAGTCGCCAGCTTCCACACAGCTATTGCCACACGCTTCTCTACCAGTAAGGCAGCTGTCACTTTGGTTTCCTTACACTGTAGTGCTGGGGCAAGCTCTGCACACAGTTCCAGCCCAGGAAGGTCGCTTTCTGCATTCAAAAGTTCTGTAGCCACTGCTCATCATCCCGCACCTGCATGATGATATGATCCCACCATTCAGTGCTTGTTTCCCGAGCCAAAAAGTGATGGTCTAACCTATGCAGCTGTTCTGTGAATGCCAAAAGCAATCTAAAGTTGCTCCTATCCATATCACACAGAATGTCGGGCGCCTACAAGTCTTCTTCAGTTAGGAACTTCATGGTGTGCTGTACTGCCCTCCACTATGTCTTTGTGATATTTACCACAGCACAGGAAAGCAGTGCAGCATCCATCCCTTCTCACAAAGATGCTGGGTGCACCACAAAGAAGGGCCATTGCAAAACTGCTGTGTGAAAGAAAGCCGGAAGCCCATGGAGTGCTGGAATAAAGAGCAATGCATTGCGGGCCATTGAGCCCGGTCCCAGGATATGCCGTGATCTGCTCTGCCTTCTCACAGCACCTATGACAGAAGGTGTCGAGCTGGACTGTGGGATGGGTACCCACAATGCATTGCTCGCACTGTTGATGATGGTGCCCCCACTGTGGATGCACTCTGCCAGCAGAGGGAGTGAGTATGAACAGGAGAGCCCCATTTTTATTATGTTGACTTTTAGATGTTGACATCACTTTTGTCGACAAAACTTGGTGGTGTAGACATGGCCTTAGAAATCTTTGAAAACAACAATCCTGAGGCTGAGATAGATTTCCCCTGGTCTGATCTCAATCTTGCCAGCATTTCATGCTGGGCAGAGTCTGTTCTGCCCACTCTCTCTCCTGCATGTTTCTCTTAGATGTGGCACAGAGCTGACTCAGCTCTCATATACAGCCTCTGTCTCTAGTCCATGTGCTTCATAAGCCTTCAGCAAAGCAGGGAAGCTCCCATGTCTCCTTTGGCACGTTTGCCTCACCTGTGGGCCGGTGTAGTAATAACACATTCCTCAGGACTGGCTGGTCCAGCAGCTGGGAAACAATCAGAGTCGCTGGCCTTCGGTTGTGATACTGATGGCTTAGCAATGAGTTGGCAAATGCCTTTCCTGGGCAGGGCAACCATCTGGAATGCAGTACAGGGCTGCCCTCAGGCAAGCTTAAACATGTGTTCAACTCATACTGCAAAATGAAAATCATAATTAGATACAGATATATCCCACTCTGTCACAGAGTCATTTAAAGGTGGGCTTCAAAGAGAAAAAAGAAACAGGCTTCCAGGTTCATGATGTAAAAATGTTTGTAAAATGAAGCCGAAACAAGGGGTTCAACTTGTTTTTAAGAGTAGAAATTCAGGTCTTGTCTACCCTGGAACTGTTTATGGCAGCATGAAATTGTGACATTACAAAACACAAAGGACTGAAAACTAAGCACTTGAGCGAGGAAGGCATTTTTAATCAGACTGTTTTAAACTCTGTGTTTATTTGTTCACATATATTTACCTATGTGTAAGAGGGTGGGAGATAAAGGACCTCCTTGTTAAATCAGTACCCCCACATTAAAAGACCATGAGGTGTCTGAGTTATGCAAGGCAAGGCCATAGGCCAGGAGTGGTCAACCTGAGCCTGAGAACGAGCCAGAATTTACCAATGCACATTGCCAAAGAGCCACAGTAATACATCAGCAACCTCCCCATCAGCTCCCCCAACCTGCTCCCAGTGCCTCCCAACCACCGGCAACCCTGCCAGTCAGCGCCTCCTCCTCCCTCCCCATCAGCTGTTTCATGGTGTGCAGGAGGCTCTGGGGGAAAGAGGGGAGAAGAGGGGACATTGCCGGCTCAGGGGAGGGAGGAGGAAGGATTGGAGTAGGGGCAGGGCCTGTGGCAGAGCCAGAGGTTGAGCAGTGAGCACCCCCTCAGCCCCCCGCACATTGGAAAGTTGGCACCTGTAGCTCCAGCCCAGGAGTTGGTGCCTATATAAGAAGCTGGATATTAACTTCTGAAGAGCTGCATGTGGCTCCAGAGCCACAAGTTGGCCACCCCTGCCATAGGCTGTAAGAGAAGCACCTGACCAGCAACTGAACAAGCTCCAAAATGGAGGGCTATTAGTTCCAGTACTTTCCACTAATTGGAAGTTCCAATGGTTTGTGTTGCTATATACAGTGGTTCTTTGACTGTATGTTCATTAAAAACACTATTAATTTGGTATTAGAGTGGTAACAATAAATATCTAATTACCTTCCTGGCAAGAAATATTTGGACAAATGGTAGCATAAAATCCTCCACCCCTTTCTAGTCAGTGGCAGTTATGTCATTGAATTCTATGGGTAAAATCCTGGCCCCCGTGTATTGTATACCTATGTTGCATTGGAGTAAATCAATAGGTCTCAACCAGGAGTCCGGGGCCCCCTGTGGGTTTCAGAGGGTCTGCTAAAATAAACCAGAAAGCGGGGTCAGTTTTACTCACTGGGGCCCAGGGCAGAAAACCAAAGCCTGAATCCTACCAGTTAGAGCTAATGCCAAAGCCTGAGAAACGTAGTTTCGCAGGGCCACCTGTGGCATTGGGCCGCACGCCATTACCCTGCTTGCTACCCTCTAATGCCAGCCCTGGCTTTTAATCTACTGCATATGGGAAAAAAATAGTTGTTGTGGCACAGTTGGGCAGGGGAATTCTTATATCATGTTGGAGGTCCTCAGAAAGAGAAAAACCCCTGGTGTAAATGACTATAGAAAGCTCAGGGCAATGGAGAATCAGATAATTTTAGTGCTGTTCACTCCAGGCTACTGTGCAATGGCAAGTGCCCTTGCATTCTGCTTTCTGATGGTGTTTGTAAACCCCTTTCTCTACATTTCACATTTTTTGCCTGGATGTGGACGTAGCCAGACTAGTTTCTAGGCTCATCAATGTTTCCTGTGAGACTGAGAGTGCACACTTATCACCTTCAAAGCTTGCTGACACGGGACTGTAGAATCAGATCCTGTCTTCCCTATCCTCTATCATCTTCAGGCTTTACTTGCTGTCATCCAGTACAATGCCCTTCCCACCCCACCCCAAAACTCAAGGAAACAAGCTGCTGGTTTGCCAGCAGTTGGATGAATCACATCCTCTCTGTCCCATTTCTATTTGACAATTTTAAAGAGGTAAAAGATTTTCAAAATAGAATGAGCAAGGTTTTACATCTCAAGGGTATTCATGGTGAAACTGATACAGAGGAAGGTTGCTTTGACTATCTGGCTGAGATGGAATGATGGGACCAAAAGGTTTCCTGAGAGTTGGAGATATGCATCACTGGTTATTAGCAAGCAGATGAGCCTAGAAACTGCATAAAATGTGCCTGGCTCAATCCCTGGTCTGACTAGAAGTAGGATGAGAGGTACCTCGCTGAGAACAATAATAAAAATCCATCTTCAACATGGGAGAGATGGGACTAACTAATAAGAGATTCAAATTATGAAAGTATCAGTAAACAGAGCTCTTGTTTTATCCTAATCTAAACGGGATAATTAAAATTTAGCCCTATCTCCACAGGCGGAGGGAGTGGAAGAACATAAGTGTACTGATGAAAGTAATTTTTTTTATAAAAGACCCTTATTTATGAAGCTTGTAACAAGCCCCGAGGATCTGACATTCTTTGCAGAAGCTTCAGAAAGCTCAGCTTGCTGTGTGCAAGAAGTTCCAGCCCTTTGTAACTTTGTGGGCTCACAGCCTTACACCCAGCCAAACCTAGCTAAGAAGAAGGGTCTCCTCCCAAAGGGCAGGAGGAACCCAGAGACACACAGTGAAGTGGGAATCTAGCCATTGATCTCTCTGGGAGCAGGACTGTGGCCGGACTACGCAGAGGTACATGCCCCCTTCGCCCTGCCTCCACATTGGTCTCTTGCGCTCCCTCTGTCAGAGCCCCAGGGCCTCCCTGTCCCCGCCCCCTCCAGCCGCCACCTGGAAAGGCGGGCGCGGAGTGAGAGGCGACAGCCCCGTCATTAGAACGGGGCGGGCGACAGCGCTCCCTCTCCCGATTGGTGGGTTCGGGTTGCGGATTCTACCGCCTGGATTGGCTGAGCCTCTCCCGAGGCTGGCAGAGCCTCGCAGGCGAGCGTTGTGATTGGCTACGTGGCGGCGGGGCCGCTATAAGAGGCGCGGAGGGGATTCAGGCGCTGGTCTCTCGTGCGAGGGCGGTTGGGGCTGATCGGCGGCGGTGTCATGGCGACGGTGAAGGCCGTGTGCGTGCTGGCGGGGGAGAGCTCCGTGAAGGGCGTTATCTACTTCGAGCAGCAGGTCGGGCGCGGGGCCGCCTGGGGCGGGGCGGTGTCCTCCGGCGGGGCCCGGGAAGTGCTGAGTCACGCCTGGCGGGGCGAGCCCGTCGCCGGGGACCCCCCCCCCCGGCGGGGTTATTGGGGGGCGCGGCCCAGCCCCGTGGTCTGACCCCGGCGGGAGCGCGGTGGCGCCGCTGGCCCCGAGTCACCAGCCGCTGCCCGTCCCGGCGTGACAGCCCCGCACCCCGGGGGGGGGGGGGGGAGATGAGTCCCCGGCTCGGCTCCAAAGTACAAGCGCTGCCCGCTCCTCGGCTCGGATGGCGAGGCCGGCCTCGGAGGCGCTTCCCCGCCGGCGGGGGAGGGGCAGGCAGCGCTTTGGGTCGGGCTGCTGGACACCCGGCGAGCCCCCGCGCTGCTGGAAATGGCCTCCAGGAGCCGGGCGCGCTGCCCGGGGACCGCGCTGAAGGTCTCCGCTGCGCCAGAGCATCGACCCGCTTGTGTCCCCACGGGCTGGCCACGGGGCTCCCTCGGGGGGTCCTGCGTTGGCTCTGCGAGCGCCGGTGAAGCGCTGCCCCTGTTCTGAGCCGCAGGACTCTAGCCCCCTGTGACTCCGCAAAGCCACCAGTGCCCGGGGGACTGTATTGGCGGGGCGGGAGAGACTCATTTCCGTTTGTCTGTGTCCCTGTTTGCGATGAAGCAGCCATTGAGCTGAAGCTTTGTTACTAAACCTGCTGAAAGGCTGTTTTCTTGACCAGTTTTAGTATAGGTCTACACTGCTCACCTCAGGTGGTCGTGTTGTGAGGTGGGCAGTGCGGACACTAGTTATCACTGGGGGAGAACTCTCGCCACAACTTAAAAAACAAACAAAACCAAAACCCAGCCTGAATGAAGGGTGGTAGCTTTATCACCAGGAGCATGGCTCCTGGCAGCAAATCACTGTCTCTATGGGCTGGTCTTTACTGGGGGGGGGAGAGAAGATCAGCTGTAGATATGGAAATTCAGCTACTTTGGCATATCTACAGCCGACTTACCTGCCGTCCTCACGGCGGCAGCAGTCCCCAGCGCGGTCCCCGGTCAACTCCAGCGTGCACCTTTTGGTGAGCTGGAGTTCCGGAGTCAACAGGGATGCTGCTGGCGATCGATTTATCGCATCTTGATGAGATGCAATAAATCGATCGCCAAAAGATCAATCCCTCCCCGTGTTAGTGAAGACAAGCCCATTAGTGCTTTTCAGCACTAAAACTTGTTGGTTAGGTGGTGTATTTTCACACCTCTGAATGACTAAATTAAGTTTTGTCACTGAAAGTGACAGTGTAGGCACTGATGCCTCCTCTACTTTCTGTCATGATGCCACTGATTTCTATTGGCATCCATGCAAATGAGGGGAAAAGCACCCATGCCATCTTGCCGAGCCAGTGTTGCTCTGATCATCTTGTCCACTCCTCTGTGCAACCAGTACTTCACAAGACTTTTGTGTGCTAGTGTGCCTTACTTGAAGATGGCATGTATCCATAAGTGTTAATCAAATGTGCATAACAATGGTTCTTGATAAACAGAGCTACTTAAAACTGCATGGAAAGAGTAGCTTCATAACTGACATAGTAAACTAAAGAGACAAGGCAGGTGGGGTAATATCTTTCATTGACCCAACAGCTCTTAGTAAGAGAAGCTTTTGAGCCACATGGCTCTTCTGCAGGTCTGGGAACTGAGACAGCCAAATGAAAGGTGGAACTGATTGATTGGCATAAATAGTAAGCACATTGTAAGGGACCATTCAAGGTAGAGTGATCTGTTAATGCCTGTGCAGTCATAAGACAAAAAAGGGGGGGCGGGGGAGAGCACTTGGCTGGTGTCTGTTCAGTCCATGATTTTTAGTACTGTATCTAGCAAAGTAATTTAACTCCCAGGCTCATTTTTCTGAAAGTGTTGTGTAGGTTTAAAGTAGTTAAGTTTTCCATGGTACTGAATACTGCTTTTCTTCAATCATAACTATCAAGAGTAGCACCTGCATAGAGCCTAAATTCTCCTGCAGATAAGACATTACTAAGCTGCCGATGTAAAATGGCTGAAAACAGGAGATGATCTAGAGGTTACAATAGCCTTTACATAAGTTTCCAGAATAAACTGAAGCTCATTAAAATTACTTCCAGGCTAAACATGTATAAAGGAAAATCATCATGTTTATACTGCAAGTGGCAGAGTTTGTTTGGTTTTTTTTTAAAAAAACCCCTTTTTATGCTTTAAGATGAAACATACTCTCTTGAAAAGGTGCATAGCTCTTGACAAGGGTCTTAAAATATTGATACCAACAAGATAACTTTCTTGAACAGCAATTGTGCTGTGGGATTATAATTATAGAAACATTCTCCTACTTTACATAAGTGGTGAGGTCAAAAGAATCCTTTGCATCTTCATTTGAGACTTAAATCAGTAAGTCTTGGCACCAGTAAGACTGGATGGGCCTGACTATATTTCATGAGATCAGTTGTCATAACTACTGCGTCAGTTGTTCACAGCTGCAAAGTGCTGTACAAACTATGGGGACTGCAAGGTGTGTTCTCTCCATTGATTAGCAAGCCTCAGTTGCGGCTTTATATGCTGCCTAAAATGCTACAAATCCTCAACTAATTGTTATAGACAGAGAAATAACTGTTCCTTTTTTCATTTGAAGGGTGGTGGACCAGTAGTGCTCTCAGGAAGTATAACTGGTTTGACTGAAGGAAAACATGGCTTCCATGTCCATGAATTTGGAGACAACACAACTGGTAAGGTTCTTGTCTGGGTTCTCTTGCTATAACTAAACTGCATTCTGACACCTTTAAGTTTATGGCACTTGACATGATTGTCCTTAATACCATATCTTGTGGCCCTATAAAACTACTGTAGGGGTACTTCTAGTGGAGTCTGTACTGAAATAAAAGGAAAGCAATATAAAATGAAGGTATGTCAGCTAATTGCTGATAGTTTCTTGAAGTGAGATACCACTGATGGTATATGAGCACTGTCTGAGCTACCAGTATTCTAACACAGTAGCTTTAATCTGAAAGCAAATAGGCAAGGGAATGGAAGGTGAGGTCAACTAGCTCAAATCTGAATGTTTAACTGGTCTGTGCCCATTACTGGCTGGATAGACTTTCAAAGTACCAGCTAAAGCTAAGGATTGACTCACTGGAGATCTAGTCTTCCATGTCTGTGTATGTCAATCTGAGGAAGCATGTCCTGACAGTACTCTTGACATACGATGGATAAAGAGCTGTGGAAGTTCTGAAAGAAGCATCTTTTGTGGATAAACTCTAGTGGGTGTTCAGGGCAATAGTTATTCCATCATCTTTGGGTGGAAAGTGTTACCTCATTCTTACAGGAAATAGTTACTGAGTTGTATTAAACTTGTATAAGGCAACTTGCTGGGGAAACTTGTAAATTTATGCATCAGACTACTCAGTTCTGCAGTAACTTTGTACTGAAAACTAACTTGTTACAGGCTGTACCAGTGCAGGTGCTCACTTCAATCCTAATGGCAAAAACCATGGTGGACCACTGGATAAAGAGAGGTGAGCATCAGTATATAACTTTTTGCATTCTATGGGTCTCTACTAGATAGAGCAACTAGTGGTGTCTCACCCACTTCATCCCCTGCCATTGGCCTTCCTCAGTCTTCAGCCATTGCAGTTTGGTTGTAGATCTGAAACAGCAGTATCTGGCTCCATGTCCCCACACAGCCTGTTATAGGAGCTGGGAGGTGTTTACTAGGGGTGGGGGACAGGAGGGAGAAACTGATTTGTGAAGAGTGGAGCAGACTGCAGCCTTAAGCTAACTGTGCAGTAGAACTGCACAGAAAGGGAGTGGGGAACAGTGACTGGGAGAGGGGTGCTGGGAGGACACTGGTGAAGGTGGCATAGTGGGAACTGCGGGAGTTCACCTACAGGAATGCAAGTCTGACAGCTATCAGGATTGACTACACAATAGGTGGGTGCTTAGCACTGGTACAAATCTACTGAGGGGCTAGATCCCATGTCAGTCAAAGTATTACTGTGTATCCACAAGGTGTACTTGAACTAGCTGATATCCGTCTCTAGTTTAGAAAAGGCCTTAAGTGAACTTCATATGTTGTGTGTTTTCAGAAACATATAGAAGTGGGAATTGCAGTTAACTTTTATGGCCCATAACTGAAGGATGAGTATAGTGGCTTGATAGCGCTGCATACCTAACACTACCAAATTGAGCCAGGTTTTGTTTATTGGAAATTCCAGAGGCCCAATTGTGGTGTCCTGTGTGATTGACAAATGACAGAGCATCTGGAAACTAAGAGCACCACCCTCTAATTGGAACTGGCGCTATGGAGTTGAGAACAAAATTGCATCTAGGTCTGTTATAATGCTGGCAAGTGATACTAGCCCAGTGGTTCTCAAACTTTTTGTAGTGGTGACCCCTTTCCCACACCAGGCCTCTGAGCGTGACCCCCCCCCCCCCCAGGGGTCAGGTGGGGGTGTGTGCCTGTAGCCCATTGCGGCAGGGTCTGGGATTGGGGGGGGGGGGGTCCAGCAGCCCCCCAAGGCCAGTGAAGGGGAGGTGCCAGCAGCCCACCATGGCAGGGGCCAGGCTCACAGGGGTGCCGGAAGCCCACCTCTGCAGCGGCCGGGTCAGGCCCATGGCAGTAGCTGCATGCGACCACAGCAGGAGCCAGGGCCCAAACCAGGCTCGCGGGGCCACCAGCAGCCCACCACAGCGGGAGCTGGGACCGGGCTCGCGGGGCCACTAGCATCCTGCTGTGGCAGGAGCCGTGGCCGGGACCGGCCTTATGGGGGCACCGGCGCAGTCTGCCTGCAGCAGCAGGGGCCGGATGCCAGCAGCCCACGGCAGCAGCATTGTTCAGGGCCAGCTGCTGGCAGCAGGGGCTCGCGACCCCCACAGAATTGGCTCGTGACCCCCAGAGGGGTCCCAACCCCCACTTTGAGAACCAATGTACTAGCCCAACTACTTCACTTTTTTGGCTTCACTTCAATGGTCATAAGTGACTTAATTACAGCACTGTGGCAAGTGTTCTATGCATAGTTTTGCATATAGTGGGACCTAATTTGTGGATGACTTGTACAGTTAATCATATTAAATCCTAAATGAAGTATTTATAGTAAATGTGGTCACTTATTCCAAATTTTTAAACGCCTAGGATTGTCCCAAATCAACTTTTACAGTCATCCACACCATAAGCATGGCTATAATTGTCAGATTAGCCATGCTATTTTATTCCTTTGACTCTGCTTCTGTATTAGAGCAGAGCTTTTACCAACCCTTTAAAATTTAAGCCATAGTTCTAGCAGACCTGGGTGTGATTAACATAGGTGTTGGCTGCAGTGGCCTGCATAAACTTTTATTGCTCATCTAGTCAGTTTGGTAAGCATCTTTGGAAAAGGTTACAAAATAGGATTCTGAACTAGACTTCTGAGCCTTCCTTCAGTATCAATTTAACAGTGGACATTTTTAAGGACCATTTAAAAATCTTCTAGATGTATGTTTGGGGGGGGGGGGAACTAGCATATCAGTCTTTAAAGAAAAATTGTACACCTCTAAACTAAAACTCTAGAGGATTCAGTAAAGAGTAGGAGCGGCAGGATGGTAACTATTGACTTAAGCACTCTCTTTAAAAGCATCTGGTATTGGGTGCTGTCAGAATACCAGACTAGACTGACAACGAGTCAGAATAGTGATAATTCATCTGTTTCCAAATTATATCTCAAGATGGACTCGTAGATTTTCAAATTCCTGGATAACTAGAGCAAGCACAAAGACTTGGTGTCTTGCCTATAGTTTATTTTGCAATTCACAAAATACAGATGTCAAAAAGATAGTACAGGCAATGATGCTAGTACAAGCAAAATACAGCCAAACACTAACACTTCCAAATTGATAATTGGACATGGTGAATTTATGTACATACTAATTTAAATTCTACACAAAGGGTATTCCACATTTTTCTCAATCTTAATTCTTCTGGAAAATCCTGGACTCTAAAAAAAACACAAGCAAAACTAACCTGTTTCGCCCCCCCCCATCTCCCCCCCTGAGATGATGCATGTCCCAGTTGTTGAATCTGATAATGGGGAAAAATGTGCTGGGGGAGAATGTTCGACATTAGGGCAGAGCCCTTGAAAACCCCAAATAAGGTCACTTCTCATAAGAATAGAATAGCAAAAATGGTCACTGATCTTCAATTGCAGGTAATTGAGGTGCATCCTGACTTTTTCCTCTTGGCTGGCAGCTTGCTTTGATTCAAATGGTGTTCACCACAAGTATTGTGGTACTGCATCAAACACTTAAAGTGTGACTACTTGTCAGTAAGACATTTCTAGTGTCCAAGTAAACCAGCTTAGAGTTCTGACTAATTGAGATGAAGAATTTTTGAGGCAGTGGGAAATGTTACAGTATGGTAAAAGGAGGGGGGGTTAACTTTACCTGTGGTGATTTTGATGCATTTTGCAAAGATTTTTTTTTGTGGGCTGGACTGCCATCTGTCCTGGTTAAGCCATGTTTGGTTCTTCCCCAACATCTGAATGTCCAAAACACTAGCTATGCTTTGTGGTCTCCAGAGCTCTGCCTGGGATTGAAGTCAAACGGAACAGTTTTCCTGCCAATATGTTGGCAGATCTCCCTTCTCCTTCTGTATCTATTTTTTAAATACAGATGCTCCCTGACTTACACAAGACATTCCATTCTGGAATACCTTGTGTAAATCAGAATTCTCTGACCATTATGTAAAAAGTCCTATTTTAGCTTAGAGTTTTTTCTAGAAGAGTAATTTGCATAACTCAGATTTCCATATGTCTGGGAGCATCTGTAGCGTGAGGACTTAAGTTGGGGAGAAGATGGGGTTAGGTGGCATGTATTCTTCACTACTTCCATTCAAAACCTGGTACAAATAACTCAACTTTTGTATTAAACAAAAACCAGGAATCTAAAACCATGTCAGTCACTACATGGAGAAACACTTTTCTAGTGGTAAATGGTTCAGACTTCATTTCTCAAGACTCAAACAACTTCTATTTCTGTGCATTCTAGGCATGTTGGAGATCTTGGCAATGTGAGTGCTGATAAAGGTGGTGTGGCAGAAGTGTCTATTACGGATTCTATAATTTCTCTTACGGGACCAAATTCTATTATGGGACGCACCATGGTGGTAAGTATCAGCGGACTAGCATCTGTACTAAAGTCTTGTGAGACTGAAATCTGGTACAATGCACCTGTATTACAGAATTTGCCTTTCTCTGACTGACTGAAAAATCTGAACCAAATAAGCTGAATTGGTGACCATTTGTAAATGGACCCTTAGTATTAACTGAACAGCACTATTAATACAAGTTGGGTGTCTAAAGACAAGCTCGATGTCAATACTAGCATTTTTGGATATCTTAAAGTAATTCTTCAATTCAAACAACTTTCTGGGGTTTCAGACTGTCTTCTCTATAGATTACTACTGTAACAATTCTGCTTTTGCTAGCAAGAATCTGGTGCCCTAAAAATGGAGTGACATAACTTCAGACTATTGTATTTGTTGTTACCTGAAGCTTTGCTGAATTTGAGCATGCACACCTGCTAATAAGTTATAGCTGTGTGTACAATTATGCTGAAGGAGGACTTCAACCTCACTTTTAAGATGACTGCATTATTGACTCAAACATGTGCAGTGGTTCTGTTGCATGAACTGTAGATCCAAAACTTGAAGCCCCATTTAAAATGACATGGCAGACTTGACATATGAGTTACATAATGAAGGGTTTTGTGTGAGAAGATCCCAGTCTCAGGGTGGAAGGTTAAAATCTACTTGTGCATGAAAGGACTGGAAAATCTTGATCCACCTTGAAGTGGGAAGATGAGTATGTTGGAGATCTTGAGCTACATGTGTAGTCCTTCCCTGATTTCTGATGTCACCAAAGCATTTCATGAAGAATTGGTGCCACTTGTGTCAGACTACTCCAACTACTTGATTTCTGCAAGTGGGGTCTGCCTGGGTAGATTCTAAAGCTCACTAACTGTTCAGTTGAAAAGCACAAATTTCTCTCTCCTGCCAAGTCTCCTTCAATGGGTGAGATACTGAAGAGTGGGCTAGAGGAAACAATGGATCTGGTGGCTTTGCTTCCTCAAATGTTTAGGTGTGGTTTTTCGGGTTATCTCCTTCAGTGAAGGATTTGACTAGGTACTCCAGCAACAAGGGGTCTAAATAGTAATTTTAATAGTAAAACTGCTAACCGGCCAGCAGTTAACTTAATTAGTGCCATAACACTTCAGTTGGGTATTCAGTCACTCTGGATCTCTAGTATAGACTACTATACTCTAATGCAAAGTTCTTGATCCAGAGAGATACTGTGCAAGGTAATTGGTATGATGTACTTGCATCGCAGGATTGTGAAAGCATTGTAAAATCACCACTGCAGTATTGATCTGAATCAATGATTGACCAACCAGAGAAATGTCTTGTGCCATCCATTAGGTTTACAACACAGGCACTAGCAATGAATGCTTTAACCTACTGAAATCTTCCTGGTGGCTTGGGTCCCTGTTGCAGGGAGGAATTTGAATCTTAAAGAGCCTAACACTCTTCTCCCCACCCCCTTTGGATAATAGTGCCATATTTATTAAAGTCCACATTTAGAAAAGTTTAAGATTAACTTATCAGAACTTCAGCTTGCAAACCAGAGGTTCCTCTTATGGAGGCAATCAAGGCTGAAGGAAATACTATATTCATTACTCAGCATGTGTCAAGTCAGGTGCACTTTAATATTCAGCACAGATTTGAACCTTACTCTAAGCCCTTCCAGATAAGAGCTTAACTTCTAAGACTGTTTGCAGTATAATGAGGGAAGTAGAAGCATTTTCCCTCATTTAATATATTAAGCTTTTGCCATCTAGTTCTTTGTCTTGGTGATGTGAACTAGATTTCAGATGGAGCACTGCCACTTAAGTGATTGTTGCCTGACTAAAGGCTGAAATGTTTTTGCCATTTAACATGAAGAATTAACCTCACTTTTTTTTCTTTAGGTCCATGAGAAACCAGATGACTTGGGAAAAGGAGGAAATGACGAGAGTTTAAAAACTGGCAATGCTGGTAGTCGTCTGGCTTGTGGTGTTATTGGAATAGCTAAAATCTAAATATTGACTACTTAGAAGCATTTAAAGCAGAAATAAGTAGGCATCTACCAATGTACACTTCACTGAAAACAAATATTGGCCTGGTACTGGCAAAAGCTCTTTAATCTTACTGCTACTTTCAGTCTGTGTGTTGGCTAAAACAGTATAGTGACTTAATTTTGTACAATGTACTGCAATTAAAATGTTGATGCAAATACATTTGTTAATCTGTTCTAAAGGTCTCTGATTAAAACATCCACTCCTAAAGATGGATAGGGTTACTATCAACCTGCCTGTATGTAACTATGTCCAGTTCCTAAAACCTTACCAGGTGCAAAAGTTACTTAAGGCCTAGGAGTGACCCTTGTAATACTAACAATAAAACCTTCTATAATGAAGGGACATAGTTATAGAGCTGCACTGGAAGTCACTCTTTCAGCCCCTAGTACCATGGTCCATGTAAACAGTTTCCCATATGGATCCACTTCTCTATTCCATTCTGGAAGACCAGAACAATAAATTTCAATGAAACTGCTGGAAACAAAACTGTCTTAATTTTTTTGTAAAATTGCTGCCTTTCTTGAAAGGGGGTATTAGTGAACCAAATAGTAAGCTCACCTCTCTGACACACACAGCATTGACTATTCAGTTGCACCCATACTAAATAGTGATTAAAACTGCTTTACAACATGCTCAATGCTGACCACTTCAGGGTAAAACTTAACCCTGCCTTTGAGGTAAGGGACAACACACTCATAGCTTGAAGGAATTGTCTTAAGTGATTTCAGCAGAAAATCTTTTCTCCCCCAAGCACCACTCTGGGGTGGGAGAGAAGTCAAACAAAGCTAACGCTATCCTGGCACAGAGTAGCTTTATGTTGCTACTTCAGTTATAGGGGGCCTGGTGAGACCAAGAGCAATCTACACTGGAAGCCTTACCTGTTTATCAAAGTGTACTATTCTGCAGCACTACTTGTCTTTTGGATACAGATCTATAAGATAATCAGAGTGCATCATACCTCTTGAGCTCAGTTGACTACCTGAAATGGCTTGAGAAGATAGTTCACTAACATGACCTGGGCCAAGCCAGCTGGGTGAACTGGCATGTTGGTAAAATAGCAATACACTTCCTGTGCATAGGGATAGTGCCATTAGTATATGAAGTTCATGTAAGGTTTTTCTTCTCTATATAGGGTCAGATATACACAAAGTATATAAGCAACTGGCATTTCACGGGCCTAGTAATTCCTGGTGTGTGTATTACTGTTTAGACAATTTAGTGTGTCCATAAAGAAAATTCTAATAAAGACCTAAACCTTCCTTTATTGTGAAAACTGAGCTGCGGTAGTTGGCTGCACTTCTAGCCACCTAGCTTCCCATGTAATTACAAAGGGAATGGAACTGTAGAAAATGCATATGCTTTCATTTGAGGTGGCAGTCCGTCCCCTACAGGCTTGATGCAACTCTGATTTTGTTACTCTACCCTGTGCCCTGTCTAAGAGCAGTACTGCCAGTGAGTGGATGTTTCAAGGACTTAGCATTCATTAACCACAGGAGGCTGAACCTTTGAAAGGTGTGTACCACCACCATTTTCTTCTAACAACCCTTTCCTTTAAAATCAACTCAGTAGACAATATTGCCCAAATTTGATTTTACTCCAGAAGTGGAAAGGACATTTTTCTACATCATAAAATTGAAGTTGGCTTACAAAAACAGCCAACACTATTAGGCACTGTAGTGTTGTAGATGTGGCTGGATCCATGGTGGTAGGGAAATGTGTACAGCACTAGCCACCAGTTGTTCTCACTACAGGCAAACTTTTTTTTTTTAGTAGACTAACTGCTCTATGCACAACTGGGATAGATATACTCAAGTTTTTTTTAAAAAGTAGAAGTACCAGATAGTACTTCAAAAGTTTTATGCTATAATTGAACAAATACTCATATGAAGTGACCAAACAATATAATATATAGAAATGCAGCACTATCAGGCATCAGTTCCATTTACTATCAAATTCTCCTTTCCAAAGGAATGACCCACACCAGTTGCTTGAGTTCATGAAAAGATAAAAGTTCAGCAAGGCCTGATTGTACTGATTTAAGTAATTCATAACAGGCTTCCTAAGCAGGGATTTCAAAGGTTAGCTGAAAACTGGAAGCAGTTAAATATTGAGTGTATATTTTGGGCTAGCCTATTTCACAATGTTCCTGGCACACAAACCATATTTACCCATTATTTAAAAGAGTATATACAGGGTACCATTAGGAAATGGCATTGCAAACAGTTTAAGAAGTTGACTTTGAAAATCTGATTTCTAAATGGAGATGGAAGTAAAGGGTGACTCCTATGTAACCTATAATACATAAATGCTTGTTTCCAAATCTTGATAAAATGTATCCACTCAAACAACTTCCCTCCCTTATAGAATTCTGACAGTTGTTGCTAAGAGTTTTAAACTTAGACAAATACCTGTTCTTATATATATATAAAAAAAGGTTCAGTCCAGTGGCCCATCATGGAACAAACATTAAGGATACACATTTTAACACATGGAATTGGAGTTCACTGCAAGAATGTAAACAGTTTTTTTTCCTCTTTATTCTGCTATTGCAAGAACAAAAATATATGTCCTCTTTCCCCATATCCTCCCCCTACTGTTACCACCCTCCCAAAAAATCCCAGCTATGAAAAAGTATTGATGTAAGAAAGCAGCTGCCCTTCACTTAAAAATCAACTTCAAAATGCAGAGCACATCTACCCCCAGGGGAAAAACATGGACAAGATTCATACAGTTTTTTCCACTACATTTTATAGTATAACAGGCTTCAGTTGAACCTCTGTAACATAAGCCTCATTTTCTTGTGCATGGGCTAATCAAGGAGAAAGAGCTTCCAGATGCAGAATTCTTTGGGATTTGGTTCAGATTACTGTTGGCAGCCTCTAAATTGTTTGCAGCAGAAGGGCTATTAGAATTAGTACTTGCCCTTTTGTAGTTTATTTTACAAAAAAATAATTTTTCAGATGGAGAAAGAACAGTTAAACTTACACAAATACAGGAATGTGTATTCTTCCATTAGTTTGATAGTTACACCACCACCTGGGCAAAAAGTTTAAGCCTACCTCTTGCTAGAGTACAGGAGATAGGCAATTTTAATATAAACAAACAATAGTAACTGGCTAGACTTGTGTGAAGGAACAGACAGCATTTTATAAAATCCTTGAATATCCCCACCACCACATCCCATCCCCATTTAAAAAAAATAGGTTAGCATTTTAAACTGGTGATTTGGTGTCTCTGATTTCTCTCCCACCCCCCATTTCCAAAAAGCATTAATGAAATTACAAGTACAAAAGGTGCTGAACTGGTGTTTCCCCAGCCCATCACACACAATCTTAATATAACATTACAAGCAGAGCAGACTTCCTGAAGTGGTCTGCTTTGTCAGTAAGTATTTTTAAAGGTTAATTAGGGCAACATTTATTATAGAACCAATTGGAGAAAAAAATAAAACCTTGATTGCATTGCAAACACTTAAACAATTACCTCTTCAAATAACATTTTAAAACCACTAACCTTTACCTAGTATGGTCAAGTAGATCATTAAAATGCAGCAATCTAAAAATCAAAATAACTATTACAAATAAAAATTTGCTTTTGTGAATAGCTACACAAACAGATGTAATTCTTTTTAACAATTATAAACAAAACAGTCTAATTTAGACTCCAGTACAGCATTAACAGTTCAAACTTTAAGATGTTGAACAATCCTTTTCCACTTCAGTGCAATGTAGGAAGAATAGCACACATTAAAGTTTGTTACGAAAATAGAGTTTATTAAAAACACATCCCTATTGTTTTGAGGAGCTTTCACCGTTACCTTTTCTTAAATTAAAAAAAAAAAATAGAAAGCACTTCTACTTCTGACTTGTAAACTTTTTAAAGTCAAAACTTTAAAAAAGTTACAGCAAAAATGGGTAATATTCATATCTTCAGTATTTTGTTATGTTGATGCTATTTTAAATAGAAAGGAAGCAATCAAATTGCTTACAATTCCCCACAAACTACTGAGGGGCTGTGGTATAGCAGAAGCAAATATAATACAGCAGTACTGTACAACTCTAAAGCTCTACACTCCATTAAATGTCACTGTCACGTTTTTGACAAATTCCAGTCTCTAGCGAGGAGCCTCTACAACTGAGCCGGCATTCTTTTCGGCTTGCTCAACACATGAGGTAGCCTCTGATGTTAACTCTTCATTAGGTTTTACACCTGTAGGTTCAGACTCCCCTTTATTAAGTTCTGAAACAATGTCTGCATTTTCCACTTTGCCACTATGAGATTCATGGTTTTTGTCACCATCTGACCTGTCTGTCAGCTCAGGTTTTTCCTTTCGATTTTCTTCCTTGTCTCTACGAGACTCCCTATCTCTAGAATCTCTCTCTCTGTCTCGGTGTCCACTGGACCATCTATTTCTCTCCTCCAAGTCTCTATGTCTATCACGTTCAGGGCTTCTTCTTCCCCATTCTCTCCTTTCACGATTACCAAGTCGCTCATGATCTCTATCATCGTTGCGGTTACCATAGCGCTCACGCTCATTTTCTACCCGGTTTCCAAAAGACCTCCTTCCAAACCTTTCCTGGTCTCTATTAGGAGTGAATGTCTGCCTATCATTTCTAAACTGCCTTCCATCTCTATTATCTTCAGGCCCACCTGGTCCTCCAACTCCTGGTATCCCACCAGGCCTGACAAAGTGACCAGGTGGTGGAAAAGGGTTTTTCATTCCATGTGGTGGAGGCATTCCAAAGTTCCCTGGAGGTGGACCTCTGTGCAGCATATGGGGAGGCATGTGCCTAGGTGGCATCAAGGGAAACCGTTGTAGATGAGGCGGTGGCATTCCTGGAGGTCGCTGGAGTGGTATTAAACCAGGCCGTGCACCAAGGAGGCCAGTAGATGGCGCCTGTAGCCCGATCACAGGAGCAGGTGGTGTAACCCCTTGTGTACCTGCAAACCAGAAAAAAAGTAAATCTGTTATAAAAAGACCATAAACTTCAGCGTCTCTTATGAAAGTTACCCCCTTTCATAAACAGTAGGGTTAGGAATTCAGGACAAATCAGAACTGCTTGCATAGTATTTGAATTTTATTTACTCCTTGTAGTTTGTCTCAAATACACATCTGCCATACACTGAACACTGTAAAAAGAAAAAACCCAGCATTTTTAAAATAGAGGTTGTGTAGATGGATTTGCATTAAAAATAGTTAATAGTGTTTTTTTCATATGGTCATCTACCTTCAATGCCTGGCAGCTGCTACTGTGCAGGAGAGAGAGACTGAAGTGGGCTGTTTATCCCCACCTTGCTGCACTGCTCTGGCCACACCTCCAACTTCCTAACAATTTATATTCCACGTATTTCACAACTGTTGCAGCGCCTTCCCCCTAGCCAGCCTGCAAAGTGTAGTTAAAGTAGCAGGAAAAAAGTTAAATTCATACCCAATTGAAAATAGGGTTAGAATTTAGGCAGGAGGGGGAGAGAGTCTGAGTGACTGGGGGAGGGGCCGCAGGTGCAGAATAAGTTCTTGAGATGGGGGATGCGGCCAGAATTGGGAGCCTGGGCAGGAGGTGAGATTAGAGACAACTCACTTTACTTTGTTCGTTAAGGTGGCAACTGCCACGTGTTTGCCAAATTTTAACCTTTAAATTACTTTATAGCAATCTCATTCAACTGTTTTTCATTCTTAAATCTGGGCTCTATTTGAATGCTGTGATCAGATATAAGGAAAACTTAATCGGAGAACAGCCCAGGCTCAGTTCTGACTTTGTTTACATCTATATGCTCCATACCTTGGGAGTCCAAAACTCAGAGAGCAGACAGCAACAGTAATAGCCAAGTATTTAAAATGTACTGAAGGAGTTTATCTTGCATAGTTTCATTTGTTTACAGTTCATAACATGGCTGGCCCGTTATTTGGCTTTTATAGTGTATCTAGAAACCCAGCTCTGACTCATTTCAGTCACTTCTGTTGTCTGCTCATTGAGAAGCTTGTCTGAAATACTTCTTTCCAGCTAGAAACTGATACACACACAAAAAAACGGTAGACATTTTACATGAATATTTTTACTGCAAGAGAAAGGAACCTCCAGGACTCAACTTTAACCAGAATATTGGCAGGATTTCATTCAGCATTAACTCATGTAAAGTGATCTTAATCTGTCTCTAACTATTTTGTTTTTAAAGTTTTATCATGAAGATAATAGGAAAGTTAGACTAAGTGAACATAAAGCTAACAATGTAACTTATAAATGGTTTGAGACTTCTCTTCCAGGGGAAGGAAATAACCAGAAATCTTAACCAAAAGCCATTTATTACATTTTTAAATTACGTGGGAGTACCACTACAGAAGGCCTGAATTTTAAACCCACTGTGGCAAGCAGAGGGAAAAAGACACACCCAGTGACTTCTCCCCATTTCACATCCCTTAACTCCATTTCAGCTATAGTATCTATTCAATTCAGTGTGAATCTGACAATATTTAGTTCTAGCCCCATTCCTGCAGGTAAACATGACAAATTTAATGATCTGTAGTGTGTAATGCTCTCCCAAGAACACTCTCATCTCAGTACCAACAGTCTTGTTTCCAGTTATGGTAAATAAATTTAGATTAAATTCCTTGGGACTAGGGTCATCCATCTCTGACACCTAGCACTATGGTATCATCCTTCCTTATAGCATGGATATTAAAGGTTCTAGATACCAAGTGTCTCCTGGCAAGAATTATAAAGAGTCCGGCTGTTGTACTGTTCCATGATATGGTCATCCATCTTCTTGCCTTCCTCTCCAGCCAGTTACTTTAACTAGAGTTTCATACTGTGACATTCTTGATAAAGAACCACCAGTAAAAGCTAGCTTGAGTTCTGGTTTTTTTGTCTCCCAAAGAAGGGTACTTTGATAACCTCTTCACCATATCATTCTTGTAGTTGTGCCTATTATGATCTGGTTTACTATTTCTATGAACTGTAAGCTCATGAGACTCCATTTTCTCATATTTGTACAATGCTCAACACACAGTGCATGCTAAATACACATTCTACTCTTAAATGTCAAAGAATGCCTCAGAGTCAAAGTAGGTGAGGTAATATATTTTATTGGACCACCGTCTGTTGGTGAAAGGGCCAAGCGTTTGAGTTTTACTGAGCTCTTCAGGACCACTTAAAATGAAGTGTGCAATTCAGGGTTCGCAGGGAGTACTGTGTGTTACAAATTATTTTAATGCGCCATAAAACTGGTGTCTCTGTATAGTCTATGGTTGGTTGTTTATATTGTAAGGCAAAGTTACTGCATAGAGAATAAATGTAACAAATAATGACCTAAATCTGTGATGCGATGAATTTAAAAAGGCAGGTAGAGATGCCTTGGGTTTATATTTGGCAAAGGATACATAAGAGTACATTGAAACAAACTTTAGAAACATTAATATGACAAGAAAAATTTTAATTCCATTTTTGAAGTGTTGGTTGCTCATTAATCTCTCATCCGCTGCATACTGAAAATGCAGTGGTGTCTATTCCACCCTCAGTCTTCTCACGCTGTAAGAACATAAAACGGTCAGCAAGTTCCTTTCTTTCCAGCTTGGACCAGCTCATTATCCCAGAGTAGTTGAATAGATTTCACTGTACGTGAAGCATCTTGGATTTTTTAGCCTTGCACCATACAAAGTTAGGCTATAGAATTTCTCTACTGAATTGATTCAAGCATTAAACTAATTTTATTCTAAGCCCAAAGTCCATAAATTACATATCTAAGTTTAGTGACAAGTGCTAAATAAAAACTAACACACTACTCTGATTGTACATGCATCTTTTGGTATAATTTACTTTGTCATCCTCTAGGGTTGAAACAGGATTTCAACGTCAAACTGTTTATTATCAAATGTGAAAAGTAGTACCAAAGCTCCCACTAAAGGCATTTGATCTTCTAAGCAACATGTGAGTTACAAAAACAAAAAAAACCCAAAACCACGCATACTAAGAAGTGTCAACCAGTAATTGTGTAGAATAGTCATGAAAATCTACCTGCCCTGAAATAAGATCTACTTGTCCATCCATGAGTATGGACAACGGTGAGAAGGGGGGGAAAATATATTTTAAAAAAATCACATCTTAACCACACAAATTTATAGTAAATATTTTGTTAATTGGTTTAAATGACATACGACCATTTATAACTCTCCAGATGGGTTTACTACATGCTTCATTCTGCACCTTTTAGCTAGAACATGGCTTGTACTCATAACAGACATTAATTGCCAATATTATATGAGGAATACGTGAGGAGTCAGGTTTCATTCATGCAACACGTATGGACAAAAAACCCCTAATCACCTCCACAGCTTTTACCAGCAATATATACTAAGGTGATAGGAGTTTTTAAAAGTGTACACACTGAGCTCAGCAATAAAATATATTTGAAATATGTTCTGCAAACATTTTCAACAAGAAATATGGATGTTGCCTCTGGGAAGTAGTGTTACACGTGGTATCAAAAGGTGCTATTGTGATAAGTGACTTTATTCACTTGATGAGCTATGTCTCAAAGTGCTGTCATTGCTTTGTTTTATATGAGCAGCTTTAGTCCATGGTTTGTCAGGTATAATATACTAAAATAGTTAGAGTTATTTTTAATATACTTGTAATGAAAGATAAAGCTAGATTTCTAGGCCAATGTAATTCCACTTCTGTTCATCTCCTCCCAGCAGTTTACACAAATCCACCTGTTTCTTTTTGGTAGGTTTAGCATTTGTAACACTGAAGTAGCTGAAAAAATACTACATTTGTTTTAAAAAAACACACTCTGGACAATATTCAGTCCAAAGTAACTTTATCCATTTTTGCTCCAAAACACACACACTTGTGGAAATCTGTTAGGATGACATACAAATATTGAGATTCAAAACTCTGGGACATTGGTAGACCATCGGCAGGTCAAATGTTTTAGATAGAGGCTGCTGTGAAGATTTCAAAATGTTTAATTTCCAACAACTCTCAGATTTTGCACTGCAAATCTCTGATAAAATATTAACACTGCTCCCCATAAAATTGGAAAGTTAAACAAGGTCATAAAATCCTGGAAAATGGTGCTGCATAGCAAAAGTTTCTAAATGATGTAACAGTCATTTCCTCCCAAAGTCACTATTTCCTCCATTAAAAGTTTATACACAATTTCACGTGACATAGCTTCTTGTGTTTTCAAGGTTGAGTCCATGTCTGAAACCAAGAAGTTTTGTTTCTCTGAGTTTTCTGTCCCTTCCATTAACATAGGCCAAGATTAAAAGAAGCCTGTATGTCTAAACTTAGGCTATAAATTCATATTTAGGCCCCAAAATAATTGGCCTGATTTCCTATAGTGCCAAGCATTAAACAGCTTCTCCAGAAGCCAATGGGAGTCATTGAATGTTCAGCACTTCTGAAAATCATGGTACTTATTTAAGTGCCCAAATACAAACTTCAGCGCCTAACTTTAGGCATCGTTTTTAAAAAATCTTACTTATCGTATTAAGCTTTGGCTAACAATATACAAACTGTGTTACTGATTTTATAAAACATTTGTTAGTGAAATCAAAGCATGTCATGTGAGTGATTTAAGGTCGAGTTCAATTACAGGAATGGTGTTTGAGAGCTCTCCCTCCTTTACTGGAAAGGGTTACCTAGGGAGGTGGTGAAATCTCCGTCCTTAAGAGGTTTTTTAAGGCCTGGTTTGAGAAAGCCCTGGCTGGAATGATTTAGTTGGTGTTGGTCCTGCTTTGATCAGGAAATTGGACTATATGACCTCCTGAGCTAACCCCAATATCTATGATTCTATTATACTTCTCATTTGGTCACTTGTCTTGAGAGTTGGTACTACATTAAGGATAAAAATAAAATGTTTATTGTATTTTTGTAACAATGAGTTATCAAAAAAAAGCCTAGCAGTATAGTTATGTCACCAGCACAGTGTACATTTTAAAAATGCCCCTTAGACTTCCTTTCCTAATTGCCACTTTGTAATACACATTCATTGCTTCTATTTAGCTCAAAATTGAGTGTCATCTTTTCTCAGAGTGTTTTACTTTATTCTTCTCTATTAACATAGATTACACTAACATGCAGACACCTCACTGAATACTGGCAGAGGCTGAGAAGAGATATGCACCACACATTTAATATTATCAGGAAATTATTATAGCAAACCCAATGCCAACAGGAGACAATTTACTTTAGGTTAGAATGCAAGTGCCAGAGCTGGAATTTTGATACGTCACCAGAACATTTCTATTTGTACCAAGTGTGACACAGTATCTTAATTAGCATAAAACAAGCTAGGTCAGAGTATTTAACATTCATCTTAAATGTATGTTCAATAGTGACATGCCTACTAGAGTTAGAACATTTGTTCAATAATAAAGTACCTAACACCAAGTGAGTCAAGACCACCAGTTCTTGCAGAAGGCAGATCAATGATCTCTGGCAGGATCTAAAAATCTACCTTGCACATGAGAACTTATGACATCACATCCCAAGTTGTGTTATGGGCAGTTTGGATGAGACCAAAAACATCAAAGTGAAGTTGTGTTTCTATAGTCTTGCTCAGACTGAGAATACAATCATGAAAGTAGAGGTGATCAGGAGCATCCATTGAATTAAAGCCACCCTGACATGGCTGTAAAACTTTAAAACATTATTTCCCCAATACTCAGTGAAACTGTGCTTTGGATGTTTAATTCCAAAAAGGATCTTTTTAAAAGGTGGAAATATTTAACCACTTTAGCGACTCTATTGGCTAAAGAGTCATGGGTGTTTTACATTGCAGAATTATATTAAATGTGGTTGGTTGTTAAAATTATTAAAAACAGCTCAGATGTAGACATCACACCAAAAATGTATTTTTTCATTTTCAAGCTGAGTTATCAGCACTTGAACACAGCAGTACAGTGACACACTGCTACTAGAATTAGGGCTATATATCATTTTTTCTTCCAATGCTACTTTTCTGTATCTTCTGCATGGAATAATCTGTGCATCTGAAGGTGAACTATTTGGTTAAATATTATGTTATGGCTAAGGATCTTCAGGTAGTTCAAATCATTATGGAGAATCTCCATGCACAAAAAGGTCCTTTCTGGAATGAATATTGTATAAAAAATTCAGATACAAAGGGACTATAAAGGTAATCAGAATCAAAACTGTGTCTGTTGAGAAGGGGACTACACTGCAAATGTGAACTGGATAAATGCCTGGGTTGACAGAACACAACATAACTACAACATCACTGTAAAACAGCATAAGGAAGCTTACAATAATTCATCCATTAGATCTCTATATACAATACAATTTTTTGTAAATCAAACAGATAAATAAACTTCATTTTAAGTTACAAAAATATTAGAAGACAGACCCTGCCTTTATACAGATTACATTTAATGTATTCCCAGACAAGATTATTAGGGTTAGACTTTTATTAGCATCTTGTCAGAACAATCTTCTTTCCTTAAATTCAGCTGGGTGAGATATGTTCTTCTATGTTGTCCACATCATTGAAGATCATTTACCCCCTCCCTTTCCCCATGCCAGATCACCCCTTGTTCCTCAGATGGACCTTCATGATGCTCTTGAAAGATCTGAAAATCTTTCCATTTGCTTCCCCACGTCTCTCAATTCTGAAGACCCACCTCATTGGCCCAGGAGAAGCTGGATAGGGCTTCATGTGGAATTTGTCAATGTCTATTCAAACAGCCACATCCCATATTCAAGAATGAAAGGTTCTATTGTCTAGTGTGTTTGATGCCCCTTGCCTGCTTCTCTCCCTGGTAATGGATAGTTAATTGCAAGTGACTGTATATATAGCCTGTTGTATTCTTTTCTAATACCGTAACCATTTTGATAGTAATTCAGAAGAATTATGCAAGGCACTCTACTTAACTATCCTAAGTAAGGTATCCTAACTATCTCCTTAGAACAATTTCTCCCCCTCCTTCACACCCCAGGTCTCTTGCTGGTCTATTGAACAAGAGACCAGGTCTGGCTCTCTCACACACAGCAGTACTGAACTCAACCTTCTGGTGGAAATGCACTTTGAATATTCGTTTTTTAATGGTGTGAGAATTTCAGTTGTATTTACTAACTGAAAATCAACAAGGATGTTAATTTTCTGACTTTTAATTTGTAATATACATGCATCTCGTGGTATATATTTCTACTAGTTCTGTGATTTTTTTTCTCATCTGCACGTTCTTGTATAATTCCTTGGTATCTATGATCTCTAATGTAAAAGGTCTAAAAGGGACACCGATCAACTTGAAACGGTCATTTTTATGAGTGGCAAAGTAGAGACAGGCATAGTACCTGAAGCAAGCCAGCTTGAAAATTTCTGCTTTTACAACCACTTCTCTTTCCCTCCCTCCTCAGTAAATAACCAGAATGTTGAAATAAACTAATCTGACATGGTCAGCATCACAGTTTTTCCTGTATGCAAAGTACTGTCAATATATGAAGTTAAACTGATAATAATGGAGAAAAACATTTTCAGAGTCAATTTCTCTCAGTTTTCACATGTAAACACAGCAATTAAAAAGATTCAGAAATGTTTTGATTTTTTTAAAAAGCTGACAATGTCACTAATTTATTTTCCTTCATGAAGTTGGTTTTCACTTCACTAAATAAAATCCCTTATATACAAAATCAAACAGCAAACTGTACAATACTCTAATAAATTTAATAGTTTTGAGTAAGATCTAGATTATAAGTGATGGCACCATTACCAAATAGATTTTTTTTTTAAAAAAAAACAACCCCACACACATTTTTATATTGAGTCAGTTATTTAAAAAAAATGGAGACATCAAGATGTCCTCATGCCTTGACTGAATAACCAAGTGATCTTATCACTATTACCACCATCCTCTCTCTAGCCACACCTTCCCCACAGTTTGTTATCCCCCTCTTGTCACACTGGACAAGATATTCACAAGTGAACACTGATTTTGATTGTCCACTAGCAGCCTAGTTTTCAGAGGGTGTGTGCTCAGTACTTTCTGAAAATCAGGTCTCCAAGTTATCTCAATTTTTGAGCTTCCAAGTGGAGGCCTCCAAAAAATAAATAAATCACTAATTGCTTTTAAATATGTTGACCATCGTGTCCACTATGAGATTTTTCAGGGTAAGATCCATGTCCTTCTACTTCTGTAACGTACTCAGCAAATTTCTGGACACTATATTAAATAATGTTATCCTTTATGCCAAGCTCTTCTTTTTAAACTCCCACAACCAAATTTGAAAGATGGTTTACTGCAATATAAGTATTTTATTTTAATCAATCTGAAAATTAGAGCACCCTTTTGCATGTATACATGGTAAAATGACCCATACTGGCAGAAACAAGGACGGGGTATGTGAAAGACATTCTTCACATACCCGTAGAAAACTAAATTCCCTTTAAAATCTGCAAGTATTCACATGTAATTAAAAAAAAAAAATCAAGTAAATCAATTTTGGTATATACAAATCTAATAGGTTTTCAAATCTCTTCTCCTATAATGTAAATATTAATTAAGGTTTAACACTTAAGAGATCATGTACCACAGACAGTTACTAAAGCTTTGCAAAGAGCAGAGCTGGGTCAAGACAATATATATAAAAATACCATTTCAGTAGACAAAAATAATATACCAAGAGTTCAGATTTTTTAAAATTTATTTTCAGGAAAAAAGCATTCTTTCAGTGGTTGTGTACAATTTCCTCCATGCACACAAAATTTGAGCTTACAGCACAGATCATGTCATCTGACCAACCACCAGGATGTAAAAGATAATTGCTAAATTAAGTCTTTTATTTGGATGAGTGTACATATTTGCTGGAACTGTCTAAACATTAGACTGAGTCAGTCAGTTCCAAACTTTATTCAAGATTTAGAAGTAGGTTAACAATAGGGTCTCCATTTACGAGGAAACCGAAGACAAAAATTAAAATTTAAATGCCTGTTCTAGACCAAGCCAAATGTATAAAAAGGCCAGTATTGGCCATACATAAACCAGACAGAACTTCCAGTACACAGCTTGCTCTGAACTGTGTTAGTTTCCCATAAATTTTAAATAGATAGCCAGGAAAGAAGCATAAACAACCTAGTTTAAGAAACAGGTTTTTTTTTAAAGTAAGCAAACTGAGCATAAATTGAAAAATATGCAAACAATAAAAAATGAACTTACCAAGAAGTGAAATAGGTTGGGTGACAGGTGGAGGTATGTTAGTAGGTGCTACAGGTGGTGGAACAGTCCCATATATTTTGGAACCATCACTAGTTTCAGCATTCCCTCTCGATCCAGAAACCACAGTTGGAATGGGATTTCCAATAGATAAGTCTTTTGTAGTGTCTTCATTTATGCCAGCCACAGTAGCTGAGGAACAATTACATTTATATAGGAAAAGTTAGATGTAATGTTTCCTGCATACACCTAATTCCTTCTCGCTATAGTCCCCTTAATGTGTGTGTACACACACACACACACACACACACACACACACACACACACACACACACACACACACACACACACACACACACACACACACACACTTACAATTTGGGATGTTTATCCCAGGAGTGTGAGGAACAGATACTGGAGGGGTTATAGGAGGTGGCGGTCCAGGAGGAAGAAACCCTATATGAGCAAACACAAAAATTGATAAACTTTAAACACTATATACTCTTAGATCATATTTCAATTCTGCAGTTTTATTGCAGACACTTTAAATGGTTATATGTTTAAATCAAAGTATATTCTCTGAAAATACTTGATATACCTGGGGGCAAATGCATTGGATTGAATCCAGGTCGCAAAAATGGAGGTGGTGGTACACCAGGGGCAAATCCAGGAGGAGGGATCCCTAAAGGAGCTGTGAAAGTAGGTGGCTGAAGTGCACCAACTACAGGAGGACCTGATGGATGTGGTGGAACCTGGAGAAGAAGGAAGGAAGAGTTAGCCTCAAAACCACACATATTTGGTGAGAAATAGTCTGCTGTGCGTACTTTGTTAGACAAAACAAAGCAGCAAAATTACTGTCAAAACTTAAACTGATCAGAGATGGCTGTGATTTTACTCAAACACTGGAGAGAACACAAAACACCATCACATTAAATTGCAGTTCTGCTCTGAAAAGTGCATTCATTAAAATGGCACCTTATGAAGAAGGATACGATTTGTTCATGGATTCTGTCACATTGGACTAGCCAAAAAAGGGTCCTTTTTACTCTTACTAGCACTGGAGATCCATGATAGCTCTTGATTGTATTCCTTAGAATATAACCACCACCATACTGGGTCAGACCAATGGTCCATCTACTATAGCATCCTGTCTTCCGACAGTGGCCAGTGCCAAATGCTTCATAGACAATGAACAAAATAGGGCAATTGCACAATAAGGGAAGACCCAGCTCAACCTGTTAGATCCTAGATATTTCATGCGAATTCAGCCTATTAGAGATGTATTTTTGCCATAAAATAAGCACATTTGGTATGGAGATTGAGAGGAACATACAACCCCATCCCACCACTCTCAGAACAACTTTGTTTTTCAGAAAGGACTTCAGTTTATTTTCATTTAAGTTTAGACTATGCCTGAAATATGACTCAATATAATATTTCCTATTTTAAAATGTTGTAAATGAAAACTAACTTTATATATTTCCTTCCTGCTGTGTGCATTGTTTTGGTTATATTTCTTAGATACAGTCATTAGTCAGTTCCCCCACCCTCCCTTCTTTTTTCATAAAGATGTTATGAGTTTTCTGTATTTCCTGCTAGTGTACATGGACACTTTCACTGGAATTTTTCACGTAAAACAATATCTCATTTATTACTAAAAAAGGAAAGTGTTGTGGTTTTACATCTGGTTAATATAAATTATCTGAAAATTAAATAAAAGGACTTCTGATGTTTATATACGATAGGTATTTGTCCTCCTCCTTGAATTTACTGCATTCATTTCTCTATTAGAACTATATCCCAAACATTGGTGGAGTTGGGCCCCTGGGGCCTGAATATTTCTGGAGTCCCGGCACCACGAGAGAATATAACTCGCCACCCCCGGCCATGAGGCGCCGCACTCCGGAGCGGACGGGAACGGGGGAACGTGTAGTGCCTGTGGGTGAGGGCTGCTTGCGCACCTCCATCTAGGAGCTGGACCTGCTGCTGGTCACTTCCGGGACGCAGCGTGGTCCACGGTGCCAGGAGAGGCAGGAAGCCTGCCTTAGCACCCCTGCTGCACCACTGACCTGGAGCTGCCCAAGGTAAGCCTCTGTCCCAATCTCCTGCTCCAGCCCCCAAACTCAGAGCCCCCTCCTGCACCCCAAACCCCTGCCCCAGCCCAGAGCCCCCTCCCATACCTCAAACCCCTTATCCCCAAGCTCTGTTGGGTCACAGGCAACAATTTTCTTCAACTGGGTCACTAGAAAAAAAAGTTTAAAAACTGATCTAGTCTAATCCCCTGTCAAAATGCAGGATTTATTGTAGGTCTAAACTGATGGCTATCCAATCCCTTTTTGAAAACCTCCAGTGAAAGAGATTCCATGACTTCCCTAGGGCAGTTTGTTCTGCTGTCCTATTGTTCTTACAGTTAGGAATTTTTTTCTGAGATTTAATCTAAATATGCTATGCTGTAGTTTGAACCTATTGTCTCTTGTCCTGCCCTCTGTGGCAAGAGAGAACAATTTTTCTCCATCTTTCACATGGCAGCCTTTAGAGTATTTGAAGACTGCTATCATATCTTCCCGCAATCGCCTCTTTTCCAATCTAAACATACCCCATTCCTTCAGCCTTTGTTCATACAGCTTGCATTCTCTCTCTCTGATCATTTTTGTCATTTGCTTCTGGATTCTTTCCAGTTACTCTACATCCTTTCTATACAGCGGTGACCAAAATTGGACATAGTACTCCTTTGACGCTTAACTAGTGCCAAATAGAGCTGTACTATCACCGCCTGCAACTTGCTAACTCTGTTAATGCAACTCAAAATTGCATTTGCTTTTTTTGCAACAGCATCACATTTTTGACTCATGTCGGGGTTGTGGTCTGTTCTTCCCTAGCATCTTACGTTTCTCTTTGTTGAATTTTATTTTTGTTATTTATAGCCCAGTTCTCCAATTTATCAAGACTTCTTTGAATTTTAGTTCTGTCCTTCAAAGGGTCTGCAACGACTCCATCTTTGCGTCATCTGTAAATTTGATCAGTGTGCTTCTACACCCGGTCATTAATAAAGATGCTAAACAACACCAGGCCTAGAAAAGATCTGTGTAGAACCCCACTTGAGACCTCCTTCCAATCTGGCATCATTCAACTGTTACTCTCCGTGGTTGTTTAACCAATTAGGTATCCACTTAATGATAGGCCTACCATGCCCACATTTCTCCAGCTTACTCATGAGAGTGTTATTTGGAACTGTGTCAAAAACCGTGAGGAACTCCAGGTATATTATGTCCACCGCATTCCCCAATCCACTAAATCAGTTACCATGTCGAAGGAAATCAAGCTGGTTTGGCATGATTTGTTCTTGGTAAATCCATGCTGGCTGCTATTGATCACCCCTTCATCATCCAGGCACAGTAGACTCTAGATTATCCAGGATTGGATTAACCAGGATGTAGATTAACCAGGATTCCAAAAAAAACCATGTGCAACTCGCAGGGCCAGCTCTGGCTTTTCTGCTGCCCCAAGCACACGCACAACCCCCCCCCCCCCCCACTAGGGCACAGGGCAGCCAGTGAACCAACACCCCTTCTCCCCCAGCACAGGATGGCTGGTGAACCAAACCCCCTCTCCCCCCATATTTCCTATGGATGATGATTATCCGGGATTTTATTAACCAGAATTATTTTTTTCCCTATCATCCTGGATAATCGAGAGTCTACTGTATTTGCAAATGAAATGCTTTATTCATTGCTTTAATAGCTTCCCAGGTATCAAGCTCACGCTGACTGGTATATAGTTCCCCAGTTCCTCCTTTTCCCAGTTTTTATAATATGGGCACGACATTAGCTCTTCTCCAGTCTTCTGGGACATCTCCGGTCATCCATGAGTTTGCCAATATTATCGCCAGTGGTGCCAAGATTTCTTCAGCAAATTCTTTCAGCACCCTGCCGACTTGAATTTATTCAAATGAAATCAGAAGATCTCTGCCATGTTCTTTACTTATCCCATTCTGCATCTCTTCCCCTTTATTGTCTCCGACAACATGTGACTGGATGACTAGCAAAGTAGGCATTGAACAGCTTTGCCTTATCTGTTACCAGCACACCACCTCAACGGACCCACACCCTGATCTTTCTTTTTTGTCTGATACATCTGTAGAACTCCTTCTTGTTGTCGGTAACATTTCCTGCCAGTTGTAACTTATTTTTTGACTTCGGTTTCCTGACTTGTCCATATGTGCTTGTTCCATTCATATGAATACAACTTCAGTGACATGCCCTTCCTTCCATTTCCTGTACCCATCCTTTTTTGGTTTTTAGATAGCTGAAAAGCTCCTTGTGCAACCACACTGGACTCCTGTGCTCTTATCTTTCCTCTGCATCGGAATAGCTTGTTGAGCCTTCAGTAGGGTGGTGGCCAAACTTACTGACCCTCCAAGCCGCATATGATAATCTTCAGAAGTTTGAGAGCTGGGTGCGCCTGTCATGACTCGGGGCTTCTGCCCAGTGGGAGGCATCTGCTGGGGCTCCAGCGGAAGTCCCAAGCCCTGGCAGACATGCTCTGCCTAGTCCCACACCCTATCACAGACCAGAAGGCTCCTTGCTCTCCCAGCCACATCTGGTAGTTGGAGAATTTTTGAGGGGGTGAGAGGGAAGCCTTCCGCGAGCTGCACTTGAACTGTAAAAGAGCTACATGTGGCTTGCGAGTCATGTTTTGGCCACCCTTGCTCTAGTATTACATTTTTTAGGCACTGCCAGCTCCCTTTGACTCCTTTTCTTCCTAACTAGTCTCTCCATTGGACCTTGCCTACAGTTTCTTTGAGTTGGTTGAAATCTGCCTTTTTGAAACCCAGATTCCTTGTTTTGCTGTTCTCATATCCTCCTTTCCATTAGATCTTGAATTCTATCAGCTCATTATCACTTCTTCCTAAGTTCCCAACCATGTTCACATTCATTACGAATTCATCCCTGTTGGTCAAAATCAGATCCAAAATGGATGACCCCTTAGTTGTTTCCTTCACTTTCTGAATTAGAAAGTTGTCTCCTACACATGCTAAGAACTTACAGCAAAACATAGTATGTGTCTTGAATTAGTTGTCCAAAAGATATCAGAGAAGTTAAAATCCCCCATTAATACTAGCTCATATTTGTTAGCTAATCTTGTTACCTAATTGAAGAACGCCTCATCCACTTCCTCTCCTTGATTTGGGACATCTATAATAGACCCCCATCATAACATCACTACTATTCTTTCCCCTTTTTATCCTCCCTCAGATACTCTGAGTAGGACTGCTGCTCATTTCCCCTTGGAGTAAGTGTGCACATTCTTGATGTACAGTGCAACTCCTCCTCCTTTTTCCCCATACTTACCCTTCTGGAAAAAGTTATATCCCTCAATGCTGGTACTCCAATCATGCGAGTTGTTCCCCTGATTCTTTGTAATTCCAATTAAGTCTTAATTTTCTTCACATACCATGACTTCCGTTCATCCTGCTTGTTCCCCATACTCCTTGCATTGGTATACAGACTGCTCTATTTTTTCTTCTTGCCTCTCCAATGCAGTTGTCATTTCTAATCCCTTTTCCAGAATTTATCCCCTTCATTACTGGAGCCTAGATGTGCATTAGCCAGATTTTAGAGACTAGTTTAAAGCACTGCCTATCAGATTAGCCAGACAATGACCAAAGAGGCTCTTTCCAGTATTTGATAGATGGAGCCCATCCCAGCACAGTAATCCTCTTTCCTGAAACATCAGCTCGTTGTCGGAGAAACCAAAGCTCTCTCGCTGACACCATCTGTGTAGCCACACATTTATTTCCATGCTTTGATGGTGCCTGCCTGGGCCTTTTCCTGCGACAGGAAGGATGGACGAGACCATCACTTGCCCTCCAAACTCTTATCCTTCTTCCCAGAGCCACGTAGTCTGCAGTGATCTGCTCAAGGTCATTTTTAGCGGCATCACTGATGCCCATTTGGATAAGTAGGAAGGTGAAGCAGTCCAAGGCCTTGATGCTTCTTCGGCGGACTTTGTCACACCCGGAATTCACGTTCTAGGCAAGCAGCACACTTCTCGGGATTCCCAGTCCAGATGTCTGATGAATGTCTCCAACCCCCTTAGGAGGGAGTCCCTGACCACCACCATCTTTCTCCTCCACTTGGGAAAGACAATAGTGGAACCCCCATTCCTAGGACAATGTATCCCATACCTTCCGGTTAACAGGGGTCTGTCTCCTTCTGATCCATTCCCTCAGTTTACTCCAAGGCAGTCTCAGCATGGTATCTGTACCAAGAACTTGAAAATGGTTGCTTACCTCTGTGTCGGAGGTATACCAGTTCCCCTCCTCCTTTTGGAGGTCTCTCACCGCAAATTTTCTTCCCTGCTCTTCAGTCCCCCTGCATTGCCTTTCCTGATTCTTCAGAATGCTGTGCCCACAGTACCAAATCCTGACTTCTATTCTGGAAGTCTTCATTTTCTCTGGTGCAAAGGAGGATCGATAGTAGGCCTCTAATCCTTTAACCCTTTCTTCCAGTAGGGAGTGGCTTGCACTTTATATAGATGAAGTCACTTCTATCCTCCAGGAGAAAACCAAATATATCCTGTGCAGGTCACAACAGCTGATACCTCACTACCATATTTTCTTTCTTGTAATGTATCAAGATCCTCTTCAGACCATGTATTTATGGTTTCTGGAAGCCTGAAAGGCAAAAACTCTGCCCTCTCCTTAGGAGAGCTCTCGGGGAAACTCCTTCTCTGTTCGTTGCTCCCGAGGTTCGCGACTGGCTGCCTTTTTATAAGCCACATTACTTCAGCGCAAAGAGGGGGGAGATCTCATTCTACTACTAGTAAATTGATATAAAATATGCAGACCACATTGTTCTTCATGACCCAGATTGACTTGTCCCGGAGGAGAAGCAAAAAATGAAGGCAGGCACTCCTGACTGCCCTGAGTTCCAATAGGTTGATGTGAAGACTGGTTTCTTGAAGTGACCATCTGCCTTGGAGCTCCCGCTCCCAACAGGGATAGGTCCATTGTTACAGAGACTGTCAGGATCACTACCAGGGATGGCTTACCATCAAGGGAAGCACAGTTTGAACCCTGGTGAGCCAGGCATGCCCTTCCAAAGAAAGGAAGTCTCTCCAGATGGAGGACAGATCAACAAAACTAGCTTCATTTAGTAATTGAAAGGATTAATCTAACTAGAAAACTGAACTAAATAACTAGGGAGAAAAAACCAGCCAAGACACGCTGAAGGTGGACATATTAAAGCTCCATTTTAGGCTGGGGCAGTTGAGAAGGAAGTGAAGTTGGTTCACCCAGGCAGCCCTTTATAGCCTTGGGATAGGGCATGAGGTTGTGTAGGGTGGATGCAGGGGCTGAACTGATGCAGCTAATGAAAGTCTTGAATCGAAGCATAAACAGTGTATGCACATCTGAAGCAGAGTACCCATAGGGACATTACTCAAAGCAGCAGCATTACTGCACCATAACAATGGATTTTTCTAAACTTTTAGTGAAGTACTCCAAGGCTAGCTCAGTGAAATATAGAAAACACTAATTTTTGTTGAAATTCTACAAGGGCTGTATTTATTATTTTTAAGTTAATAGCATGGAAAGTTAATTTATAACAGCATGTGGAACAAGTTTATCACAGACTCCATTAGCTAACAGACTGAAAGGTTACAACCAATCTACTTCATCTGATGAAGTGGGTCTTAGTCCACGAAAGCTTATGATCCCTCAGATCTGTTAGTCTATAACAGGGTTTCTCAAACGGGGGGTCGCCGAGCGCTCCCTGGGGGGTTGTGAGCTCCTGCCGCTGCAACTCGCGGCGGCAGGGCCGGGGGACCCGGGTGCAGCCGCCCACCCGCCCACGGCCAGGACGGGGGATGTCGCTCCGCAGCCGGCTGCCTGCCTGCGGCGGGGACTGTGTGTGTGTGTGTGTGTGTGTGTGTGTGTGTGTGTGTGTGTGTGTGTGTGTGTGTGTGTGTGTGTGTGTGTGTGTGGTGTCGCGCCGCAGCCGGCCGCTGGACCGGAGGGGTCGCGGCGCGCCGACGGCGCAGGAAAAGGGGTCGCGGTCTCAATAAGTTTGAGAACCGCTGGTCTATAAGGTGCTACACAACTCTGTCACTTTTACAACCAATCTAGTTAAGAGAACTCATGCCATAACTTTTATTGGACCAGAGTTTAAGAGGATAAAAATAAGGTAGTGGAAAGAATCAAGTAAAGATTTGCAGGATATACTCAAAGCACACCATCCTCTAAAATATTCAGGAAGCCTGCCACTGTTGCTCATTACCCAATACTGCATTTTGAATTCAGATTTTTCCAATTTTGTGTCCTCATCTTAGTTAAGCCAATGTCACAAGACCAATGGATTTGCATCTCATCTCCAATTATTTTTAAAGTTCTTGTTACTCTCATTGAGACTTAGTTCAGCAGCTACGATCAGACCAGTTGCTTTTTGCTAAGGTGTGTTCAATCTGGGAGGGGAGAGTAGGCTGAAGCTGCATTGCTTTTTTTGGTAAGAAAAGATTCAAGCAGTTGGTAGCAGGTAGAATCTGCATGTGGGAAAAGAAGATTATTTGTGCCACACATTGCCAGGGTTACCAGTTAGCAGACAGGCATACCAGAATAAAGAAAGGCTAAACACTACCTGAGATACTCTGTGACGTCCGTTTCCCCCACCCTCCCATCTCTATGATTAACTTATGAACTGACACTTTAAACTATTATTTAAACATGTTTCTAGTTGTAGCTATCCAGCAGCAAATGGAGAGAAAAGAGTAAACAATCTCACCTGTGGAGGAGGTACTGTTATAGGTGCCGGTATGGGAACAGGAATTGGAACAGGCAATGCTTTAGGGATAGGTGACACTGGTTCATTATGTGTAGTTTCTGCACCTCCATTTTGAGCTACTTCATTTTCAGATTTCTTAGAAATTCCTTTCCACTCTACAGGAAATAAATGGAAGCCAGTTCAGTTGAAAGAGTATTTAGTCACTATCGACTGCTGCTAAGTAAAGCCAATGTGAAGATTATGTTGCAAAGAATCAGATATCTATCTCTATAAACAAATTGTACGTAAAGGTGTTTCTGAAAATAGAAATAGAAAATTGCTGTAAATACAGACTGTACAACAAGCAGCCACTAAAGTGTGGCAAGTAAAATAAAAAAAAATTCTTCCAATAATCATTTAACAGCTGATGTGACTGAGATCTTTGCATTCAGAACTGCTGTTGCATTTCTGCAAAGGATTCTGAAGCACAATAGCAACAATAATGAAAACAGTAGGATTGTGCTTGGAACAAGCTCTGTAGTCAGTAGGCATAATTAGTTATTCCAGGGCAAGAGGAGGGTAGCTTTTCCCTCTGATAATCACTATGCTGGGAGTGCGAACGCTATATTACGACTGTGCGGTACAACACACTCCTGTCCAAAATAAGATGAAAAAACCCTAGTTAAGCACCACTTAGGAGGAGCATTAGCTATAGCTCCAAACTCGTTTTATAATGGAATCCGGACATATTTGAGGGGAGCAGGATCTCTATTGCCAATCAATGCTTTCTTAGAAACAAGCAGAGGAAAAAGCAAGAGGGATGAGGCAAAAAAACTACATGGAGAAAACAGTCCAGATATTTAATATAAAAAAGAATAAAACAGCAAGAGAAAAGACAAAAGATTTAGAATGCCATTCTTGCTCATGGAACACAAGTGTTGATTTACTATCAGCAGAAATGCTGCACTGAGATGAGACTGAAATGGTAGCTGAGATGATACAAAATGTCTGAAATCACTTAGGTTACTGGAAACAAAAAATTTGAGCATAACCAAAGTGAAGTCTATCCCAGATTATCTCTGAATAAGCTTCCATACATTATTGCTCATTTTAATGTATTCTTGGCTTTTTTGCTTATTAAAGCATTTATTTGGGAGCAAAATGACTCCAAGCTAGCTAAAAATTGGACAATGAAGAATGTTAAAATAACACTTACTGTCCACGGAAGTTTCTCACATTTATCAATGGCTAAACTGTTAAAATCAACAAAAGTCTAATGTTCCATATCACCAGTTCACAAAAACAGAAACAATAACTTCAACTTATTTTAAAGTTTTGGTCACATGGTTGTTTTATGCACTTTTTAAACCACAACGGTTAGTACTTGTGTTGAGCCATAACTTGGTAATTCCCATTAAGTAGTTTACCACAATATCTATCACTATGTTCTTATTACAAACTTAACAAAACTTGCATTTTCAGTACACGTGTATATATACAGAAGTGTATGGGTATAGTTTATGTCAAGACAAATACATAATTTCTATATCGGGGTAGGCAACCTATGGCACACGTGCCAAAGGTGGCACGCAAGCTCATTTTCAGTGACACTTACACTGGTCAGGTCCTGACCACCAGTCTGGGGAACTCTGCATTTTAATTTAATTTTAAATGAAGCTTTTAAAACATTTTAAAAACCTTATTTACTTTATGTACAACAAGAATTTAGTTCTAGATTATAGACTTTTAGAAAGAGGCCTTCTAAAAATGTTAAAATATATTATTGGCATGCGAAACCTTAAATGAGAGTGAATAAATAAAGACTCGGCACATCACTTCTGAAAGGTTGCCGACCCCTGTTCTATACAATCAATATTAACAACTTCATAAGTGTAATAAGAGATTTTTTTTTAAACAAACCATTCACAGCTCTACTTAAATCAACGCAAAATAATTCATTTGAAGATGATTTAAAAAAATCTGTGTATTTTACCTGGGCTAAGAGTTTCATTGTCCAACATTCCTCCTTCACAAAAACTTTCAAGGTCTTCAGGCTTCACTTTGTCCCACGGTACGTAGGTAACACCTAATTCTACATCCCAATACTGCTTATAGTCTGGTTTAATTCCTTTATTTAAAGCCCAAGCAATCTTAAGAAGAAGGAGAGGGGGGAAAAAAAAAAAAAAACCAGTCAGAGCCCAGCTGCATTTTAACTTTTTTGTTCAGTACCCAGAAAATATGTACTTAAAATTAAACAGCATTCAGCATCACAACATAGGTCAGGAAGCAACACAAGGATTCTGTGTCCAACCGGAGCTGCAGGAGAAATTTCGGCAAGTATAAATACTGGAATTTAAACAGATTGTCTTGGTTAGTTCTCCTATACATTTTGTAAAAAACGCTATAAGATACTGATGTATTTTAAATGATCCCACATGGTCAACACTTCAATTCGGTTTCATTCAAGAAGACAGCACCGAACTCTCAAAAATGATATTGGGTCACTGATTTAAAAGTGATTCAGAAGAAAAAATGCCACTACTAAATCAGCTTCACTTTATTTAGTACTCTATTTTCTTTGAGGGTTTCTCCACAATGATTATAAGACAAAGGGAATTTAAAACAAGCGCCATTTCGTCAGCTTAAGAGAAACCCTTTTTAGTGACCTGGAAAAGGAGAAAGGATCCAAATTTCATCAACTTCCATGGACCAAATGCTCACCAATAACCAAACTAAGTAGACGTTCACCTAAGTTACTGAACACTATGCTATATATAAAATATTAAATTTAAAGATTACTGTATGTTTAAAACGGTTTGAATCTATTACAAAAATTTTCAAATACCTTTATAGATTTCTGATTTACTTTGAAGTTGCCTCGGCTCAGTTTTTGTAGGGCACGGTAAGCATCCTGTCTGTGAACCATCACAATATAGGCACATCCTCTAGGTGGTATCATCTGTTACAACATGTACAGGAACAACATTATTTAAGCTGCTACCCTTGGTAAAACAAAAGGTAACCTATGCATAATTAAACAGAAGCAGGCTGGAACAACAGATCTAATACTTAGTAGTAGAGATCCTTTTAAACTAATATCAAGACAGACTAATATTTATCCATCAAAAATTCCTGTTTAAAAAGAGTGTAGCCTGGTAAACAAGGGGGCAAGTGCTTATGACACAATGTAGATATTCCACGTGAGGGAATGTGCTGATGAAAAGTACTCCATCCTGAATATGGCTGAGAATAGCATATATATAAGTTAGCTCCAAGATCATGGCATTTTTAATGGTTTCAGGAGACGTGTTCCTCTAATACATTAGCACTTTGTTTTTCTAAAAACTACAAATTGTCACTTACACCTCTGCATTCAGTTTTCTCTTCAAATGGTTGTAATCATTTTAAGAATAGCCATTTTTTAAAATCGATTTTTGCAAATCCCTCTAATTTGTTTCGAGAAATGAGAGGTAGCAGAGAGAAAGCTACAGCCAAATTATGAATTTTTGTTGTTTTGTTTTTTATTTTTTAAGTTTCACTGCTAGTAGGACCATAAGCTATATTAAAATAACAAAAACATTAAGAGAGACTGCTGTAAGATGAAAGGAAGTGGGAAGAAAAGTGTACTAGCAGACTATTACATAAACAAGTTTTTGCAATCAAGGGGTCTCCACACAATCAAATGTAGGGCAGGACAATGGAGGACAACAGCTGTGCAGCAAGCAGCTAAGCTCCTCATCCACCATCTTTCACTTGGGTCTCCTTAGACAAAGCATGGTGCTCATGAAATTGGGGTACTCTTCTGAGTTAACCCCAAGAATAATGACTTTTAAAAGTAAGTCTCTTGTAGCAACCACTTCATATTTTCCACAAATCTAACTGTGGCAATAGTTCAAAAAAAGTGATGATATAGAGAAAAATGTAAGAGTTGATCTTGGGAATGAACACTAAAACAAAAAGTTGTTTTAAATAAATGAGTTGTTTATAAAATAAAAGGACTCTTTATAACCAAGACATAGCATGACCTTTGATTGTATTTCACTATTTATACTCACATTTATAGATTCAATCGGGCCAAACTCCTCTAAAAGACTTCCAACATCCTGCTGAGTTGTTCTTTTGTCTAGTTGTCCTACCCAGAGTGTAGTACTACAAACTAGAAGAAAAAGGCCGACACTTAGGACTTGACTATTAGTGCTTTTAAATTTTATTTTTGCAATATAAAGGCTGTGTTAAAATGGCCTAAAGATAAACTGAAGCTTTTTTGTGTCCGTTTTTTTTTTTTTGGGGGGGGGGGGGAGGTTATAATTCAAGTATTTATAATATTACAAAGTAAATATCTTTTAAAACAAAACATTTGAAAGTTATTTCCTTTTTTCTTACCTGCCAGGTGCTGAATTCAGAGTTCTGTTTAGCCGTGACAACATCACAACCATTGTTAGAATGTATACACAGATTTTCAAATTATAAATAAACGCTTAATGGACTTGGAATTTTAAAGAGTAATGAATTTTTAAATTTGTGATGGGGAAATTTTTTTTTTTTTTTTTTTTTTACTGCTGTGTCAGTGTAGCCCTCCCTCTGGATTTCCCAACGAATTATAGTGACTAAACCCCAACAAGGCAAATACTGACTCCCAATGCTTCAGACTTCAATACAGGCCAAGGTGACAGATTCTAGATAGGAGGCAATACAGATATGAAAGATCTTGCTAGCAAGGTGGCTCCTGGCTGACACAAGATAAGAGAAAGGACAAATCAATTAGAATGGATGACAGATCCCTCCTCTGGTTAGTAGATGGAAACACTTATTGATTAAAGGGGTTGGTTTTTTTTAAGTCGGGAAGAAACAGTGTCAGGCATGTGTAGACAGGAAGTGTGTTTAAATTTATTACAATTAACTTTGGTTTTTTTAGGTCAAAAATGGAACAGAGGTAGTTCAAAATATAGACTTCTGCAACCACCACTCCAAAAGCAAGTATGGCAGAATTTGACTCATGGCATCTCTCTCTTTCCACTCCCCTGCAAGCAGGTGTAGAATGGTTAACCCTAGACACCTGGGATCTCCCAGCGGTAACAGACATGACAAACAAATTGGGAGTTGGGTTGGAAAAGAAGCAACTAAACACCTGAGGCATTTGGTAGGTCTTTTCACCTCTAATAATAAAAACATTTGAAAGTGTGCTGCCCAGATGTGTCTGGCTAGTCAAGAAGTCCCTCATTAACAGGCGAAGTAACCCTGCTTCAGCCTTTACCCACAGATATGAACGAGGATAGGTCTTTCTCCTGGACTGACACTAAATTCAAGGTCTCTTACTTTGTCTACTAACTCCAGGAACTACTTCATGTCCCCAGGGAAAATCTAAAAGAAGCCTCCATATTTATCTAGAACTGTAGACAACACAAGGTTCAGTACCAGCTCCCATATTCTCCATGCCAAAGCCTTCTGATTCAGACAGATCTTCAGTTCTGAGCAGTACAGAAGAGGAACTAAGCTGCTCATCTCGGCGAGGCAGATATATTGTGAGAACCGCAGATTTCTTGGGAGAAGCCAAAGAACAAGAATAGGTGCAGACTTGGCTTCCCTCTTTACACAGCCTGAAGGAATCCCAAGGTGCAGTTTTATCCCAATAAGGCTACACTATCAAAGTATAATAGGACATGCAAAAGGGAGATGGCATGAATTCAAACAGATTTGGAATAGGAGGAGAGATGAAGTCCTTTATCGTTTGGGATTGTTTCTTCCTAGGGTGCATCCAGGCACGCCTCAAAGCCCAACCCAGATGGCACCAAGCTTAAACCCAGGCAATCCTTAGCACTGAGACTGACATGAAGGAGACTCATCCCTTTGTCTGGCCTTTTAGATGGCCCTTGTAGGGGAAGAGACAACAACCCTGGCACAAGGGAGTTCCCTTGATCTTTAGGAGACCCAGTCTTCATCTACAGAATTTGCAACATCAGGAGGTGCAACTGCAGTTCGAGGACATTCCCCTTCCACCCCGACCCCCTTATATCCAAGTCTTAGGTTTTTTTCCTCACCTCAAAGTTCCTCCTGTAATTGATGGTAGATATCAGAGGGAACTCAAGATCATTTGACAGCCCAGGCCTAACTACACAACAGATGAGACAGTGGCATAGAACCATTGTCAAAAGGGAATAGCAAAAAAGTCACATCTAGGACCACCATCAGCACTAAGAAGTCAGCCTTGGTGGTGCTGACATTAGAATCTCAAGCAGCATGGGATGACTTTCCAGCACGGAGAGCTCTCTGGCACCAGTGTTTACTGAAAGTGCATCGTCCGAGGCTTTCTATTAGTCCAAGATTTCAAGGCCAGACGAGAACCATCATGATCATCTAGTCTGACCTCCTGTATAACACAGGCCATAGAACTTCCCTAAAATAATTCCTAGAGCATCTCTTAGAAAAATATCCAATCTTGATTTTGGCATGTTTCTGTAAGAGTAATTTCATTCAAACTAAGGCAGCATCAGCTAAAGCAGCAGTCCGTCATGCCTCCTTCCCCCCCGTCTGTCATACTGACCACACATCACGTAGTGAGATCGAGTGTGGCAGGCATCGTTAGACTGCAATAAATTTGGGCCCGCTGAGAAAATACTCAAAAGTGATTTTCCACTCATTTATAATTCGTTCACAACTCTCTCAAACCTATCAAAGAAAGGCACTGTGTCAAGTTAAGGGTTTTAGAAGCCAAGTTCCATGTTTAAAATTTCAACTGTTTTATGTATAACATTTGTCTGGAATTGTAGCAATTTCTTCAGCCTCACAGAACTCAAACTGCTAAAAGAAATGTCCTCACTTTTTCATAAAATTCACCTGTTTACAGAGAAAATCTTGAGCACCTGAGAAATGATGCTATAATAAGAACAATTTTGCACTAAAGCTTCCTTTCCTTTTAAAGTAAAATGAGCAAAGGCGAGCACTCACCACTAACAGTTTCTGATTTGATTTGAGGAAGGCCTTTTGACCTGCGTTCTCTTTCTTTTTCTCGTTCACGCCTTTCCTGCGACCGAGATCTAGGAGAGTGCCGGCGCCTATCCCGGGATCGGGAACGAGAGCGACGATGACGTGACCTTCGAGATCGAGATCCAGACCTCGATCGTCTCCTTTTTGGAGATCTAGTTTTAAATAAAAATATTAACATACAATGCTTTATCTAAACAAACAGTATAAATATCTATTTGACTCATCGTGAGTGAATGTTCAGTAATTGCATTTTTTAAACTTTGAAATCAAGCATTAATGTGCATACACACTAGACATCTATACATAACAGTACATAGTATATCCCAAATAAGTATTTATACCAACAGGTACCGCTAGGGGAAAAACCTTTCAACTACTGTACACGCAGCGCACGCACACCTACTTGGAATCGACATGAACAAGCACTCGAAGAAGAGCAATACTACTTTACACTATTATTTAAGCTAAACAAATCTAGGCCTGGAGGTATTTAAAAGTAATCCTCCAAAAAATCCCAGTAAAGTGGCACAAAGGAGTGGCCCTGGTAATTTAGTAGATGGATTTGCCACAAATACAGGTGGCTTTTTGCCAGTGTGGAACCAGTATCCCTCGACTCTGTTGGGAGATGCTGTCTTTCTGACAGGCAAAACCTACCGCCTACAAAATCGTTCAAGTGCCTTTAGATCTTTTTGTAAACATAGTGTTGTGAACTCTAGACTCCTGGTACAAATTAAATAACGACATTCTGTCTATTTAAGCTTTTTCCAGTAATTGCAAAGGGAAAGTTATTCTTCACTTCTACCAGAAGAGGAGAAATAGGATGTTGATGGCTCTGAATGACTGTCTCATTCCACTCAAGAACTAGCTGCATTTCAGAGATACAAGAGTGATCCCTATGTATCTACTGCAGCTACTTATTTGCCCCCGCCCCCATTACTGTAGTATGCGAGGACTTCACAATCTTTCAATGTATTTATCAACACAAAAAATGCTGTGAGGTAAGTAGGTCACTTTACCCATGGAGAAGTAAGGCAAAGATATTAAGAACCTATCTACACCAGGAAATTTACTAGCATAGTTATACCATATATTCTTTGTGCATACTCTTATTCCTGAATAAATATGTCCACATAGGGATTTATACTGCTATTCCTATAGTGGTAAAATTATACCAGTAAGTTTTCCAGTTCAGACAAGCCCTTAGTGACTTGCTCAAGGTCACTCGGAAAAGCAGGGAATTGAACCCAGGATCACCAAGTCCCTGGCTACCACACTAACCACAGGGCTATCCTTCCTCAGACAGACACTTAGGTAAAGCACTTTGAATCCTTTTGATGAGATATGCTAATGTTAAACATGTATAGAAAAATAGCACACATATTGAGTGCCAGAAAAAGTTACATTAACTTACCTTGATGCCGATCTAGATTTTGATTTTCTGTTATCAGAAACATGTCGTTTAACTTCCTGAACGCATGGCTGTTCCACCTCCATATCCTAAAAATGCCCAAGTTAAAATGCTGTAATTACTGCAAGTACTAATTTTATTCCAGTTTAGACTCAGTCTACTAAATAAGTTACACGAAATTAAATTCAGTTGGATATCTAGAATCAAAACCATGATGATTCTGTCCAAAACACAGATTTTACTGTTTTATTCACCAGTGCAAAAAATTATTAATAAGCACAATACATTTGTGATCAATACTATTAGTATGTCAACATTTTAAAATTACTCATACAAAACTTCAATTTTTAAATTGTTAATATTTCTCCAAGTTTAGTTAATTTCAGCATGTTATGTTATTAGGCATAATAAATGTTTCTACAGTAAAATGGGGTACAAATAACTAGTGACAGTCAAGCTAAAAAACCCTTGATTTTTTAAAAACCTATTGTTGTTACGAGTAACGTCCAAAGTCACCTAGTCTGTCTCACAATCTGTTCCACAAAGAAAAAGGGTCACCGTCCACAAGCATGCATTTTACTGCCAGAATTTACAGGATACAGGACCAGGATTGGGACGGATCCCCATCATTATTTTTGGGAACCAAGGCAAATCTTAAATAAAAAACTGCCTCTTAAGGGGTGGGGCAAGTGAAATTGCATACAGGGACAGTTGGTGATGAACCAAGTCCTAAAGAGCACTCATCTGCTTGGACTGAAGGGAAGCAAATTAGGGACGTGAAATTTGGTTAGAGGGGATAAAAATGAGGTAGTCACATTGCACAATGTCCAAAACACACAGAGGTCCCAAATGGATTTAGCCCAATCTGACAAGAAACCTTCTCAAGCTGGCCCTGATAGGGAGGCAAAGTCAGAATCAATAGTCGGACTGCTCAGTGGCTCCTAAGAAGTAATCTCTCTCTCTTTAGTGGAAAGAAAGGATTGTTTCCAGCATTTACCAGTACCCTAAAGTTCTTAGCCTGAAGAAATCAACCATTTTTGTCTTTGTTCACAGAAAGCTTGTTCACATTCAAAGCCTCAACAATTAACTTTTTGTGATTATAAAGGGAGTCTGAATCAGACAGATTCTGAAGATAGCATATGTCCCAGGACTGCAACTGAATGTATATCCTGGCTACTGTGGTGGAACAGAATAAAGAGCATGAAGAAAATCCTGAGATATCACAGGCTGCATCATAAATTGAGAAACCTTGGTACAGATTCCGGGGCCTCTTTTCTGTAATCATTGTTTTTTGGATCTCCATTCGGATGATTTATTGTCTTTAATAAAAGGAAGGGAAGCCCTGGAGGTGACTACACAGGTTATAAGTACACACAAGGCTGCTGAGAATGCAATCAATCTCCTTTCAGAGAACATTCAAGTCTTATCCCTAGGGTCTTCAGTGCTCCTGCAAAAGTCTTTAAAATGGATTTTAAGACTTTATCCATGAGAGATGGCAAAATTTTGACTTCTTGTATTCAGGAACTTAAATTTAAGTCAGAATTTGCTCACAGATCATTTCCTAGAAAGAGCCAGCCACATTAAATCCAGAATATTCTTCAAAACCTCTGAGATAAGGGAACTATCCCTTCCCTACTATTTTTCATTTTAAACGGAATTTCTTGGAATGTTTGGGTCTGCCTCTATTTCAAATATCTTGTTAATCTTTAAAATGAGCTCATTCATATAGTTTACCTCCAGAAGTAGAGTCAGACTGATATTGCTGCAAGGACTTTGAGGAGAGAGAATATTCCTGCATCTTGATGGGGGAGGAGGGAGAAACAGACTGGCTGCAAGATCCAAATCCAAGGCTTTTCCCAGAGAAGCAGGAAAAAAGTAGGCATTGCTTCTGCTACACAGAGACAGAACACTTGTGGTGCAGTGTCTATTGAAGCACTTTGGGACCCAAACTTCTATCAAGTAAGCTGCCTCCATCAATGTCTGTGGGAATGGTTACCTTCAATAATCTGACAGATTGCTTGCTAGTGCTTTTAAACCACTAGGAGCCTAACACTGTATTGGATGGCAAGAGTCCTCACCTGCTGATGTGTTTTGATGTGTGGTTCACTCTGTACTGGGAAAGGAGACTGGAAAGTCTGCTGCACTGCTGGTGGTGGTGGTATCACAGGCTGAGTCATGGGAGGATACTGTGGAGTAGGTAGAAGTCCAAAACCTGGCATTTGTCCATTAGGAGGGAGCGGGACCTTTGAGGGAGCGAAGGAAAAACAACATTCATTTTCAGTCTCAGTGAAAAAATTACTACTTCAATAATGATAAGTTTGGCTTGATTAATGGAAAGCTGCACATATTTTGCTCAGAGCAGCACTATGTTTTAACTGAATAAAGCTCATATATAGATTAACTATTTGTGTTCATATATGCATTTATATATCTCTCATCCTGTGTGGCCCCATTCAAAACTCAACTGAAAAATTTTGAAGGCACTACGTCATTAGAATATGTAAAATACATTAACATGCACTCACAATGCAACTTAGTTCTAAACATTTTCTACTCTAGGGCAGTGGTCCCCAACCCCCGGGCCGCGGACCGGTACCGGTCCGTGGATCCATTGGTACCGGGCCGCACAAGGGCTTCCCAAGCGGCGGGAACTGGGGGCGGGGACTGGGGGCCGGGCGGACCCGGCAGCGGCGGGGGGTACAAGAGGGAGGTGGGGACTTGGGCCCAGGGGGGTTGGCGCTTTTTTAAAAAATAAAAAAAATCTGCGGCTTTTCGGCGGAGGGGGTCGCGAGGGGTTCAACACCCCTCCCCCCCGGGCCGCAGTAAAATTGTCCAGTGTTGACCGGTCCGCGGTGATAAAAAGGTTGGGGACCACTGCTCTAGGGGACTGACAAGGCTCTGATGCTGCAAATACATTTAATTTTCCATATCTAATTATTGCAACTGAAGTCAATGGAACCACACATGAAATTATGGATGTGTAAGTTGTTTACTGAAGCTAATGGTGTATACAAATGTTATTTCTTCATATTTAACAGATTTCTTTCCAGTTTCATGCATCAAAAATATTAAATGATTCCATATGAAGAGTAGACATTCTAAACATGCATTAATAAAAGTAACAAATTTCAAAGGACATAAAATCTCAAAAGTAATTCAAAGCTACCTGGTGGTGCATTGGATCTTGCTGCATTCCCATTAGCCGTGGTTGAAATGGGTCTATATTTGGGAGCTGTGGATATACTGGCTGTTGCATACCTTCTCCTGGAAATCCACTAAAAGACAGATAATTACTCTGCAGCAGCAAGGCAATGTTAATATGTAAACATTCTGTTTTTGCATTACAAGACCACATTTTCAATGATAACTTTGCCAAAATTTAATCATCCAGGCTGAGATTTTTCATGCCACGTGTTTGTCTCAGGCTGAATTGCTCCACCCATGTCTCAGCAAAAAAAAGATCCAGCTGCTTGAGAAACATTTTGCCCATGTTAAAAAAAAAATCTTACAAATATTTTGTTGAGACACTAGTACCTCCCCCCCACCACCACCACCACACACACACACACACTTCGGAGCAGGACTTGAAGTTCAGCCAATGGAAGTTGGGGAGAGAAGAGGGATGTGTGTCACACTGGGATCAGAAGTGCCTTTTGATGCCTTATTCAGTGCACAAAACAGAACAAAACACAGAACAGTGCACAAAAAAGTCACTTAAGCCAAACTTTTCAGTGTAAGTTCTCATTTTCTGTCTGCCCAACTCGAGTCAGCTAGGACCTGATTTCCAGAAATGCTACATACTCAACTGCAACTGGAATCAATGGGTACTGTTTTAAACCTTTAATGTGCTATAAATACATTAAGTGCACTGAAAAAAATCAGCCCCAGTATGGCCTCAAGTGGTACACCCAATATTAGTGGAGACTTTCGATAATTTTGGTCTTAATCTTTATGTGCCTTAGTTCCCACCTACAAAATGGGGATACTACCACCAATTTACTTCATGAGGATGTTGTGAAGAGTTCATTAATATTTGTGAAACATTCAGATGCTATGGAGATGAGCACCATAAAAAGAGCTTATGAGGAAACTAACAGTTCTGCATTCAGCGTGGAGTTTGAGTCATATGTGACAAAGACGACAAAAGGCCACATAGTCAATATTTTTGGTTAGCTGCTTATTAACTGCCCCTTCATTGAGAACCATCCAGCCTGTGCACTGAATGAGGCAGAGCCATTACAGGCAAAAATATGTAATCACAATGTGTATGCAGAAAGGGGCTGAATTGAAGTTGCACACGAATTAAAGATGCACTTAACTCTGAGCGCTTAAGGTGGCAAACTCAATTTTAACAAGTCTGTGTTTCTCCCAAAGCTAGCAAAGCAGTCAAGTTACTTTTATTAATAAAAAAAAAATGCCTTGAAATACCCAGCTTTAAAAACAAAACAAAACTGAAATCTTGCACTTAAAACTAGATGAGCTGTTAGATAACCTACAGAACACCCAATTCTATGACATACCAAGCTCTTACACAGTACTGTTTAAATAAAATATAAGGTAGTCAAACAAATATCAATACTTAGACTATTTCTATATTGTCAAAACATAGAATTTTAACTTAAGTTTTCTTGTATTCATATGAATCTTCTTAGTTTGATTTTACTACGCATCACAAAACTTACAATGGAGGTTGAGAAATGGAAGGAGATGGAGTTGAATCCTCTTTCTTTGAGTCTTCTACTGCTTCTGGTTCATCATCATAGTCAAATCGATCTAGCAGCTTCTGAAAGAAGTTACATTGAGACAACTCCTTTTCCTCGACATTTTACAGTGAACAGCTAAAATATTTCTATTATATTAAGGATATAAATGTCTTACTATAAAATTTTAGCAACCCTGGAAACTAAAGGAGAAAGATATTTACTCAAGGAGCAAAGAAAAAGACATTTACCTTTTTTGTAACTCGTGTTACACAAGCACAACTCAAGCTTTACTATGTAGTCTGCAGTCAATCAGGAAGTAAGCGGGGGAATGGGAACAGGGATACAGGGAAGGCTCTATGGTGTCAGAGATAGGAAGAGTGATACTAAGGAAGCAAATTGGAATAATTGCTTGCTGGAAGTTCACCCAATGAACATTGAATTGTTTGCACCTTTGGACTTTGGGTATTGTTGCTCTCTGTTCATGTGAGAAGGACAAAAGGTGCTGAGGTGGTCTGTCTACCTGTCCCATTGTTGCTGACCTTGGAGCTCCGCTGAGGATCTGCACGAGGGTGATGACCCCATGTGTCGCGATCCCAGTGACTGGTGGTAGCATTTGATGGATCAGCAACTGTCTAAGTGTAAAGTGCTGGAGAGGGTTAATGTTATCTGAGAACAAATGACGTAAGAGCTTCCCTGCCATGAGAGAGGGAGGGAGGTTTTAGAGTTAGTTTCAGTTTGGGCTTGCCATGCAACATGGGCAAGGGTCCGGAAGCTCATCTCTAGCTGTGGAGATGACTCAACTTTCCTTCTTATATTCCTACTTAACTGACTAAGTGATCTTTTGACTTCTTAAGCCTGTGCCTATTTGGGGTGTCTCTGTCCATTTCAGATGAGAAGTTAGAAAACTCTAAATTGTAAGCTGTTCTGTGCCTATGTTCTATGCTCTTTTCTCTATTAAATCTTTTTGGTTATAAAAAAGGTTTGGTTCTTCTCTCAAAGAAATCCTAGCTTGGATTTATCCCAGTTCCCAGGTCTGTGTGTCTAAGAGAAAGGCTCGCAAAGTGAAAGCCTCAGGGTGGTTTCTTATCTCTCTTAGTAACAGATGGGAGGGAGAAAGGAGGGTGATACAGCGTAGAGGATCCCTTTTTCTCAGGGAAAGATTAGGGTAAGTTAAGTGTCAAGGTGCCCCATCCCATGATCTTGGGGTAATTACTGAGTGGTGGCAGCGTGGGTAACCCCAATTTCCCAGCTAGTAGAGTGTAGGGGATTGAGGGTGTAAAGAATAACTAGGTTGAGAAGCAGTTAAAGTTATTCGGTCTGGCAATAAAGAGTCCCTTTCTCTGTACTCAAGAGCACAGAGACTGGGGTACCCACTCCTTACAGCAACAGTAACCCAGCAAGCTACACCTGACGCCTAGTGAGCGATCAGTCGAGCGGGAACAGGAGTGAATGGGGCGCTGTGCTGGGGATCATTACAATGCCTGTGGTGAACAGTACTGGCATTCCAGGGCCCAGTAACAGCTCCCTGGACCAGTGGCTCAAACCACTGGAGTGGTGCCATACTCTGCAAGAGTGACTTGGGCACTCCCGGCACTAGGGCTGTGGGAACAGGTGCCCCACCTCTGTGCTGTTCCACTGTCAATTGCCTCAAGCCCGAGAAGCGCTGCCTGGAGTTCAGGGACAGATATCCAGGACTCTGATGGGTGGGCCTACTTGTGACTGGGACATGGTGGCTCTGCACAGGCAAGCGCTCGTGGGACACTCCCTGTGGTGAGGAGTGATGTTGCACTGATGGGGACTGTTGGAAGGGTCCCAATGCAGATTTTCCCCTGAAAAAGATCACCTCCAGCCAGCACTGGTAGGGACAATGTCCTTTGGGGCCTGAAAGGCCTCCAGTGTGAATGGCACTGCCAGGTGCCGAATGCCTCTGCCACTTCCCGGGGTGGAGTGGGCTAGACTGCTCAGCAGAAGCTGGAGCCAAACCTTCATCCAGAGGTAAAGAGCTCCCCCATCACAGGTCTTTGCTCTCCTCTGGCCCTCTCCTTCCCTTTATGGGACTCAAGAGAAGGTCCGCTCCGACCTTTCTTTGCTTTCTAGCTGGTACCGGGGAGGGGATTGAGGCCGTTCCACAATCGGCATCCGTGGCGTCTGATCTGGACGGCTCTGGTGCTTGCTTAAATGCTTGCTTAAATGCTTAAATTGCTTAAATGCTGACTCCATAAGGAGCGCTCGGAGGCGAGTGTCCCACTCCTTTTTTGGTCCAAGGTTTAAAACTTTTACAAATGTAACACTTGTCCCCCCCAAGCACTTCAAACAGCTACTGTTGTAGTCACTGACTGCCATAGGGTTTTCTGCAACAGCCACAGGGTTTGAAATCCTGTCAGGGACTACAAGCTAATATTAAACTACAGTAAGGGAACTAAAACACTAACTTTTTAACAACTATATACATCAAAGTTCACAAGCAGTTGAGAGGAGAAAGCTTGACAAGATAAGGATATGTTATCACCAATGATAGTGCTGTAAGAAGCTATGGAGGGTGGGGAGAGCCAGCAGCGTCCCTTATACTGCGGCATACATGTGCCACCCCAGACGGCACCAGAGCATGTCACCTACAGATACCACGGAGGGAAAAACTTCCAGCACTAGTGCATGTGGCAAGCACACACACCTACAATGGAACAGACATGAGCAAGCATTCGAAGAAGAAGTAAAGTTCACGTAAAGAATAGATCTAACTGTTCAAAACCAGTTTATTCAATTTTTGAAAGCAAAAAGTCTACCCTTAGTACAGAAAAACAAGGAAACCAATGATTTGGAAGTCAAGGACCCAGAGGGAGTTCTGATTTTTTTGTTCCAGCAGTTGGATGTTTGGGGGTGTGTGCATACCTCTTTGCACAAAACATCACTTGGAATATTTCAGAGATCAAGGTGAAGTCCATGGGCCCCCAACAACCAGAGCTTTTCAGCAAGTCCCCAGCTTTGGGGTAGGGCACAGGCACATCCCAAAACTGGGGATCTGCACCGAAAACACAAAGGTGAACTTCAATTCCTGTATTTCCATCTTCTATTAGTTACTATGTTAAAATGATCCTTATGAATGCAAGAACAACAAAGGACTTACCTTATCAAAAGAAGTTTTTTGCTCAGGTGGTGGGAAAGCAGCTTTTTGTTCTGGTGGTTGTGTCGTTGTAGTCTTCAACTGAGCAGTAATAGCCTGAACCTGAGCCATCACAGTATTATCTATGACTGGAGACTGGGGTTTTGGAGGCTGCTGAAAAGTCTGAAGAATCTGCTGAAGCTTAACAGAATAGATATTAAATCGAGTTTTTCTATTTCAAAAAAATATTTTTGAACTCTAAACAGAATAAGTTACACAATATTTGTAAGACAGATACAGATATAAAAATGTACACTAGGCAGGTGGTTAGTTTTAAGCGGAGGTGAACATACTTGTGTGCAGGTATAGCGCTCATTTGTTTACTCTTGATAGTTAGATGGGTACCAGCAATGGATTTGTTGGGCAGGAAGTACTAGGAAGTAGGAGGAGATTCATAGACACTCATCCTCTCCTGAGACAATCAATTATGTTCCTCCTAAAAAATAGATTCTCCCTACAAGCCCCACTAGAGCTCATTGGATGAGTTTTTGCACACTAGCCCCAATAAAGTTAGTAAAATGGTTGTCAGTGCAGAAGGTGAACAATGCCCTACATGCAATGTATTAGTCATAGGGGTTGTCTGTTGTAGCTGAACAGATGAAAGCAAATATCCACAGTCATGACAAATGAGAGAACAGCATGAACAGTGAATATTTCCATAAATCCAGGTTGGAAGTTCTGTTTCCTCTAATTCAGAGGATTTAAAAACTGAGCAATTCAGGTCAAAAGCAAATTCAATAGATTAAGGCTGTCTTTACCATTAACGGAAATATGGTGTCATCAAGAAAAAAAAAAAGTGACTTTCCAAAGCATGTATCAGTATTAAAAAGGATGAATGTTGGGAGTGAATTCAGAGAGCCTGTTTTGAATATAAAATCTAATTCAATGATCTAGGTAGAGAAAATTTATATGATCCACATGCCACCTTCTAGTACTTCAGAAGCATGTGGAAGACAGTGATCCTGCTCATTCCGCAAAAGTTTGATGAAGGTGCTGAGCAAAATATAGGAGAGAAAGGGTTCTGGATAGTAAGGGCAATGCACAGTTCATTACACAGATAATTTAACTATGTTGATAATTTAACAGAGAAGGTTACTGGAATGTGTCGGTGAATTTTCCACAAAAATATCCTCATTACTGGATGTTTTACCTGTAAAAACCATTGAATGTTCAATTAAGTTACCTTAACTCTTAAATTCCGTATTTTAAGGGTTTTATTTGGGGGAGGGATACAGTATTATTATAGATTTTGAATTAAAGCAACTGTTGTAACCAAGTGAGGTGATTTGTGTGAGAATTAAAATTACAATTGTAACTGAAATACGGGTAGCTTACCTGTTGTCCTTGCGTTGTCTGAAATAACTGAGCTACAGCTGCAAAGGCATCAGAACTAGGCAACTGTGATACAGTAGGTACTGAATTAGCAGTGACTTGGGTGGGTTCAGACAGAACCTTTGCTGGAGGGGGTGGTGAACCTGCAAGAGAATTACAACACTGAAAATCAGTCCACTACAATTTATGGTACTAACAATCCATGTGTGTAATATAAAATATTTTACTTTCCAATTAAGAGAGAATACGCATTACTTTGATTACTGTGTAAACTTACTTATCCCTCTCAAAAGAATCACTGACGTACATTAAATTCAGTCAAATCAATGCATCTGTATTCTGGTTTATACCACTGTAAACTAGCCCTGACAACATGCTTTAGCGTTCCTTTAGATATCCCATTTAATATCTAGCACCTGCATGCTCTGCATTCAATGACAGAAAACTATGAATATTGGACCTCATAAGAGGGAGTCCAATGCATGAAACTTTGACCCAATGTTCCATTTATAGTATTACAATATTTTTAGAGGGGTTGAAGGTGAAACTTACCTACTGAAATAGCACCAAACATTGCATATCAATATATTTGTAAAATAAACTCCGCCATTGCTTGGTCCCATGCCCAAGATGTGAAAGGAGGAGGGTTTTGTGTTGGGCTAGCAACCCACCATGTAAAAAACGAATGCTACAGAAACGTCAACCAAATCTTCAGCAAATGGAGAAGAATGGTTGGCGCCTTATGCTCCACCAGGAGCGAAGAGGATAAGAAGATGATTTGTAAAATAAGTTCCAATTGCAAAGTTTAAGTTTTGACTATTAAATAATTCTTTCATTCAATGATTTATTTTAGGTTCCTATCCAATGGAACATTTAATGAGAAACAATATAGTTTTCTTGATTCATCCATCTAAGACAGAGCCATGTAGAAACCATTACAGGATCTGTTATGGCTATCAACCATTTGTTCATATGGTTAGTTTCTCTTAAAAATCTCTTTTAATCTATTTCTTATGAGCAACTCTTTCCTGGTATACATTTCTTATACTGCTGTAGAGGGAACTAGAAGTAGTACAAGCCAAACTTCATATACAGAAGATTAAGTTCTGCAATGCAAAAACATCTTATACTACTACTTCCAGGGAAGGACACAAATTCGCAATGGGTTTAAACCGGTGGTTCCCAACGTGGGGCACACGCCCCACAGGGGGGCAATTTGATTTTTAAGGGGGGCAATTCGAGAATGAGTTATTAACAGTGAATTTTTTGCATTTCTTAGGGCTCTAGGGGCCTCATATACCGCCGATGCTCCCACCCCTGGCAGCTGCTTGGAGGGGCTCTGCACTCTGAGTGCAAACCGTTCGCACTTAAGTGCAATCTGCCCGTATCACCATCATCACAACCATCAAAGTGCATTTCACTTCATAAGTTTTTCTCACATTTATTTCTTTCATAAACCCTATGCATAAAATGAGTAGTGCAAGCAAGAAAAAAGTTAGTTAGTATTCAGAGGAATATTTAAAATTTGGTTTCATACCCGCTATCCATGATGAACGGTCTCCTTAAAATGATCAAAGTATTACAGAAAAAGCTTCCATTAAAATTTTTATATTTATGCATTTCAGTTCTCTATTATATGTTTTGAAACTTTATTTGCTATTTTTTCATATCACTTCATATTATTATTCTTTTTTTAACAATTTCTTAGTGATTTCTTCCTCAGTACTTCAACTGTCCTTTCGTTCTTTTATTTTTCTCTTTCATGGATGCCATGTTCTTTGGAAGCTTGTTTAGACCAAGTTAATGGTCTTTTAGGCTTCCTCCACGTGAATAGGAGTTCACTTTTTGAATAATAAGAATTATATGTCACGGGGGGGGGCATCAGGTTTTAGAGATGCTTAGGTGGGGCATGGCCAAAAAAAGGTTGGGAACCACTAAACAAACATTTTAATATATGAATAGGCATTTAAGGAAAATCTAATCGCAAAAGCTATGTTTAGCATTTTGGTTTTTTTAGTGCCCTTACTTCTTAGTGCCCTACACTTACTTCTTACAAAAATGTTTTAGTGGTAGAAAATAAAATTAACAGATACAATGTGTAGAAGTTGTGGATTAAATGTAAATATATAAATATATTTTATTGGGAAATGCACTTTTTCCATTGAAATATAAACTTCAACCCTTTTATACTTAATGGATATGGTTAAACACGAAGTATCAGAAAAAAGTGAGAACTCTAGTAAATTATTTATTATGGTTCAATACAAAAATAAATACAGTAAAGATATTACTATGCTGTTAAGTGGGAAAATGATGCAAATACACAATATCTGAGAGAAAAGGTGGATGAGGTAATAATCTTTTATTGGAGAAACTTCTGTTGGTGGGACAAGCTTCCAAGCTTACACAGAGCCCTTCTTCAGATCTGGGAAACTTACTCAGGCATTGTCTATACCAGGGGTCTCCAAACTACGGCCCGCGGGCCGAGGCCCTCTCATCCGGCCCGTGGAGATCTGGGCGGGGGTCAGCGGGGGTCGCTGTCTCAGCGGTGGAAGCTGGCGTGAGGGAGGGTCGGAGGCGAGAGCGGCGCGGGGAGGGTCGGGGATGCAGGCGGGCTGGAGGGCGGGTGATACCCTGTGGAGTCAGCCATCTTCCGCCGCTCCGGCTGCTGTCTGCATGGGCGAGCGAGGGAGAGCCTGGTGCGTGTGTTTGGGAGAGAGAGTGGGAAGGAGCGAGCGAGCGCGCCAGCCAGCCCCGCTCCTTCTGCGGAGCGGCTGGAGCCGAGGGGGTGGAAGGCGAGGGGGGTAGGACGGCCCCCGGCTCCGGGAGCGGGCGGGGCTTCCACGGACACCGAATCCGACGCGGCTCCGGCTCCGGCTCTGGGGGCTTCTCTCGCGTCCCTGCTCATCAGCATCTCCCCCCGCCCAGCGCTCACACGCACACAGCCCGCCTGGGGAGGGGCGGGGGCGCGCTCCGTCCCAGCCCAGCCTCCCCGGCCGGGGCCAGCGCGCTGGGGCCCCGGCTGCCAGGGCTCCTCCGAGACCCCCGCTCGCCAGCCCGAGCTGTGCCGCCGCCGCCGCCGGGCCAGAGAGGCGCAGCAGTGGGGGCAGGTTGGGCTGGGGAGATGCTGCGTGTTCCCCCTTCCCCTGCTCCTCCCGCCCCGGGGCTGGCTCCTGCCCGGCTGGGCGCTCGCCGTCCGTGGGCAGAGCAGCGCGGGAGGCCCGGCCGTGCAGCACTACACGCTGCTCTGCCCCAGCATCCCCCCGGCCGGAGAAACGCCTCCTCGATGCTGGACTGCTTGTTACTCGACCCCTGAGGAAGTGTCTCTCGCAAAGCATCGTGTTCCTAAGCCAGGATCCTGCCTGGCCCAGCACTGCTCCGCTGCAGAACAGTCCCCCGACTCCCAGCCCCTTTAGGTGAACTCATGGCATTGGTCTGGTTTGAAAGCGGCTACACAATTTCACTGATCGAGCTGCCATTGAGTGTTAGACCCCCCCCGCCCCATTTCCCTTTTCCTCCTCCTAAACTTCCAAACCTGGGGGTGTGTTCTGAAAGAATACAGGTGTTCATGTGCAGTGTTCATGTGTAGTGAACAGGTGTTCATGTGTAGTGTTCATGTGTAGTGAACAGGTGTTCATGTGTAGTGTTCATGTGTAGTGAACAGGTGTTCATGTGTAGTGTATCAATGTGTTATTAAATAATAACTGAATAAAATAATATTAAATAAATAATTAAAAACAACATCCATGTTTTGATTCTTTTTTATTTGGACCTCGAGTGTGTTGTCGGCCCCTGAACTGCTATTTGATAGTTAATGCGGCCCTCTGGCTGAAAAGTTTGGAGACCCCTGGTCTATACCAGCGGTCACCAACTGGTGGTCCGTGGGGAAATTTCGGGGCGGGGGGAGGCAAGCGGTGGGAGCAGTGTGCTGCGGCGCGGTGCTGCGCGAGTGTGCCCCTGTGGGGCCGGGGAGGTGAGGCAAGCGGCGGGAGGTGAGGCAAGCGGCGGGACCCCCCCCCCCCCGCCTGGAGCAGGGTGCAGTGGCGCGGCGCCACGAAAGTGTGCCCCTATGGGGCGGGGGGGGGGTGTGAGGCAAGCGGCGGGAGCCCACCCCCCTCCCCGGAGCAGGGTGCAGCGGCGCGGCGCTGCAAGAGTGTGCCCCTATGGGGCGGGGGTGAGGCAAGGGGCGGGAGCCCCCCCCCCAGATAGAAAGCCTCCAGCTACCGCGGCCGCTCCTGCACCCCCCCTCCCCCCCGGCTCGAGCGGCGCGGCATCGCAGCCCCCCCCCACTCGAGCGGGGGGGGGGGGGGGAAGACTTTAGTGGTCCGTGAGGTCTGAAAGGTTGGCGACCACTGGTCTATATTACAACGTGGCTTCCGCCAACCTAAGTCACTCACTACACTGAGAGGCATAGCACTTAGATCGACGTAGTTAGAGCAACCCAGTGTCTGTGTAGACACTGCATTATTTACATTGCTTATGGGCTGCCAGTCCCTTGGTGGGTAGGGGAGCTCCAGCTGTCAGTGCCCTCAAAAAGTTAAATCAGTGGAAGTGCTCCGGGTGAGAGAACACACCTCTGACAGAGGTAGCATACTGTGGGGATGAACAAACATTAAGTGGACTCAATTTGTAGTGTAGACAAGACCTGAATACGTTTCCCAGACCTGAAGAAGAGTGCTGTGTAAGCTTTAAAGCTTCTCTATCTCACCAACGGAACTTGGTCCAATAAAAGATATTACCACTTTGTGTGTCTAATATCCTGGGACCAACACAGCTACAACACTGCATATCACAATGCCTGACTTTTTCTATGAACCTGTGGATCTGTTGACAGTTTAAAATAACTCCAGTGTTGACTTACAGAAAGGGAAAGCAAACAACATTCTGAAAAATTTGCTTTCCCAGAGGTCAAATGCAAGATCAAATGTTTTGTAGTGTTTCCAAGAGTGTGATTCTGCTCAGAATTACATCTCAAGACTTGCTCACTGTATGGATCCAGTTACACTGCTTGCTTATGGGACAAAAGTAAGTTTACTATTTTTTACACTTTGCTGGATAGGCTCTGCAGTGCTATGATGGAGCTGGATTCTATTCATTGCAATACATTAACAGAATTGCTTACTGCAGGGCCAAATTATTCCCTCTATTACACTTATGAAATCCGTCTGAAATCAGTAAGGTTGCACAACTAAATCTGAGGGAAAGGAGTTTGGTCTGTTAGTTACCAGAAAAGAAAACAATACAGATCACCTGTCACATCTCAGAGTGAGTTTTGCAAGGCTGTCTGAGAGTTACTAGGCATAGCAAGTGATGTTTCTGAGGTCTGTTTTGCTGTATGTTTAGGAAAAGTGACAACAGATGATGTCTTCCTAAACATTATTGAAAAACATTTCACAGCAATCTTGTGAGCTGACACCATGCCTCATTTATACCACTTTAAACCATGTACAATACTGCATACCATTCAACACCAACCCTCTATCAAAATACAACTGGGGTGGGGGAGCAGAGGTACAAACTGGTTGCTCAGGATGAGGATGGAGATGTGTGCTGCAGATGGTGGAAGGATAGTATAGAGAAGGCAAAAGATTGAGAAGGAGAACGGAGAACCGGTGGGGTGTTGAGTGACAATTATTTTCTTGCATGATGTCAAGAATCAGAGAGGTAGCTGTGTTAGTCTGGAATAGCAGAGGTAACAAAGTCCTGTGGCACCTTAAAAAGACTAATTATAAAGTTTTGAAGCATAAGCTTTCGTGGGCTAATACCCACTTCGTCGGATGCAAGCAGTGGAAGTGTCCAGAGGCAGGTATAGAAAAGTAGGCAAGAACCAGGTGGGAGGTAAAAAGGTTAGTCCAATTAGGCTGAACCAGCTTGTTATCTCCGATCAGGGAGGGTGGGTTATTCTTCTAGCATTTGAATGGGGGGGGTGAACATGGAGAGAGGAGAAACTATTTCTGTAATTAGCGAGCCATTGTAGGTCTTTGTTCAATCAGAGATTGTTTGTGTTGAATTTGCAAATGAATTGTAGCTCTGCAGTTTCCCTTTGCAGTCTGGACTTGAAGTTTTTTTGCTGCAGTATGGTGACTTTTAAATCTGTAATTGTGTGTCCAGGCAGGTTGAAGTGTTCTCCTACAGGTTTTTGTATATTGCCATTCCTAATATCTGATTTGTGTGCATTTATCCTTTTTCGTAGGGACTGTCCAGTATGGCCAATGTACATAGCAGAGGGACACTGGTGGCATATAATGGCATATATGACATTGGTTGATGTGCAGGTGAACGAACCAGTGATGGTATGGTTGATCTGGTTAGGTCCTGTGATGGTGTTGCTGATGTAGATATGTGGGCAGAGTTGGCATCGAGGTTTGTTGCATGGATTGGTTCCTGAGTTGGAGTTATTGTGGTGCAGTGTGCTGTTGCTGGTGAGAATTTGTTTAAGGTTGGCAGGTTGTCTGTGTGCCAGGACTAAATGCACACAAATCAGATATTAGGAATGGCAATATACAAAAACCTGTAGGAGAACACTTCAACCTGCCTGGACACACAATTACAGATTTAAAAGTCACCATACTGCAGCAAAAAAACTTCAAGTCCAGACTGCAAAGGGAAACTGCAGAGCTACAATTCATTTGCAAATTCAACACAAACAATCTCTGATTGAACAAAGACCTACAATGGCTCGCTAATTACAGAAATAGTTTCTCCTCTCTCCATGTTCACACCCCCCATTCAAATGCTAGAAGAATAACCCACCCTCCCTGATCGGAGATAACAAGCTGGTTCAGCCTAATTGGACTAACCTTTTTACCTCCCACCTGGTTCTTGCCTACTTTTCTATACCTGCCTCTGGACACTTCCACTGCTTGCATCCGACGAAGTGGGTATTAGCCCACGAAAGCTTATGCTTCAAAACTTTATAGTTAGTCTTTAAGGTGCCACAGGACTTTGTTACCTCAATTATTTTCTTGCATTTTATGGCTTGCACCGATGTGTTATGCAGTCTAAATAACCTTACCTCAAGGTTTGTGTGTTGCAACAGATACTAGTCACTAAAAATATGCTGTGTAGGTAATAATATTTTTATATACTTTAGGGCATGAAGTTTCTTCATTATAAGATGTTCCATACTGTATTGAATCAGATGCTTAAAGAAGGAACATGGGAATTACACACTGGGAAGTAATACAAAGTCTCACAGATACAAGAAGAAAATTAAGAAGGAAGTCATTTTTAGTGGGAACATTACTATCGATACCCAATAGGTCTATACATACACCTAGTTGTATGGAAAGACCCAAAGACATGTTAGCTCAAATTTTGATAATTTCCAAAAAAATATGTATAAATATATACAGCAGCAACATTTATTCAGAATGTGTTCAGACTCTTCTATATAATTGTTGTGGTAAAAGTAAATTTTGAAGTGTGCTAGTGAACTTGGTTTACAAACATGGAGGTACTTTTACCTTAGTGTACCAAATAGTAACAAGTCATTGGTTCCATATCTTAATTGACAAGTTGTACTGACATTCGTACCTTCATTATTTGTTGAATTTTCTGCCATCGGGGCTGCACTACTAGTTCCTGCTGCCATATCCAGGAGAGGCTGAATGATCTCTATTTTAAACACTCCATTTTTCTGCCAAAGGTTCAGGACACGAACTATCTTACTCTGTTCAAATAACAGAAAGTATTAATGTATAACAAAATATTTCTAATGCATAAGCTCTAAATTTAGTTCTTGCACATATGAAGAAAGGGGTGACTGGATCAGTGTTCTTCTAGCATGCTCAAGTTTTAGACACAGCTTGATTCCTTATTGCACAGAGTTAGCAGGAACCACACTATTGATCCTTCCCCCCCTTTTTTGTTGGATACAGTAAGAGATCTATGCCCTTCTCTAGCAAACCAAAAGAACAGCAGTGACAATTAAGAGTTGCATCCAGTCACGCAGCCATTCAGGAGAGTTTGATGTGGCCTTTGGAAGAATCCCAGAAGGGGAAAGCAGAGAAGAGCCAAGGAAAAATGAGAAGAGACAACAAAAATGCAGAAGTGAAGTGGGAAAGTTTTACAAGCGAATGAAAGGAAGTGAAAATAAAATGCCAGAACAGAGGAAAAAAGTAAGACTATCTGCATTTCTTTCAGCTACCAATCCAATTAACTGCAACAAGTCCCTCACGAGAAGGATGCCTAAAGAGGAAATAGTTTTGACATTGTCTCCAACTGGACAAAGGCATGAACACAAAGAACAGAAAATAAGTTTAAAAGGATTTTTCACCATCAGGACTTCCACTGAAGTATTACCTCCAATATTGCCACTAACCACACCAAGATGACTATGACATTGCAGTCAAGGCAGAGAACCACCAAATCAGCTTCCATGTAAGCAGGAACAAACAATTAAAAATTCAGCAATTCACAAAACCTAAGAAGTTTTAGCTATACCTTGTCTTCAGATGGACAGAGATATAAATACTGGAATGTGGCAGTTATATTTTTAGAGAATCTTGGCCCAAACACATCCTTGTCTATTCCAAACTGGTGACGAGACTGACGAACAATAGAGTCAATAACATATAATCCAGGGACTTTATATTCTGGTTTGCACTGAAAAGACAGATTGTTCCCAGTTATTGCAGGGTAGCATATACAGTACTAACAGCGTAACCCCCCGTAATGCCTCAATAGGTTTCAGAATCCCTACAAGCAACCTGCACCTTGTACTTAAGATTTTCCTGCAGGTCCCAATAGAACTTTAATTCTACTATTTACAGTTTTCTTTTTACCAATACTATATAAGTATACAAGAAGCTATGTCTAACACTATGTCTAAATCTAATAGCAAACTGTGTTAGTAACATGTACCCGAATAAACAAAGTAGCTAAAATATTTATCTTTGAGAAAGATCGGCATGGCAATACAATTTAAACTTGAGTAAAAGCAATTACATAAAGCAATGATTAATCATGAACAATAGCTATCTAGGCCTTTTCACTAATTGAAAGACAACCTACAAGAAAAAGAATGAACTGTAGCAAACCTATTTATACACATGCAGCAAAAGTTTTACTATTTAAATCAATTTTATACTAATTAATTTGGGGGGGAATAATGTGGGGACTGAAATTAGTTAAGATGATAAATATGGAAGAGGAAATAGTGCATGAGATATTGATCTTAATGCAAAAAGATAGTTCTGTTGTATGTAATAAAAAGGTTGGAATAACTTGGAGAAAGCAGTACCACAAACAATAGATACTCTGAAATGCAAATTGTTTAAATGAGCAAATGTAGAAATCAAGAATATAAAAAAAGAGATGGCTTCCATATGTTACATAAGCATTGTGTCCTGTAATGTTTCTAAAACTAAAATTAATTGGTGGCAGAGGTAGGTAGGAAGGAGATATTTTGAGACCTAGGGCAGAATAGAGGAAAGATGCTTGTGTGTCTTTATGTAGTAAAGATTCACTGTCTCCTTTGCTGCCTTAAGAAGCAGGGTCTGGGACCTGAGCACAACTTCCTCTCTCATTTTCCAATATAAACTACCACCACTGGGACATTAAGCTAGCTCTCACTCACTTTTCAGTCTCTTCCACTAATTTAGAAATCACCAGATGCTTGAAAATAAAATGTTTATCCTTCTGATGTTGCCTTTTTTCATTTGGCATATATTGCTATTTCTTCCTATTCGTCTAATGGAACTTAAATTAACATGTCTGTTGTTCTACTTTTGTGGATGGCGATATATTTAGTCTATTTTTCGAAGTTTCCAGGCACAAGGATTTGTAAGTTAAATTTTCTGGAAACATCAATCATAACAGTAGTAGTAAAGACACACAATCAACTTGAAAAATTAGAAGAATGTGCACTTAAAGCACTCTATCCTTAAATGCCACTGACTATTTCTGTGGTTTTTACAATCACGCTTTTTTTCATCTCCTGTTGCTATGTGAAAGACTCACATGAACAGAGGGAAATGATTAACTATATACAAATTGATGTCAAATGCACATAGAAAAAAATGCTAAAAAAAGTTCTCTCTAAAAATAGAGGTTTTTTCTAATTTTTCAGTACAGCAAGTAGCCTTACATAATACTGTAGTGTTACTAGTTAATAAAAAATAGTGTTAGAGCTCTGGATGTTTAAGTGCCCAGTATCCCATTAAGTAAATATTAAAAATACTATAAAAGCACTTACCTTTTTGATAAACTTCTCTACTATTTGGACTACATGTTTGTAGAGCTGGAAAAAGAGATGTGATCTATTTAATCACGATCTGATTTACAGTGATGCATGATTTCATAGGTATTTTAATTCTTTGTACATATTAACAATTAAGAAAACAAATACATTCTAGTGCGTGATGCACTTCATCTCAAACATTCCTTAAAAAGTCTGCATGGAGAAAATTGACCTTGCCATTGGAAGCATCTCCGATCACACATACATAAAATGAAGGCAGTACTATTCTGACAACTTTTTCCTTTGTTTTTTTTTTTTGTTGTTGTTGTTGTTAAATTTGATGCAATGGGCAACATTTTGATTTTATCAAATACAAACCATGACAAGACTGTAAACCATAGCATCAAAAAATATCACTCTTAAAAGCAATTTGGTGTTACAGTTTTGCAGAGATATTGGCAACATAACTCAATATAAAGAACATTCACACACTTTCCTTTGGAGAAACCCTCCAAAAATCAATTAAAAGAAATATTTACCAAGCTATAAAATTTTAGAAATCATGTAAGAGATACGTCTTTTATAAATCAAGTATAATCCAAAAATAATGCTACTGATATGATCTAAATTTGGGCTATTTCAGTTTTTCTTTCTTTACCTTAATAGCTTTAATGGCAGCTTTAGTAATGAGAATCATCTTTGCTCGGGAGATAGGAGGTTTCATCTCCATGAGTGAAAAGAGCTAAACAGAGAAAATAAATATTTTTTAAAAAAACTGAAGGAAGCAAGTCAGTCAACATAAAAGCCAATGAAGATTCTTGGCAACTGTCATGTAACCAAGCTTGTGTTATAACAAGGCCTAAAAATCAAGAGATTAGTCACTTCAACAATACAATTACAGACTTTAAAGCCAATGTCTGAAGTTGTACAATCAATGTCAGGTTTGGGGGGGGGGGTTGTTTGTTTGTTTTAAAGCCCCATTCATGGATTTAGCAGCTGTTGTCAGAAGATTTTCATGTGTGTCTGATTTACCAGTTTTGAAACTATGCACACATTAATTCATTAAGTCCCAAATTCTAAACTATTTCATGGAATCAATCTGAAACCAAGGGAATAAACTGTAGTTTGATTTCAAGTTAATTAATCCGATAACCATCAGTTTGAGTTTGATCTTGCAGTTTATACTTCTACACAGCTCTGGAATCCAAAAAAGGTTTTCCCATGAGCACAAACTTTTAATCATTGAGACCATCACAAACAAATAACACATCTTCTATTCATCCTGTTACATATAGATATAGCAGTGTACATGCTAAATACCTCCGTTTAACATTCTTGCAATAGTAAGGGTGAGATACTACCACAGAAACTAATTGCATCAATTGCCTTGGTAATTTTCATATACTGAACTACTTTTCATGCTAATATTGCCCAGAGGAAACATTATAAATTCCTCAGAAATCAGGGCCAAGATTTTCGAAAGTAACTAGTGACTGGATGACCAATGTCAAGAGCCTGATTTACAGGATTAACTAATTTCTTCAAATATAATCCAAGCACAACATTTCTGTTTTAACTACTATACATTAAAAGCTGTCAGTGTTGTTCTATTACCACCACCATGCAAGACAAAACAAGGCCTGACTGTGTTAAATTTCTGTAGATACCTATTTTTAAATGAATTTGAACTGTAAAGGGTTTGTAAATTCTAAGATAATCCATTAGTACTCAAAATGTTCTGTAAATTTTGGGAAGGTACACTATTCTCCATGCATAATAAAGCAGGGATTCAAACTGTTACAAGTACAAAATCAACTCAACTTTAAAATGTGGATCCACAACTGGCACCTCTATAATTTAACAGCACTTGATGTGTGAAAGGTTAAAAACTTAACAGAAACATTTTTATTTAGAGTCAAGGTATTTAACAAACACACACACAGTACTCTACCTCTTTAAGGTGATGAGCATTACCCAGAAAGGCAGAGTATTATTATCTCAATTTTGTATAGAAGGAAATTTATAAACCCAGATTAAGGCTGGGTCTGCACTGCCAACTTTTATCAGTATAATTACATTGCTCAGAAAATCCACACTCAATCTAACTCCCAGTGTAGACAGCGCTATGTTGATGGGTGAGCTACCATTGATACAGCTGCTGTCTCTCAGGGTAGGTCTTCACTACCCGCTGGATCGGCAGGTAGCGATCGATCTTTTGGCGATCGATTGAGCGCGTCTCAACTCCCTGTCAACTCCGGAACTCCAGCTTGCTGCAAGACACAAGCTGGAGTTGATGGGGGAGTGCGCCGCTGACATGAGGACAGCAGGTAAGTCTGCTGAAGATATGCGGACTTTAGCTACGTTATTCACGTAGCTGAACTTGCGTATCTTCAGTCAACCCCTCCCCCTAGCGTAGAACAGCCCTCAGAGAGTTGAAATAAACTCTCTTGTTGGTGTAGGTACGTATCACCTTCAATAAGTGTAGACAAGCCCTAAGTAACAGATCCAGGAGAGGAAATTCAAGCATCTTCTATCCTGGTGCTGCTTCACCCCTTCTGTGAAAACGCCTTCCCACCCTCACCCACCACCTAATCACAGTAGAATTCTCCCACTGCCCACACAGCAGTACTTCAGCAGTCTGGGGATGTTATAAACTTTGAAGACTGAGAAGCCCTAGAGATAACAACTGTTGAGGTGGATAGAAAAGGTGCAGAAGAGAGAAGAAAAACAACTAACAGCTAATTCACACCAGCACTTAACTGTGCTGCTTTTGCTATATTAATAACTATACTGAAGTCTAGATACACATACATCATCTATGTCACAATAAGCTATTTTACCTCAAAGAATAACGCACTAGAAGGACTATACCATCAAAGTTGCCCCAACTCTCCTGCCTAGCCTCCTCTCCCAGGCCTCACTGCAATAAAAAAAATAAATCATGGTAGTGAGTCTCTGAGCCCAGGTCAGCTGGCTCAGGCCAATGGGGCTAAAAATAGCAGTGCAGCTGTTTGGGCTTGCTTGAGCCCAGGCTCTCAGATCCTCCTCCTCGTGGGGTCTCAGAGCCCAAGGTCCAGTCCAAGCCTGAACGACTACACTGCAATTTTACAGCCCCACAGCCTGAGCCAGTGTCAATCAACACAGGCTGTGCCATGCATCTTTTACTGGAGCATAGACATACCCTTTGAGGAAATGTCACTATTGCTCCCCCTCCAACCTAAGAAGATGTGCCCAACCACTTTTTATCCTCCCCCTTTTAGCTCCTGCCCTCTGTCATTAAGTCCATTTCATTAAGATCTCCGTGTCTCTTAAAATGAATGTTTGCTATTCCTTCCCATTATCCTTGCATGTCTATAGTATTCCAGAGTTCAGACTAAGGGGATATGAATATCAGAGCACCCCAAAGTGCTGCATTCTATCTCCCCTGTGTGTATGCAAACTTATAAGGTCTTGAGTTTGTACGTCCGAACTCAGAGCCTGTAAGTTCACATCTGCAGCATCCAAGCCCTGCTAGTCACATCCCCTTAGTCCAGGGGTCTCAAACTCAAATGACCACGAGGGCCGCATGAGGACTAGTGCACTGGCTCGAGGGCCGCACCACTGACACACACACACCCCCTCGCTGCCCTGGCTGTGCCCCCACTCCACCCCTTCCATGAGGACTAGTGCACTGGCCCGAGGGCCGCACCACTGACACACACCCCGCCCTTGCTGCCCCAGCTCCGCCCCCACTCCACCCCTTCCAAGAGGTCCCACCCCTGCCCCACCTCCTCCTCTGAGCACGCAGCTCCCCATTCCCTCCTGGAAAGCACTAGGCACCACCAACAGCTGTTTGGCAAACAAAGCAAGAGCAATCTAGGAAGTCCAGAGCTAGAAACACACGCGGCCCAGCCAGGCAGCAGAGAAGCCTCCACTTCTGGCCCCTCCGTCCTGCAAACTGCTATGGGGGGACCGGGGGAGGGGGGGGGGCGCCAGGAAGCTTGGCGGGCCGCAGGGAAGGGCTTTGCGGGCCGCATGTGTCCCCCAGGCCGCATGTTTGAGACCCCTGCCTTAGTCTGATTGTGAGGCAATGTAGACAGGTCCTAAGTTGCTGCTTACTATGGGCAGCAGTATGAAATTGACATGATTCTTGTAATGGAAAAGCCTGCAAGTCGCAAGTCTCAAAATATCCTATAGACATGGGAGAGCTCAAGGTTAAAAAAAAAACAAAAAAAACTCAGCTATATTTCAAAAAAAGAAAATAAATGAGCTATTATATAAATGATTCTACTCCTCGGGGCTGTGTAATACAGGAATCCGAACGTAGTAAATATCAGTTAAAAAGGCCCTAATACCAGGATCGTCATCTCCAATAAGAACCCATTAGCCAAACACAACAAAGGAACAAGGAGAATTCTCTTATGAACAGTTTAACCTAAAACAGAACTGTATACACCATATTAGCTCTTTTTTCTAGTATAATTGTTGAAGTCTGAGATCCTGGTAAAATGTTTAATAGCCCATTTCAGAGGCTGACAGATTTCTGCTCTCTTTCCAATTACTATGGGAGAGAAAAAACAAAAATAAATAGGTTTAGTTAAATAACGAATAAAATTATGGACTAAATACTTGCAGGCACAGAAAACAACCACCAAGCTTTCAGCATAGTTACCAAAACAAAAAAACCCAACACTGACAGTAATTAAATACTGGAAGAATAAACAAGTACATGTTTGTTTCCTTAACTAGATTCTTAGTCCAGAAAGTATTTTATTTCAGCAGCATCTTCCTTCAGGAGCTAGTAGCCCAGTAACATAGAAGAGCCAGCCACCACATACAGCTGTTGAATCCATTCTCTGTGTGTTATCATCAACTCTTTGAGCCAGGTAATTTTTAACCCAGGAATTTGGATGATCTTTCCACACAAGGCAAATTCCAGCTCCAGATTGGCTTTAACCAGTCAACATTTCAAATCAATAGATACATTCCAAGATAGCATCCATCTCTGGCTGCCGGGAAGGAGTAGTATGGCTAACTAAACATTTCATATCACCTGCTAGTTAGCTTTACACAATGAATATGTTCCTTCCCTTTATTATTTTGAAGCTCAATCTCTTTTTTACTAAGTTATTACACATTCCTTCTTTGAAGTCACTGTTGGATGAACGAAGACAATGCCAACACTGATTTCCCTGAATTTTAGCATAAAAATATTGAAAGAAAGTAACCATTAGCATGGAGATTTCTAAATTGTGATTCTCCCACCTGCCCTTGCTGGTATAACACTAAGAGCAGAGTCTTGATGCAGCTATGGTCAGGAGGCAGACAGAAGGAAAGAACAGTACAAGGAGAAGGATCCACTTCTTTCTTCCAAGGAGGAGTTGTTCCAGCTGAGAAAGCAATCAGCCTCCCATCATGAGTGCAAAAGAAGCTTGTGTCAAGGCACTGTCCTCAGGAACAGCAGTTATTTCAGGAGTCTAATAAAAAAAGAACATGTAACTTGGGAAGTGCCAAAAGTAGCCATGGACCCAAGAGGAGGCAGGATTCAGGCTTGAAGATCAGGAGACTGCTACTAGAGATGATGTGATACCGCTAGGAATCAGAGAAGGATCCAAGGAGCAGGCAAGCACCCAGTAGGTAGGAAGTGGGAAACCAAATATAAAGCAGCATATGAGGTAGGAGTTGGTAACATGGGGTCATTATCTAAAGAGCAAGAGAAGCAGGAATTGAGGCCTAGTAAAATAATCCACAAGAAAGAAAGAAATGAACAAGGACCTTGAGAAAAACACAGCTGGGCAGAGAACTTGGTAATACTGCCTGTGTTGCTGCAGACAGCACTTCTCAAGCTTGAACTGAGTGGTGAGGCCACCACAAGCAATATTCCCAAAAGGGACTCAAAGTGCATACATGGGGGGGGAAACTGGAGGTGGAAAGATATGGACCAAATTTAAATGCAAGTCTAAATTAATGAAGAAAAGCTATTTTAAAAATTGCACTTACAATTTGTAACTAGCCCTTGGGATGGAATAAACAAAAAATCTGTTTCCTTCCCTATTAATTTTCACATACCCCATTAAAATAAACATGGTGATTTGCAATTTTAGAGTTGATTGCGATTGCTAAACTGTGGAAGTTAAATAAAAACGTGGCAAAACAATGTTTTAAAAAAATCAAATTGTGTGTTTACCAACCCTGTTAGTACTACTATGAATTTGTTTTGGAGTAAAATTTCACTGTTACAACAGGGATGTGTTAACATTAGGGTTTATGTACTTTCCACTTGTGAGTGGGAATGTCCCACTAGACTTTTGGATCTTTTGTTATATACATTGAACCCAAATCAGGGTACATCAAGAAAAACTACTGTCAAATATTAGTAGAGAAGAGCATCATTCTAATAAAATTTCCTACAAGAAATGTCCAATTTCTCAATTTGAAAAAAGTGTCTTAAAAATGTAACCTCTTAATCAGTTTAAGAAACAGTACTTCGATAACCATGTAAAAAACTTCAGTTTTTATTTTTATGGCAATGTATATTGATACAATTAGCCAAAGACACAAATGTAAAGCGTTCAATCAGCAGTGTCCAATAGAAATTCGATGCTAGCCACACTTGTGGTTTTGAAATTTTATTTAGCCACATTCTAAAAAAGCCACATGCATTAGCCACAATTCAATAGCCTGTTAGCCACATATGGCTAGTGGAGAATGTATTCAATACTGTTGTATTAGAGAGTACTTTAAATTTACTTCCTCATAACAGGGATATTTCCCTACAATCCTTTCCCCACCAGGTAACCAGAACTAAAACAGATTTTCCTCCTTCCTCACTCTTCAGTGGAGACAATCATATTCTATGTGGATCACACTTTAGGTTTCATAATTGTTCCTCAACCCCATCCACAGCTACTGACCTCACAGACTAAAGAAATGAGACATGGAGTCAAACTCCCCCCTCAGCATGTTCCATTTCCTTGCCTGTCCCCGTGGTTGCATGGCGCCACAGATACTGAGTTTGGCAAACCAAAGCCACACTAGAATGAAGCTGAGGCACTGGGGAGGGAACTGAGTAACAAAAAAATACCCCCATCATCTAGGACGTTGAGGAAAAAAACAAAGTCAGGGTGAATACAAATAAAATAAAGCTGCTTTATTTTAAAAGGGATATTGTCAGCCTGAAGACCACAGAGGGTTGAGGTACTATACACCTGCCCCTGAATTCTGCTGATTTCAGTATTTTTAAAACATAGGTTTCTTTCTCCCATTTTATTGTGGGAGTGTTTCACACAACAGGGAAAACTGACTATGTACAAATGCTGTCAAATCCATGAAATAAAAAAGCTGAAAAGAAAATTTCTCTAACCTTTCACTTAGTAGTAGTCTTAATTGTTACTAGTAACAATAGTAGGAAAATAATGTGATTTTTATTTTGCAGTCTCAAATACTATCCCCAAATTAGAGTTTAACAGGAAATTCCAAAACTTGTGTAAATTTGAAAGTCAGTGTGTGGTGGGAGTACAGCAAGCATGAGAGCCTTTTTACAGACAAGTGAAATTAAAGCCCTACTTTTCTTTGTTACTGCTATTTTTGCAGCCTGCTGTGCTATGAAAATGAAAGCAGTTATTAAATAGCTTACTGAACTTAAACCAGATGAATATAAAGTACTTACATTCATATGCAATCCTGCATACTCTTCCTTAAACTGTTAGCAAATAAAGAGTTCTGTAAAATATTCACAAAACCAATGCTCACAAAGCTTAGAAGGAAAAGTGTTACCACCTCATTTTCCAGGCTAATAAATACAACCAAACAAGAGGAACCAAACATCTGAACATTACTGGATTTCTAAATAGCTAATGTCAAACAGGCTACAGTCACACTGACTAACCTACAAATATAAATATATCTGTAAAAGGGGGAAATAATGTAGGGAATAATCCTATGGAGGCAGGAGGATGGACTAGATGACCTACCAGGTCTTTTCTAACTCAGCATAAAAGCTGCCCAGGCTCACACACAAAGATTGAAAAAAGTACCTGACAAATTTTCCCTCATGGCAAAGTATACAAGAATTGCATTAATTTCACTCTACAACTTATTTTGAGAAGCTACTATGTTTGGAAGTAGCAGAGAAGCAGTGTTCTGAGACAAAGGATGAAAAAGCATTTTTTTACCCCATGACCTGATCTTAGAACCCTTAGGAAAAAGTCCAACTCTGTACATAGCAGATCCCCAAAAGAGCAGCGAAACAAAATGTAAGAATTCTGTCCGCTTCCCTCTGCCAAAAACTGTCTGTTGCCAATAAAACTGTGGAGGTGGACACACTGCAGTGCCACTTTTGATGACAAAACTTTTCAGTTTTGGTATCAAAATAAAATCACCTCGAGAAGAGAAAGTTTTTTGCAGAAAAATTCAAGAGACGAAGTGTCAGGGTATATGCTGCCATTATGTCAACATAACTGGCCTCCCCCAGTATCCCAGAATGCCAGTCGTGACCACTCTGCTCATTGTTTTGAACTCAGCTGTCCTTCAGACGTGCCCCTCTTCTTTCAAAGTTCCAGAAGCTTTGACATTCCTCAGCCTGGGAGCTCACAAAGCAGCTTAAGAGGCTGTGGGAGAACTAGGAAGGAATCAGAACCATTAATGTTGCTCTCACCAGCACACTCCCCCACTTCAGTTGAAAAACAGCTGGCAATCTAGTAGAATGCCCATGGAAACATGACTGAGAACCCTGCATTATGTGATGCTGTACCTCCCCCATAAATGCTGTACCTCCCCCATAAGGCATTGCAACCCTTCCCAAAGCACCGTGGCCAGTTGCACAGTGGGATAGCTACCCACAATGCACTGCTCTGTGTTGATGCAAGAGCGATGCTGGCAAACAGGTGAGATTGAAAGGGGATCTCCTGCTCAACATGAGTATTAACCTTGGGGTGAGCAAGTTGGTTTGGCTGTTTGAAATAAACGGAGAGAAAACGAAATACAGTTAATGGTCAACTGGGATTGTGTGTTTGGGGACAGTTTGAGCCTTTGTTCCCTTGCTCAGCCTGAATCAGCCTTGTGATCTCCCTCCCCGGGTGATTAACGAGGAAGTAGAAATGACCTATGAGGGAAGGCCTTAAAAGCCAGAGACTAAGCGACCAAGGGGAGCTAGCGAACAGGTAAGTTTTTGTAGGAGGGAGTCATAATATATCATTATGGTTAGGAAGGTCCACATCACCAATGCCAACACTGCTCCGGTCTCCTCCACCTGCACCTGTATCCAGAGAGAGAACCTAACCATGGATGCCTCTACCCAGATCCTGGTGTGGCCTGCACTTCCCACTCTCAGAAAACCAAGCTGGGGGGACCATCCAGTGTGAGGTGGATAGGCTGAGGAGCATCCATGCATACAAAGAATAAACTGACATTCATATGGAGACTTCCAAGGCTGAGGATGCTATCCAGCTACAGAGGACTTCTGTCTTTTCTCCAGGGGCAGGAGAACAAGGCTCTGCTAAAGGGAGGACACTGGCTGCTGGTTACTTTTGGCAGGAGGCAGTGCTCCACCCCTACTCCCAACCAACCCACCATGGTGATAGAGAACTGTTATGCTGCTCTGGCAACGAGTGATGAGGAATCACCTCCAAAGGTTGAAGAGGAGAAGCCATGTGCCCCCAAGGCTGGGAGGATCACAGCCACCACTCCCAAGAGGAAACACAGGGGGATGGTGGTTGGTGACTCTCTTTTGAGGGAGACAGAGGCATCCACCCATCTGTCGCCCTGAACTGGTATTCCAGGAGGTATGCTGCCTGCCAGGGGCCTGTATCCGAGACATTACGGAGGTGATTGTCGAGGATCATATGGCCCTCTTACTACTACCCCCATGCTACGTATTTTTGTGGGCACTAATGATACTCCAAGGTCTGACCCTCAGCAGACCAGAAATTACTACAGGGCTCTGGGGGTGAGGGAATTGGGAGCACAGGTGGTCTCTTCGGTCCTTCCAGTCAAGGGCAGGGGCCTCAGCAGAGACAAATGCATCCTGGGGATGAATGCCTGGCTGCAAGGATGGTGTCGCCAGGTGAGCTTTGACTTTCTTGATCACAGGATGCTGTTCCAGGAAAAACTACTAAGCAGAGATGTGGTCTACCTATTGAAGACGGGGAAGAGCATATGTGGCTACAGACTGGCTAACCTAGTGAGGAGGGTTTTAAACTAGGTTCAACGGGGGCAGGTGACCAAAGACCACAGGTAAGTCAAAAACATGGAGACCTGGGAGAAGGATCAGAATCTGGGGGGAGCATAGGCTGTTATAGGAGAAATAAGGGAGACAAGACAGAAGTACAAATACGTTAGAAGCAAGCAGAAGACCAAAGACAGAGTAGGCCTGTTAATCACTATGGGGGGAAAGTTGGTAACAGAAAATGTGGGAATGGCAGGGTGCTTCATAATTTATTTATTTCAGTTTTCACCAAGAAAGTTGGTGATGATTCGATGTCTAACATAGTGAATGCCAGTGAAAATGAGGTAGGATCAGAGTCTAAAATAGGGAAAGAACAAGTCAAAAACTACTTAGACAAGTTAGATGTCTTTAAATCAACAGGGCCTGATGAAATGTGTCCTAGAATACTCAAGGAGCTGACTGAGGAGATATCTGAGCCATCAGAGATGATCTTTGAAGTCATGGAAGATGGGAGACATTCCAGAAGACTAGAAAAGGGTAAATATAGTGCCCATCTATAAAAAAGGAAAATAAGGACAACCCGGGGAATTACAGACCAGTCAGCTTAACTTCTGTACCTGGAAAGATAATGGAGCAAATAATTCAATAATCAATTTGCAAACACCTAGAAGATAAGGTGATAGATAAGAGTCAGCATGGATTTGTCATGTTAAACCAACCCGACAGCTTTCTTTGATAGAGAAACAAGCCTCGTATATAGGAGGGGGGGAAGGGGGGAGTGGTAGATGTAGTATATCTTGACTTTAGTAAGACTTTTGATATGGTCTTGCATGACCTTCTCAAACAAACAAGGGAAATACAACATAGATGGAGCTACTATAAGGTAGGCGCATAACTGGTTGGAAAATAGTTCCCAGAGAGTAGTTATCAGTGGTTCACAGTCATGCTGAAAGAGCATGAGTGGGGTCCCACAGGATCGGTTCTGGGTCCGGTTCTGTTCAGTATCTTCATCAATGATTTAGATAATGCCAGAGAGAGAGTACACTTACAAAGTCTGTGGATGATACCAAGCTGGGAGGGGTTGCAAGTACTTTGGAGGACAGGATTAAAATTCAAAAGGATCTGGACAAACTAGAGAAATAGTCTGAAGTAAATAGGATGAAATTCAATAAGGACAAATGCAAAGTATTCCACTTAGGAAGGGACAATCAGTTGCACACATACAAAATGGAAAATGACTGCCTAGGAAGAAGTACTGCAGAAAGGGATCTGGGGATCATAGTGAATCACAAGCTAACTATGAGTTAACATTGTAATGCTGTTGCAAAAAAAGCAAACATCATTCTGGGATGTATTAGCAGGAGTACTGTAAGCAAGACAAGAAATAATTCTTCCATTCTTCTTTGAGCTGATTAGGCCTCAACTGGAGTATTGTGTCCAATTCTGGGTGCCACATTTGAGGAAAGATGTTGACAAATTAGAGAAAGTCCAGAGAAGAGCAACAAAAATGATTAAAAGGTATAGAAAACATGACCTATGAGGGAAGACTGAAAAAATTGGGTTTCTTTATTCTGGAGAAGAGAAGACAAAGGGGGCATAACAGTTTTCAAGCACATAAAAAGTTGTTACAAGGAGGGAGAAAAATTGTTCTTTTTAATCTCTGAGGATAGGACAAGAAGCAAATGGGCTTAAATTGCAGCAAGAGTGGTTTAGGTGGGACATTAGAAAAAAATTCCTATCAGACTGGATAAGCACTGGAATAAATTGCCTAGGGAGGTTATGGAATCTCCATCAATGGGGATTTTAAAGAGCAGGTTGGACAAACACCTGTCAGGGCTGGTCTGGATAATACTTACTCCTGCCTTGAATGCAGGGGATTGGACTAGATGACCTCTCGAGATCCTTTCCAGTTCTATGATTCTAAGAGCTGCTAGTGTGGATGCACTCTGCTGGCATCAGGAGCACAGAGTGGACATGCAAAGCATTTTAATTCAAGTGCCATAACTTTTGTTGACAATTCCGCAGTGTAGACAAGGCCTTAAACACCAGCAGCTGGCCTTTGTGAACAGTATATTGCCTTTGACCACTCCACCTCCCAACTTTGATATCGACTCCTGGCTACAAAGTTTTTGGTGATTTTTTTTCAAGCCTTTTTTAGGGACAAGAAAAAACAGTACAACATATTATAGACTAGTGTAAAAGCCCATGTACACGGGCCAAAGTGCTTAATGAAGGAATTTTCAGATTATTAATATATAATATTAATATTAATAATTAATTAGTTAATTGGGGCAGCATTCCAGCCTTTTTTTTTTTTCTTGTTGCTTGGGGGCCAGCCCTGCAGATGCTCATCCACATAGACGTTATCCGGCCCCAGCAGCGCCACAGGCTGACACTGAAGTCCAGGTGGAAGAGCTGCAGCGGGTGGCCAAAACTGGCCCTGGGGTCCAGCAGCAGCAGTACGGGGGGTGCCCTGTGGCCACTGTGGTGCACGCTGCTGGCTGAGCCATCGGGCAGGCTCCGACACATGGAGTGCAGGACACTTGAGCTGGGAGCCACCCCGCAGGGCGCCCAGAGCCACCCCGCAGGTGTCGCAGGGCAACTTCCCTCCAGTGGCACAGCCGGGACTGGGCGAAGTGGCCCGAGCCACCCAGGGGCTGCAGTAGGGGGCCAGAAGCAACAGCAGGGCCATAGAGAGGACCGGTGCCCAGGGTGCTGCCATGCGGGGCCCATGTCCCGCTCTCCAGTGCTCCGCTCCCCGCTGGCCGCTCCCTCTGGGGCTGCCCTATCCCGGCTCCTCAGCCCCCTGCTGGGACAGTCCCCCTGGCTCTGCCCTCCTGATTCCCGGCCAGTCCTGGATTTTGGGTGGTCGGGCAATGCCAGACTGCACTATCCACGGGCCATGCCGGCTAGCTGTGCAGCCTGGCCGGGGCGGGGAGTGCTGATCCCCTCGGCTGTGCCCAGACTCTGCAGCGGGGCAAGAGAGGGAGCCGTGGCCTCGTTGCAGGGTACGGGCTGCTGCCCTCCAGCTGGGGGTTCACGTCTCCTGCGGGCCAAACGGCCCCTGGCTGGGGTCAGCCCCGGCTGCACTGCAGGGGCAGGAACAGGGGCTCGCCTCTGCACGCAACTTGACCCGGCCTCTGTACTGAGTTGCCCAGCAAAGTGCATCCTCTCCTGGGGGCGCTGCAGAGAGACCGGCCTTGCCGCTGCCTCTGGCCGTGCAGGGAATGAGCTGTGCAGAGAGTGTCACTGGCTGACAGGCAGCCCCCAAGCACCTGCAGCCTGCCCTGCCCCAACTGCCAGCAGCAGAACCAGGAGCACCGGTTCGCGGCGGCGCATGTGTGGTGGCCATTTTGTGCTGCTGAACTACAACTCCCAGCGGTCCGGGCCGTCTCTACTGTGCATGACAGCTTCGGACAAACATCCTCTGGCCTTTTATTATATAGGATATCTTCAGCAGACTCTCAAAGAATGTTCCTAAGTGAGTCTAAGTTTTCCAACAAACGTGTTGAAAACAAAATCTCCAAAAGCAGGTCTTCCATAGTCCATGTATACTGCCACTTACCCACAAATTCCAAATCAATTTCTCCAGCACAAGGAAGTTTTATTTTAAGGCAAACTCATCAAGGAAATATAATGAAGAATAATTTGAAAGTGTTTTTAGTACATCAACTACAGCCTAATATCAAAGAACAAGGAAGTGAGGTACAATTCCAGAAACAATTATAAAGATAGTCTACTTTTTTACATTTTGACAAGGAACAACGAAGGTAGAAATACCAATATCCCCATATGAAGTTAGGGCAAAGGATAGTGGTAAACACTGAAAGTTTTTAAACTGAAGTTTGCAAAGACAAGAAAAATATATTTTGGGCTGGACAAGATCTTAAAAAAAATACAAGTACCACATATACCTACATCTTTTGGGAAATAATAAGTGTGAGAAAAAATTATACATATGATACTATTGAACAGAACTCTCTTCAGGTTCAGTAGCTTCCACCAGTATTAAATACCGTAGCACACAAAAATGAAGCTGTGAAGGTCTGCAAACTGCTTTAAGGAGCTCTAACAATTACCCACTTTTCAGAAAGAGGTCTATGCCTGATGTGACAAGTCTCAAACGTCTGAGTTAGTAGTTCTTCACATCAACATCAGTTACTTAATTGGCCAGCAGCAAATGCTGAAAACTGGGCATCTGGCATCCAAGATTAAGAGTATCTTTCTACATACACAACCAGGACCTGACTTTCAGAAGAACTGAGCACGCAAACAACTCCACTGAAGCCAATGAGCAATACAGGCATTGAGAACCTCTGAAAAAATCTTTACCTTTAGTAATAAAAATCAACCTACTACATTACATCTGATGAGGTGCTGAGACAATAAAGAAAGTGTTCCTAAACAATACTATGCTGTTGCTTGCTTGACTGCTTGTATAGTCTTGTTCTAAACATATAAATAAGAAGTCTTCATAAAAATTAGCACATAAGGACTCCTAGAACAGATTTTTTTCTACAAGTGTGTTGAATACATTTAAATTACAGTTATAAATATTTTTCATTGACAAAATTATAGGTTATTCAAATACAATTTTAGATATTTGATCATATGTCTATGCAAAATTAACTGAATATTTGCAGGAAGGGATGGAGGAGGAAGGAAAGAAGAAACATAACACTTATGCCAACAAAGCAACAGTAATACTATTGGATCATCAGACTGAAAAGGTCTAGCTCAGATGTGGGCAAACTTTTTGGCCCGAGGGCCACATCGAGGTTGAAAATTTGTACGAAGGCTGTCCCTCCACAAACAGCCTGGGCCCGCTCCCATCTGACCCCCTCTCACTTCCTGCCTCCCCTCAGAATCCCCAACTCATTCAAACCCCGCTGCTCCTTGCCCCCTGACTGCCCCCTCCAGAGACTCCCTCCCCAAACTGCCCCCCCAGGACCCTCCCCAAGCCCCCCCTGCTCCCTGTCCTGACCCCTATCCATGCCCCCGCCCCCTGACACACCCCTGTGACTCCCACACCCTATCCAAACTTTCCCCTGTTCCCCATCCCCTGACCACCCCCACCGAGAACATATGCCCCATCCAACAGTCCCCTGGCCCAACTGCCCTCCCTGGCCCCCTTACCACGCTGCTTGCGGCCCAGCCAGAGCCAGACACACTGCACCGCTCTCCTGGAGTAGCATGCATCCCCGCCACCCCAGAGCGCTGCCCACATGGCGGCGTGGCTCTGGGAGAGCAGGGAAGGCCAGGCAGTGCTGGGAGCAGCCTCCCTCGCTGGGAGCTCAGGTGAGCCGGTCAGGACAGTCCCGTGGGCCGGGTGTGGCCCACAAGCCGTAGTTTGCCCACCCGTCCTCTAGCTATGAAGTGAGCTATAGCTCACGAAAGCTTATGCTGAAATAAACTAGTTAGTCTCTAAGGTGCTATAAGTATTCCTGGCTTTCTTTATAAAAATGAATGGATCCAGGGTATACCTGCTGGCTAGAAGCCTGGTCCTCACCCTACCACAAATACCCAGAGCTACTGAGAAAAAAGAAATGTTGGAATTCCTACAAAATGTCTGCCCTTGAGCTGTGGTTCAATGGATCCATCATTAGTATCAGCCTGATATATGAACTGTATCCCACCCTCTGACTCCACCTCAACCAAGCTTCACAATCATCATCACTGCATATCAACATTAAATTGTTCATTAAAACTTATACTCTGTGTATATTTTATTTTTATAAATAAAATATATACAGAGTATAAGTTTTAAACAAAATCTATAATACATAGTATAGTCTTTTATCTGGTGAAAAAAAAATTATCTGGAACATAACCCCCCTCCTTCACACTAATTCTTATGGGGAAATTGGATTTGCTTAACATAGTTTCGCTTAAAGTCGCATTTTTCAGGAACATAACTACAACATTAAGTGAGGAGTTCCTGTACAGTAAATGAAGGACCAAACTTAGTCCAAAATTCTGATATAGTACAACTACCATACCTTTCTAACTGTGAATATCTACTCATCTTCCTAGGTACCCCTCTCCCCTCAATGTACATCCCCTGCTGCTGCACATGCACTCAGAATAACCCCTAAGGATATCTGGAGAGTAGCCCTGGCATGATCCCAGCCTATGCCTACACAGTGCCATAGTGCGGACTACAGGGGCATCAACTGCAGAATACACTAGAGATACGCTATAACTGTCCCCATGTTGATGCTACTGCTGCAAACTAAAAACTACCTAGTTCACATTAAGATACTCTTTGGTGTACTCTGCAATTTACACCCCTATAGACTGCACTGAGATGGAGTGTAGACATGCCCGTTTCATTCTACTGCCCTTGCAAACATGAGAAACATGCTTTCTGCAGGAGCAACAAAGACTGAGCTTCAATTGCCTTTTCAACCAAGATGGCCAGGAGAGAGAAACAGCAATGTTAGTCTTTCTTCCTAGCATCAGAGATTGGTAACTATGCCTCTCCTGCTCTTCCATACATGTAAAATAACGAGGACTGCATCAGTTTCCATAAACCACTGCACTAGCTGGAGAAACACTGTTCAGGATCTCTAATAGAATTCTCTCAATATGGACTGGCGGGAACAGAACACAGGAAATCCATGTTTCTGTACCAAGTTTAAAATCTCAAAACCAGACAAATCATGGACAGAAACTTTGTCAATGTAGAACTAAGGTTGCCTGGTGGTATACGATGCTTTTCACAATTCTAAGTTCAGCAAAACAAAAATCTAAAAAACAGAAAAAAAAAAAAAAGAAAAAAAAAAGCAATCAGGTGCTTCAAATTCAAACTTTTGAAAAGTGGGAACTACAGATTTTAGGCATGCACCTACATAATCTGAACTCTGCTCTCTCTGAGTGATGCCCCAATATGCCCATAACACATTCATGCATTCTCTTTTGCACGGTACCTAACAGGAACTACCTACATTGCTCTACATTTAGACACATAGTCTACCCCACAAAAAGAACATTTCATCTGCTAAAATCTATAACCCCTTCACCCTTATGCACAAGATGCCATCTAGCATTCCTTTCATTAAATGCACAGATCACATTCTTCTCCCACCAGCCTGTACCCTGCTACTGACAGAACCTACACAATTCAATACTGAAAGGAGGAATATTGGATCTCTCGATATACATGCATCTCTTTCCTTTGCATTGACACTACTACGAGAGCACAGCCCTCCAAACCCACATATCACAATCACAGCTTTTCCAAACTACAGTAAACCCTCGATTTAACGGACCCCGATTTAACGGACTTCGGATACAACAGACAAAATTTCCCGATGCATCCGAAATCCGTTATTGGGGGCTGCCGGCTCCCGCCCCGGGGAGCCGGGCGGCCGGGTTGACAGCTCCCGCCCGGCTCCCCGCAGCGGAGAGCGGGGCGGGAGCTGTCAAACTCCCCCCCCCCCCCCCCGGCTCCCCGCAGTGGGGAGCCAGGCGGGGGGGTTGACAGTTCCCGCCCGGCTCCCCGCAGCGGAGAGCGGGGCGGGAGCTGTCAAACCCCCCACCCCGCAGCGGGGAGCCCGGCGGGGGGGCTGACAGTTCCCGCCGGGCTCCCCGCTGTGGGGAGCCGGGCGGCGGAGTTGACAGCTCCCGCCCGGCTCCCCGCAGCGGGGAGCCCGGCAGGAGTCCCGTCCCCCCCGCCCGGCTCCCTGCAGCGGGGAGCCAGGCGGGGGGGTTCACAGTTCTCGCCCGGCTCCCCGCAGCGGGGAGCCAGGCGGGCGGGCTGACATCCCATTGCAGAGAGCCGGGCGGGGGGGTTGACAGCTCCCGCCCATGATCAGTAAAACCTCTATATAAGGGACTAATTCGGGTGAGGGGGTGTCCGTTAAAGCCAAAAGTCCTGTTATTTAATGATTTTAAAAAATTATTAAATAACGGACTTTTGGCTTTAACGGACACCCCCTCGCCCGAATTAGTCCGTTAAATCGAGGTTTCACTGTACTCCAATTAATCCCTCCACCATTCAGTATAGCTACACCTAACACACTGAATGCAAATGAAATGCATACAGATAATTCCCAGTAGCTATGGCCAGCACAAAGGAGGGGAGAGTTAAAGTTGTGTTGATGTATTCCTTACTTAGACTTCTGCAAAGCAGGAAGTCTGAGTTGGAAATACTTGGTTTCCACATGTTTGAGTGACTGACCTTGACCTTCTTGAAAGCTACAATATATCACTGGGCAATCTTAACTCTATGTTAATTAATTTTATTGCCAGTGAATTTTCTAGTTTTTTCAACAGAAAGAAAGAAAAACAAACAGAAAGTTGTGTCATTGGTAAGGGCCGATAGTCACTTAGGCAATTGTATTGATCATGTAGGTTTGCTGTAGGGATGCTACTATGGCCAGGTAAGGATAGTACCTAGATCTTATATGGCACTTTTCATCAGTAGATCTCAACACCACTTTACCAAGTAGGGTAATGTCATTATCCCCATTGTACAGATGGGGAAACTGACACAGAGAAATGATGTAACTTGGCCATCATCATCCAGCAGGCCATTGGCAGAGCTGGGAACAAAGCCCAGATTCTCTGAGTCTCAGACTCCAGTCCCCTCTTCTTTCCATCACATCACACAGTTGATATGTGATTCCTAAGGCCCCACCCTCTACTACTTTGTTATTGTGGATTTGGAATAATGGTTCTACTCTAAGAAGTTTGGAGTGTGTAACTGTTAACAGGGCCGGTGAAATAAGTGTTGCATGTTATCTGCCCCCCAAAGTTGAGTTTTATTACACAGTGGTTACAGTAACTTTAAGGACCTGTGAGGCAACTGGTGTGTGTGAAGATAGATAACACCCCTACAACACATAACCCTTCCACCTTTTCCAGCTCAACCTCCCCTTGTCATTCCATCCAGCTATTAGAACTTCAGAAGCCAGTTATGACCAAAAAAATGCTGGTAGAATCTGTGAGCTTTAATAAAAAATTTTCAAGGGTGCTGTATCTCAGGAACCTCTTGCTCAAATGACCCCAATTTGATTCACTATCCCCACCTCACGCCCCCATGAAGCACAGGAAAAGTCAAGCCAGAACAAGTACATATGTCGATTTTATAGCACTCAACAATCATCTCAATCTTAATTATAGTGCGCCAATTCTCCACACCTCCCCAACCCTAAACCCTCTCTCTTGCTGTGCTACCCACCTTCATGTCACCACCTGCCACCCTCAATGCAGCTCCAAACCCCTCTTCACTATCCCTCCCACTTCTCTACTCCTAAACCCCACTACCATCCCCTGTATAATTTATGTTCTGGTTCAATGCATTTCGCCAAACACCTGACAGACATACTTTTAACAACATTCCTACAACCTTTGTCATATTTCTGCTCTAGGTCAGATTTGAACTCACTGGCTTGGTATATGTCTAGTTCAATGGCTACTACATATCCCCTTTAGCTACCCAGCTGTAGTCAAAACTTGCCAGTGAGTAAGCCTGAATGTTAGACATGTGCCTAACTAGAAAGCTGAACTCTCTTGCTCCTATTTTCAATTTTCTCCCCTCGAGGGGCAGTGGATGCCCTGCAATAGCTACAGTACATGTCCTGCACAACAGTTCAGACTCTGAACAAAAATATGTTAGCATACTCCACCAACCTTAAGAAAAGCTGTTTTTTGGAGGGAGAAGGGATTGTATCTCAGTATCCCCCATAATCAAATTACTTCAAATGTGGATCACCTACCCTACTCTGTATCTCCACAAAACAAAGCAAATTTCAGGGTAATCCAAGTAGACATGGATTTTAGAGCATTTAGAAGAGTAAAGCTTTAAACAGAAAGCTGTTCTAACTTTAATTGCATTGCACTATAAACTGCTCTCTTCATGCAAGGACATAATGCTAGCTGATAACAGGCGAGTGACTAGGGAAAAGATTGGGAGGAAAAGATAGAGATACACTGCCATTGCACAATGAGATCTGTCATTAGTATAGGGTTGCTATACTAGATCAAAAATTAAATTGTCTGGTCAACTGCCCATGCATAAATAACAAAGAACTGAGTTACAGTTGTAGACGAAGAAGAAATGCCCATCCAAGTACCCATTCACTTCATTTTTGGGGGGGGTGTTACTGACTTGGGGTTCTATGCATCCGATGAAGTGAGCTATCGTCCACAAAAGCTTATGCTGAAATAAACTAGTTAGTCTCTAAGGGGCTACAAGTATTCCTCACTTTCTTTACAGATACAGACTAACACGGCTGCTATTCTTGAATTTATCACCACCGAGTCACATGTAGAAGTGAGTGATGACACTGCTTGGTTCTTAACATAATCATAAAATTATAACAATGCACAATTATCAGTCTGTTGGCTCTTATATTACTGCCACAAGCTGAATACAGAAGTTTAGGCCAAGTCTTCACTAAAAACTCAAGTCAACAGAGCTATGTCACACGGGGTGTGAAAAACACACATCCCTGAGTGAGGTAATTAAGCCGATCTAACTCCCTGTGTAGACAGTGCTACGTCAATGAGGAATTCTTTCATCTAACTACTGCCTCTTGGGGACGTGGATTAACTACAGCAACAGAAGAACCCCTCCTGGTGGTGTAGCACAGGGGTAGGCAACCTATGGCACGCATGCCGAAGGCGGCAGGCAGCAAGCTGATTTTCAGTGGACTCACACTGCTCGGGTCCTGGCCACAAGTCCAGTGCACTCTGCATTTTAATTTAATTTTAAAATGAAGCTTTTTAAACATTTTAAAAACCTTATTTAATATATAACTAAACTATTGTTGTATGTAAAGTAAAGACTTATAGAAAGAGACCTTCTAAAAATGTTAAAATATATATTTCTGGCACGCAAAACCTTAAATTAGAGTGAATAAATGAAGACTCGGCACACCACTTCTGAAAGGTTGCTGACCACTGGTGTAGCAGGTGTCTATCCTGAAGTGCTACAGCAGTGCCACTGCAGCATTTCTAGTGCAGACAGCCTTACTGTGGAGAGGCCTATAATAAGGACTACTTGTCCCCTAATTTTTGATAATTGCGAAGTTAATTTTTTTTTTTCAAATTCAAAAGCTAAAGCTACACTGCCAAACCAAAATATAGCCAAAGTGAATACTGGTAAAGAAACAGTATATGCTTTTCTCACATGGGTGCCAAAGTCACCTTTTTGGTATATTGGTTCTCTCAAGAAATGGGTTACATAAGATTCTGCATTTCAACGTTACCCCCATTAATTATGCTCACTATATATTTAACTACAAAACTGTACATCTCTCTCTTTGCCCATCACCCCACAGCCGGGGTATGGGCCACCAACTGGTGTTGGTGTTTCAGTAGCAATTGGTTCCTTACGGGGTGGAGTTGCTAGCCCCACCCCCATGTTAAGCCTACAGCACCTGGTATTCGCAGGAGGTCTCCCATCCAAGTACTAGCCAGGCCCGACCCTGCTTAGCTTCAGAGATCAGAAGGGATTGGGCGTGTTCAGGGTGGTTTAGCCATATAAAACTGTATATACTTCAACAAAATTCAAAAATTCTAATTCATTGTTTCAGGAGTACCTGGTTCAAACTGGTTACCTGATGGGTAATACACTATATTACAGGGCTACCAAATACCACTCATTGGCAATATATGCTCAAAAACTGAGTAAAAATATTGTATGCAGAATAATTGTTTGTTTAGCACAAAAAACGTGCTTATTGCTGTAAAAAATTTAGTGTTTTCCAAAATCAGTTTACAATCCAACACACACATATAGAGGAAGGACAAACTGGGAACTTCAGGAAAGGGATTAAGAGCTGAGTTTTTTTATTTAGTTTTCAAATATATAAACTAATTTCTTGTGGGCATCAAAAGAAAGCCAGGAAACTAAATGTTGAACTGAACAGAGGAGTAAATCCTATTGAGCATAAAGTTAAGCAAATGCACAATGACTGCAGAATTGGAACTATAGATAATAAACCGTTTGTGAGGGAAATCATATTAAAATCTCAACTGGATACATGTTTTAATATAATTTAGTCTTCACATAAGTTATCAAACTGAAATTCTGCAGAGTTACCAGAATTTCAAGCACTCTTTCATTCTGTATCCAAAAGTAAAATATTGACAGAGGCAGGCATCATACGTTTATTATTTCTTGGGCACCCAAATGTGTCATTTAAGACATACCCATTTTGAATACATTAGAATGAGATTACTTAAACTACTAAGAGATACTGATGGTTATCTAAATTAACACATTTACCTACATCATTTGGGTCAGCAAATAAAATTCGTATAGTTGTATGAATGGCATTTTGTCCAATATCAGCAAAGTTAAACCATACAAGGAAGCAATATAAAGAGATACTAGCAGTGCTTGCCACTTCAATCATCTCCACTGATATTTGGACAGGTAAAGGGGATTGCTGTCCTACGTACTAATAAGAGTAGAAAGCACATATGTGCAATCTAACCCAATTAATTTAATTTGGTAGATTTTGGTTTTAAAACCTACCAAATGTAATTCCACCACTGAAATGTGGAAAATGGATAGCCATCGAACTGCCAATTGTGTCAAAATAAAGAACATGTCAATTTAAATGAAAAGTGCTGGTTAAAATTCACACTAAAAATTCACTCCTTAGCTATAGAGTTCTCTGTATCATGTCAAAATGTAAAGACGTCATGAATAGAATAGAAAAATCGTACTATAAAGAGAAAAATACAAAGTCAGTTATTTAGTACAGGATAAATAGGTTTGTAATTTTGTTCATAATAATACTCTAGTCTAGTGCAACTGACAAGCAGATGCAAGGAATGAACTTTACACAGCATGACTTTGTCACATGAGAGTAGTCTGCCATTTTTCCTGTTTCTGTTCAGCAACCATTCACAGCACACTAACCTGCAAAATGCATTAAACATTCTGGAATAAGTCTTGCAAACCTTACATTTAAGATTAGTTTAAATTTAGCAGGTTATTTGCAATGAAAACACACTACAATTAACACCTTGGATAGTCCTACAATGACTTGCAAGAACATCCTATGCACCAAAACTTTTAGGTAAAGTTCTCTCCAACTACACATTCATTTTCAATTTAGGTGGGGAGAGAAAAAAAAACTTTAGACATCATGATCTGGCAAATGTTGATGTCCAGCCTGGAAGACACAATCGCCGGTCTATTATTGCCTGAGTGTTTTTAGATCAGGCAGAGCCGAAAGAAAGGAGTGACGGAGACGGCACCAGGGCCTCTTCCATGGCTTATGAAAGGAGGCTGGTCCCTACTTCTCCCCACCCGCCACATGCTTCATTTCGGGGCTTGTCACCTGATCCCTTCCCCACACGGAGAAGTTCCTGTGCGATCGCGGGCAGCCCCTTCGTTTACTGCCGCCCGTTCACGTGGTCGCTTCCTCCCCCAGCCCGGGCAGGGAATGAAGCGCCTCGGCTGTGAACCCCCCCGGCCCCGGGGTAACGCCTGGGCGCGAGGGCCCGGCCGCGCTCCCCAGCTCCAGGGCGGCCCGCGCGCGGCGGGGAGGGGGAGGGGGGGAGGATTCCCCCCCCCCCGGCGCTCCTGGGGCGGGGGAGCGCGGGGCCGCCCGGCCTCCGTCAGACCCAGGGGCCCGAAGAGCCCCGGGAGCGGGGGGAGGCCGCAGGCCGGCCGCTACCTAGGTCTCCGCGGAGGCCTCTGCTGGGCCGGGCCTGTCCCTCGCCCCGGGGCCGGACGCAGCGGGGCAGGCGGCCGCGATAGCGGCTTCATGACCCCCCCCGAACCGATCACCGGGCCGCGCCGGGCCTATCCCCGCGCTCCCCGGCTCCCACCTCCTGGTTGAAGGCGTTCACGGCCTCCATGTTGGCGGCGGCTGGTGCGGGTGCCCGCGGCGGCGGCTCGGTCCCGCTCAGGGGCTCCGCGCTAACATGTCCGTTCGGCGGCGGAGCTCTGCGCGCAGGCGGCGTCTCGCTGGCAGGGCCCCGCACAGACCGTCTCTCCCAGCGGGATGGCGGAGGGAGCCCACGCCGCGCACAGCACCCTGGGATCGCGTAGGCCTCCCGGCCCCGCACCACCCACAGGAGAGCGCGCGCGGCGCAGTTGCAGAGACGTCACGTGATCACCCCCCCCCCTCCACTGTTACTATCTCGAGCCCCGCCATGTCAGCAGCAGCCCCACCCCCAGGGAGCGAGGGAAAGGGGGGAGGGGGGGGGAGATAAATCCCTCGCTCCCCTCCACCAACGCACCCGGGGGGGGGGGGTGTGCGGCTGACAGAGCAGGGCTGCATTACCCAATGGGCAGACTAAACACGTGCTTAGGGCACCAGCAAAGCAGGGGGCACACAAAAAATATTTTTGTTGTTAATTGATAGTTCAAAAAAAGCATTGAAATAGTTTTAAAACATATTTGGGCAATGATCATGTGTTGACATCTCTTTCTAGTACTCGCTGGGAGGCACATGCGGTGGCAACAAGTGAAATTCTGGAGTCCTACTCAAAGATTGTGGATACATTAGAAACCATAGCTGAGGACCAATCACAAAAGGGAGAACCTATACAAGAGGCAGAAAACATAATAGGGAGTTCTATGACCTAACTCATAGAACTGAAAGGTCATTGAGTCCAGTCCCCTGCCTTCACTAGCAAGACCAAAGTATTATCCCCTGACAAATTTGTTTTGCCCCAGATCCCTAAATGGATTGAACTCACAACCCTAGGTTTAACAGGCCAATACTCAAACCCCTGAACTGTCCCTCCCATCTATTGCACAGAAGATGCAAGAACTAGAGTTTGTACTCATGCTGACCATGTGGAATGAAATTTTAGGACATTTTTACCACACAAGTAAAGCTCTCCAAGAAAAAGAATTGGATTTGAAAACATGTGCAGACCTCTGTCAATCATGAGCAGACCACTTACACACTTTGAGGAATGGTTTCGAAAGATTTGAAGACATATCAAAAAATATCTTGCCTGCTACTAACTACAAAGAAGCCCACTCCCACAAGCAAATGAGGAAAAAACAAGCAAATGATAGCCGTGCAACAGAAACAGCATTGAATCCTAGAGACAAATTTAGCATATCCACTTACTATGCTATAACTCAGAGGTAGCCATGTTAGTCTAGAATAGCAGAGGTAACAAAGAGTCCTGTAGCACCTTAAAGACTAACTAAAGTATTGAAGCATAAGCTTTCGTGGGCTAATACCTACTTCGTCGGATGCATCTGATGACATCCGACGAAGTGGGTATTAGCCCATGAAAGCTTATGCTTCAATACTTTAGTTAGTCTTTAAGGTGGCACAGGACTCTTTGTTACCTATACTATAACTGATACACTTGAAACTCATATGAAGAGGAGAGTGAAGTGTACAAAGTAGTATCAAGTAGATTTTCTTTTCTAAACTATATGGACTTATCTGACAAACAATATTCACAAGGTTCCCAAAAGCTAGTTGACTCATACCTTGTTGACTTAAACATGAATCTCTACAGAAAAGTACAGCAGTTCCACTGTTATATGTGCACAAAGTTTAATAAAACAGGAAAAATGAAATTCAGTCACATTGATCTTCAGGACACTATTGAAAGACGGAATACAATGTGTATTTCTAAACGTAGAGATCGCACTACCTATTTTTCTAACAATGATGATTACTAACTGCTCCGCCGACCACTCTTTCTCAGCTGAAAAAAATAAAAAACCCTCAGAGAACAACCCTGTGTTCTCTTTCCCTATTGTGTATGGAAGCGGACATGCTTCATCGAGTCAGCTTCAATGAACGTATCCAAAATTTTGCAATCAGAAAATCTGGAAAGAAGCTATTTTAATTTCAGCATACATGTAAGTTTTGTGTCATTTCAAAAAATAAAATTTTATTTTACGGTAAAGTATTGTTTTTATTTTGAACAACATACGGGAGGGCACCATAATCTTTTCAGTGCTTAGGGCCTCTAAAGGTCTTAATCCGGCCCTGCCAATTGGGGCATCGGGAGACATGTTTGGTTGCAGTCATATGAATGGGACTGTCTGACCACGAAGAAAGGTCCTAGAGCTTGTGAGGATGAAAGTGCAGAGATACCTAATATTTCCTAGCAGAGAAGCTGTTCAGCCTTACTGCTAACAAGAGACTCCAAGTGGAATTAGAAAGTTTTCAACTAAAGGACAAACTCACCAGAAAGTTTAGATATTAAAATACCAACCTTTTTTAAAAACACTAAGTGAAATCAATTACAATTTTATACGATTTAAAATGAGATTAAATGGAATTTTTACAACTGCTGCTACTATTTAGTCTATTTTTGCACTGCGGAAATATTTTAAGATAATTGTACAAGATTAGTAACAGTGTGTGTCATTCTACTACTTATTTGTTGCTCTTATTTATATATTTATCATCGTTTTGTACTATTTATAAATAAAGCATCATTTTTTACTACATGGCAACCTATTGTGATAGCAATTTGAATTAAATACCTATTTAACCAAATCAAAAGCAAACAAAAAGAAAGAGAACCAAAAAAACCCTGTAGTTGTTCAGCCTTAAAGTCTGAACTCCAGAAAGTATTCATATTGTTGACGAAAAAAATATCATGTGACCCTCCCACTGATGTAATTTGGGAACATACTTAAATATATTTAGGAATCAGTGTTCCAGTTTACAGTACTTCCATATTAAAATAAATAGTTACTGAATAATAATTAGTCTTTCCATTCTACCAGACCACATACCACACCTGAACTCCGACTCCTTTTCATCTTCAAACAGATTCCTTCTTCGCTCCTCCCTCCCCCAAGCAAAACTGACAATTTGGATGTTTGGTGTAGACGGTTGTGTTGGAAGAGGCTAGATTAGTGGGGAGGAGGGCACCAATCAAGACTCCATGCACCCCTTAACACACACCAGGTAAGAGAGTTTGTAACTGGTCTACCCATACCCCATCAATCAGGTTTGTGTGCATTCACATACCTTCCCCCCCACAAAAATCAAATCAGGTTTCTATATTTCCAGCACCGACCCACATCACATTTACAAGCAGAGCCCCCCAATATTAAGGTGGTGCTCACATGCACTCTTCTCAGGTTTTTGTGGGCCCACCGTCTGATCCCATTACCTTATGTGCCCAGACCAAATTCATTCTTGGCGTACACCACACTCAAAATTCCATGTACATAATGAGAGCAGGAAGAGGCCATTTTGTATTAGGATTATCAACCTTTCACTTTGCCACCTGTAAAATGCAGCTCCCAATTTGAGGGAATATGTCAGTCAGTTAAGGAGCAGCCATGCCTGAAGGGAATCCCTGCTTGCACTTCTTAAAAGAGAGGAAAAATGTGTAAATATCTCCTGTGAGATTCTCCCATGGGCAGGAGGAAGGAGGGCAGGTTCATCCACAGATGTCTTCTGGAGATGGAACCACAGCCACTTCCAGACTGAGCAGATTCTGTGATTTCTGAACTGATCCAAAAGGTTTTTCCAGAGACAGAGATCTGCAGCATCTGCCTCAGCTCTGGTCTCATTAGATTCCCTGCCCCCATGTCCTTTCAGTGCCAAGAACTACTATCCACCTCCACAAAACTTGGTAGAGAGGTGGATCCTCACCAGATCTGATGCCACCGGCAGGTTTATTATTATAATTGTAAATGCTGAAGAATTTAGGTACGGTAGTTTTTAGAAATTGCTCATTTTAATGCGGCCAGCAGGGGGTGGACGGCCTGCCGCAAGGCCATCCCTCTTTCCAACAGCGGCCCCCTTTCAATCCAGGAAGGAGCACTTGCGAATTCCTCCCTATGCGGTGCCCTCGAGACGTTTCACCCCACCCGCACCTCTTCCCACCAAAGATCTGTGAAAGAAAACAAAAGGACAATAGCTGGGGCTACCATCTCATCAAGCAACATGCACCAAGCGTCTCTTTTTCTAAGAATTACATGAAGAACTAAACAGACCTTTTTACATTTCAAGGACTACAGTGACCTAGAGTTGTCATAACCAGAAGGATAGCATAAAATTCCTCCTTACCTGTAAAGGGTTAAGAAGCGCAAAATACCTGGTTGGCACCTGATCAAAAGAACCAATGGGACAGAAGATGCTTTCAAATCTGGGGGAGGGAAGGCTTTGTTTTCTGTGCTCTTTGTTTGTGAGTGTGTCCACTCTGGGGTTTCTAGAGGGACCAGACATCAATCCATATTCTCCACATCATTCTGAACCAGTAAGTCTAGTCAGGCACGGCGTGTTAGATTATCTTTGTTTTCCCCACTTGTGAATCTGTCCTTTGTAAAGGGAGGTTTTTAAATCACTTTTTTTTAAATCTGTGATTTTGAAACTAAAGTCAGAGGAGATTCCTCTGTGTTGTTTTTGAATCTTTTGCTACTCTATCTGTTATCTACCATCTGAATTTTACAGAGGTGATTTTTCTTGTCTTTTCTTTAATTAAAATTCTTCTTTGTAGAATCTGACTGATTTTTCCCCCATTGTTTTGAACATCCAGGGTTTTGGATCAGGTTCACCTGTAACAGTTGGTGAAGGGTTTATTAGCTCCCAACCACGGCGAAGGGCCCTCAACATGTGGCGTCCGGTCCATCATCTGCTTTGCTGTCCTGAGATCCATATTGCTCCTTGATCTATGGTGTCCTCCTCTGGACAGGACCCTCTCCTGCCTCAGGACACTCCACTGAAATTTCACCTCGGCTCTGTACCATGATTCACCTCCAGCAGAACAAACTGAACTGACAGAGCTTGGAGCTTCTGCAGAAAGTAAGCAGAAATTTCCCCTCCAATGCATAAATGAATGCCGGGCCACTGGCCGAACTCCGGCGCTGGCCCTGCGGGCCACTGTGGGCCAGCGGCGGAGTCCGCCGCTCCACCTGTCCGGCCACTTCCCATGGTGGCCCCTGCACTGAGCCTGTCCTGTCCTTTTCCTATGGGGCAGGGGGAACCAAAACATCCCCTGCTGTCCCTCAGTAGTGCACAGAATCTGCCTGCACCTGCTTCTCCATGGTGCCAAGCCTTGCCTCATCCCAGCACGAAGGCCCCTGAGCTTCCCTCATCCCCGGCAGCGTGAGGCCCTCTCAGGCTCTTTGGCAGAGCCCACCACCAGCCCAGCAAGAAGTTGGGCCTCTCCCAGCCTTAGGCGGTGACTTCCCATGTGCACAGTCCGATTCCACTGACAGGAAAGAAACCAGGAGATAGCAACCCTGTCGTAGATACAAAGGGAAGGGGAACAACCTTTACAGATGCAGTAATATAAAATCTCTCCTGGCCACAGGTACAGAATCATTTGCCTGGAAGGGCTTAAGAAGCTCAAATAACCAAGTTGGCACCTGACCAGAAGGACCTATGGGGAAAGAAGATACTTTCAAATCTGGGATGGGGAGAAGGTTTTATTAGTCTCTCTGTGTTCTCCCTGAGCCAGAGAGGGACCAGGCAGGAAAGTCCATCTCCTAAAACCCTACCCCAGAAGAAGCCTCTAGGATTACAAAAATAGTAAATTAAACAAGGAAAGGCATTAGATTATCTTTTGGGTTAGCTTGTGAATTTTCCCTATGCTAAGACTGAGTTTTGTTCCTGTAACTTTCAATCTAATCCTGGAGGAGGATCTCTGGTGTTTAAATCTTTTATTCCCCTATAACTTTACTTCCATCCTGAATTTACAGCTTTTAAGCAGCTGGTTGATTTTCAGTGTCCCCGCAAAAAACCAGAGATTTGGTCTGTGCTCACCTGTACCAGTTGGTGAGGATATTATTCTCAAGCCTCCCTAGGAAAGGGGGTGAAGGGACTTGGGGTTCCTATTCCCCCTAAATATTTCCCTAAGTGGTCTTTTTACTGAATCTTTCTCTAAATCACTTGATGGTAGCTGCAATACGATCCCAGCACAGGGAGGGATTTGTGCCTTGGGGAAGTTTTTAACCTAATCTGGTAGAAATAAGCGTAGAGGGTCTTTCATGTAGGTCCCCATATCTGTACCGCAAAGTTCAGAGTGGGGAGGGAACCTGACAGACCCATATCCTCAAAGGTGTTTGAGCCCTTCACTCCCATAATAGTTAAGTACCTTGGAGGATCTGGGCCAATATAGCCTAAAAGATACAGCAAAAGCTCCTAGTGTAAATAGACATACCCTGTCAAGGCATCAGAAAGGAAATGACCTGCAGACTGAAATGTGCCAAGGTGCTAGTCTCTCCCCTCCCCCCCCCCATCAGTATATTGAGTCCACGGGGGTCATCTTTTCATCTGGAGAGGTTTAAATGGATCTCCTAGGCAAAGGATTTTTCAAACTTGGTTTAAGGAGATGGATGGGTTTTCTAGTTACAGTACACAAAAATAAAGAGCCTGTCATTTTAGAATTCTAGCTACACGAGACCAAAATGTCATCATCCAGTTGTGAGGAAATAGGGAGGATTGACCTGGGAATACTGCAGAGGAGTTTTACTGGGACTGTCTGCTTTGTTAACGGTTTATCTGGGTGTGACTTCACTTGAGGGATGATACCAGAGCCCGGGAGGGGGTGGGGGCTAGGTGACAACTTTTCCCCAGGAAATTGGACAAAGGTTGGAGGGCATGGCTGGAGGAGACTGCTGGGGAAGGGGGATTTCAGTTTGGAGCTGGCTGGGGAAGCAGAGGGAACCCCAGGAATGGGGCCTGGCCTAACCTCCCTAAGCTTGGGGCTATTTGACTCAGGGAGGCTTTGAAGCAGCATTTTGACAATGAGCACCAGTAATATATCTTTCTGTAATGCATTCAGCCAGCCTTTGTTTACTTGCTACCTCAAGGGACCCTTGTAATGATTCCTGCTTGAGCATTAATTGTAGCTGGCAAATGTGCCAATTGCCACTTGCCTCTGAGTATGACGGATCGGCAATGTTTGGCATGTGGCTCACCAGGGACCAGGCCCACCAGCACCATGCCGCTTCCCACAGCCCCCATTGGACCAGGACGGTGAGCCAGGGCTAGTGGGAGCCGCGGTCAGCGAACCAGCAAGTGAACAAACTGGCGGGGCCCGCTAAGGGCGTTGACCCTGCAGTCCCACGTGCCAATGTTGCTGATCCCTGGTCTAGGCTGACAGTGTGTTACTCTAACTTGGTTTCAAAAAGCTCTATGCTGATGGTCGAGGTGGTCTTATTATGTAGACATAGCAGGAGAGTTAAATCAGTGGGAGGAGCATTGTGGTGTGTACACCTCGACTGTTTTGTTGACAAAACCTGACTTTTGTTGACAAAAATGTGGGGGAAATCCTTTTCCACTTCCTTTAATCAATGGTGTCAGTGGGAGTCAAGTACTGAGGAAAGAACTTAAGGCCTTGATTTTGCAATGTCAAACCCCTAACCCTATGCAAGACCCCACTGAAATTAATAGAGGGTCTGCCCAAACTGAAAAATCTGCAGGTTCAAAATCATAATAAGGACCTCATACTTTGATCCTACTAGATTTTGGAGTCACATAGGCTCTGATTCTACCACATACAGATGCCAGAAGAGGTCGATTTATTGGCTTTCTTTCACATACACATACATTTAAGGTGGACTGTATTGACAAATATGATTTACTAACTGTGGTGAAATCCCAGGCATTCAAAATTCACAAGTCAGGTCCCCCCCAAAATCACAAGACTGACTTAAAAATAATAACTTTGAGGTTCTTTTTATTTGCCTTCTGGCTTTTCAGCCTTTAGAGATCATGTATTCCAGCTTTTCTCCTTAATCAGAGAGACCAAAAACTTAAATATTTTTTTAATGATTCTCACATAATCCTATGACTTCAGTGCTGGGACTTTAAGAAAAACACCATATATTATGAGATTTGCAATAAAATCATGAGAATTAGCAGCTGTGGTGGGTTTGTTATGGGAACATAGCCAGTCTATATTAAAGATGAAAGGAGAATGTCCAATTAATTAACTTTTGATTTGGTTACATAAAGATTTTGCAATTCAGTAGAACAAAGCTCTTCCTGTAACCATCACTTGGGCGGTATCAGCAAGGTTCTATGAAAATCACATTGCACCCAGTATGCTGTAGTTAAGATCAAGTCATAACTGGGGGAAAAAAGGATAATTGACAATGATTTTTCTCTGTTTTGGGCATATAAAATACTAGGTTTTATGCTACCATACAGACTCCAATCCTGCAGTGGACTATATGGGGGCAGAATGCTGTCCTAGGTGGAGCCCTGTCAGGTTTCATGCAGTGGTAGCAGTCTGTCCACACGGTCTGTTCTACAGAGTTTGGTCGATGTAAGGCATCTTACATCATCTACACTACAGCGTTGCTCCGGCTGATGTAAGTTAACCACAACACTGAACAAATAAATCCATTGCTATGAGAGACTTAGGTTGATAGTTAGGTTGAGAAAGTGTCAGTGGCAGTGTGTTGACTATTTCAGCTGTCAGCTGCCAGGGGCTGGTATTTGGAGCCCCGCTACTTGTGTCTGTAAGCCAGATGCTAGTTAGGCTGATACCCAGAGCCTTGCTGCCCAGGGCTGACAGAGAGGCTTGGGGCTGTCAGCCCTGCATGGCAGATCTCTGGGTATCAGACCCTCACAGCGTGGCCGGGCTCCAGGTGTCAGTGCCCCAAGTCATTTCAAGCATTAAGGAAGTACACCACAGACAGAAGGGGTGTAGTGTGGATGCAAAGAGCCAATTTAATTACTGCAGTGGGTAATTTAATTTTGTAGCATGATCTGTTGCTGCATCAGGACAGATAGCATAGCAAATGAAATGTCAGGTTTTCTAAAATTCCAGTTATCATACTAACTGCCATGAAAGGGACTTTAACATTTGCTTTGGTTTCTACATGGAAACAACACAGGCACAGTCATTCTTCTCATTACATTGGTTTAACTTTTCATAATTAAATTCTATAAACTAATGAAGAGTTGTGCTTATGTGTTAAACTTCGTTTTCCACTACTGTGTTCTGAGGCAATCCCCCTGGTGACCAGTAGATGGCACTTGAGTACACACCAAAAAGGAGACCTGAATGTTAAAGTAATTTATTTCAGATTGAAATTTTATATCTGTGCAAAAATAACTTTCTGAACAGAAACATGAGTATAAACTACATTATACACATGAGCATAAACTATATTATACACATGAGATGCCAAACCCGCAAGCTAATCTGCGCAAACCTGCCCTTTGCACCAAAGAAAGTGTCATTGAAGTTTAGGGACTTTGAAGAAGTGCAAAAGTCTGCCACATTGGATCTAATTGTAGGATCATGGCCTAAAATATGATCCACTGTGTGACCATAAACATGTGTACTACTTGCACTGTGAGTCTGGTAAGCATACTTTTACTCATTTTACAGATAGACACACTTCAGGCATACAGTGAAAGACAAGATAAAAGACCACTTCTGTCTGCAGTACATTGAAAGCAGGGATATAGCCATCTGACCAAAGTCGAGGAATGTGTTATTCCACATAGAAACTTGTATTTTCCTTTTCCACAGTAAGGTTTATTCTTTTTAAATAATGAAATTATTATATAGGAGACTGTCCGTTCAAAATCTTTTAAAAGAAAAATTTAAAAGCTGTTGCCAATGCTTTCACCATCCTGGATAAGGGTTCTGGGCTGCAACTGTAAGGCCTGATCTAAACAGAGATTTTGGAGTGGTACAGCTAGGTCAGTTAGGGGTGTAGTCTTTCCCCACTGAAATAATTATGCTGGTACAGTCCCTAGTGTGGACATAGTTCTACCAGCCTCGTTTATTCACCTTGGCTTATGGAAAGAAGACATAGGAGGGTGATATTGCTTTAACAATACTGGAATAGCTAAAGCAGCACTATTGTGTATAGAAAAGCACTAAGGGTACAGCTACACTTCCCGCCGCATCGGCGGGTAGCGCTTGATGTATCGGGGATCGATTTATCGCGTCTCATCTAGATGTAATAAATCGATCCCCAAATAAACTCCTGTACTCCACTTTGGTGAGAGGAGTCAGTGGGGGAGCGGCTGCAGAAAGTCCAGGCCAGGTAAGTCAACCTAAGATACTGCGATAGTGTAGCTGAAGTTGCATATCTTAGGTCAACTCCCCCCACACGCCCGTAGTGTAGCCCAGCCCTAAGAGGCCAAGTACAGAACCCACAACCTAGGAATAATGGGGGGCTAAGGTATGGTGGCAGTCACCTTTCCACCCTCTCAGTCCTGGTCTGATCCAGGTCTCACACATACTTTAAGCAACCAGGGATTCCTGCCTAAATTATTGTAGCCTCCTGGACTGCCCTGTGGGCTGCAGTGCTGCCTGGAATCTCTGAAATGTTGCAAGTTGCAGTACCACCTTGGCATGCCCCTCTCGCCTTCTACACCAGGGCTAGCCAGGGGGTGCTGGGAGGTCAGATTTATTACTGTCTATCACAGTGTGTATACAGAGGAATTCTCCCCTGGTAGGAACCAAGGTGTTTAGGGCCCCTTAGCACAGCTCAGGCCCTTACTCCTGGTTTACAGGATCCAGGCTGGGGTGACCCATGCTGTTCCCTCCCACACATGATTTTTAACACTGATTCATTCTCAAAGACTTCCTTCAGCCCAACTGCATCACTTTTTATAAGAACAGCAAGGACGGAGCACTTTGTACTGAAGTGAAAGTGTCAATTTGCTGTCAAACCATCAAGATTCTTCAGTCCTTAAGTCTGCTATAATTAATGCAGTCCTGGAGTGAGCTCAGCTACAGTGATGAGGGGTGGTATAAGAACTAGAATAGAATAGAACCCTGAATTAGCATAGTCTGGGGGACAATAGACCTGATTTCTGTAAACAGCCCTGCCACATACTCCCTGCCACAGTGCCCCTTCCACAAAATGGGGTTAGTAGCTTAGCTCTTTGAGGTTATGTATTGTTAACTTCATCAGGGTTCATAACATATTTTGAGAACCCCAGATAGAAAGTGCTAAATGACTGCAAAGTTTTATAATCTTTCTCTGGACTTGTTAACCTAAGAATCAGAATATATACTTCTCAGTGCAGAACAGCCAATAAAGTATAAAACATTAATAAACACTAATACATATTAAAAGCCCAGCAATATAAGGTTGAGGGGGTATACTTTCATCTCAATGAGTAGGAGGGACAAATGTAACTTCCAGTTTCATTAACTGGAAATAGGCATGTCAAAGTGACAATATGCTTTTGAGCTGAATTTTTGAATTAGTGATGCCGCCGCCTACAAAATATATGCAGACGGTCTTCAGTTGAAAAAATATATTGTGTGGATATGAATTGAATGGTCACGCAGGGTGCTAGATAGACACTGCTATAGAGTGATATCCTATATTTTTCCACAGAAAAGCTAAAATATAGTCAGCAGAAGTGCACACTTCCTTCCAGTGTACCACACATCTGACCTAGAAGGCCCATCAGCACAGGTGAGATGGTAGTTCAGTCTCTGAGCCTTTTGTGAGATTGCCAGTAGGGTACTAATTATGGTAGTGGCAGTTTTTCCTTTTGAGGATACATTTTTCAAAGCTCCTAAATTAGGTGCCTAAAGATGCATTTAAGTACCCAGTGGGATTTTAAAAAATGCCTTTCAAAGGGAGTTAGGTACCTGATCTGTTTAGTTGCTTTTGAAAATACCACTTAGGGTGACCAGATCGCAAGTGTGAAATATCAGGACACATTGGGCGAGCAGGGGGGGAGGGGGGGAGAGGGGTGTTTTCAAGGATATTTTGCACCCTAGGCAAAAAATTTAACTAGCACCCACCTCCCCTTTTCCCAGAGCATTGCTTACTATAAATTTTTAAAATTAATATTGCATAGTGTAATGTAGCATGGGGAAGAGGATTAGGGTGCAGGGGGGCTCTGGCTGGGACTGGAGATAAGGTGTTTGGGGTGTTGGAGGGGCTCAGGGCTAGGGCAAAGGGTTGGCATGTGGGGGGGAGGGCTCTGGCTGGGGCTGGAGATGAGGGGTTTGGGGCACAGGGCTTGGTAGAGGGTTGGGGTGTGATTTGGGATGGGTGCAGGCAGGCTGCTCTGTCACTGTAGCCAGAGAGGAGGATTCCCCCCAGCCCTTTCCCTGCCGGGAACAGCAAGCTTTGGGGCAGGGCCCCCTCTTTCCTGCCCCCTCCCCCAGCAGCACACTCACTCACCCCTATCACTGGTAGCACAAGGAGGCAGGCACAAGGACCCTGCGGCAGAGAGAAGGGAGGCTTCTGACTGTCCCGCTCTGCTCCAGGGCCAAGGAAGGTTTAAGGGGCAGCAAGGGGAGGCCAGGGGACCCTGGGGGGAGGTTTGCGAGGGGGGGGGGGGCGGCTGGAGCCAGGTTCCAGGGGGGTTCTCTGCCCCCACCTCCCTCTGCTGACCTGCGCCTGCATGCAGGCAGGGCCCCCCCATCATGTGCCGGGCGGCAGAGAGCTCTCCTGCCGCGGCTGTGGGGTGCAGCCCGCCTTCCCCCGACTGTCTCTGCGGGGAGGGGAGTGGGCTCTCTGTCCCCCCACCCCCCTCCGCCGCCCGGCACTGGCTGGAAGTCGGCAGCAGCAACTCTCCTCCCCACCCCCCCCCACCCCTACAGCATGTGCAGAGACCTGGCTGCCCAGTCTCTGCCTGGCCCTGGGGCACTGGGGGCGTGCCGTGTGCTCCTGCTGGCGCTCAGCTCTTCTGACCGTCCCGAAATTGGGACAAAAGGGCGTCCCAACCAAAGTATGGTCGGGACACGGGACAAAAGGCAAAAAATCGGGACTGTCCTGATAAAATCGGGACGTCTGGTCACCCTAATCTCACTAGCCACCTATCTGCAACTTTAGGTACTTCAATGTCTTTGAAAAAACTGGTCCTAAAGCCCTTAATCCCACTGGTTTTTAATGAGACAGAGGTTCCTAAATGCTTAGGTGCTTTTGAAAATGTTTCCTGAGGTCACCAGGACTGAGACCACATAAATCATCAAATAGCCATCAGATAAGTAACAGTTTTTTTTAAAACTGTTGACCTAGGGCCTGATCTGGCATTGGTTATGCTAAACATCTCCGTAACTAGAATAAAAATTCTGAATGTTCAAGAAATGAAGAACAGGACTCCTGGATTATATTTAAACAGAGATCTGGAGGTGAAAGGCTCAATAATACCATTTCCTCTCACCTAAAGCATCCAGCTCCCCCTAATCTCAGTTTTGTGCATCCAATGAAAATAGAGTATTAATTCTGATTATTCAGGAGTTTGTTTACATTTTAAAATGAGTATTATTTGTATATTTTTTTCTTTTTATTTTGCAGTGCTCTGTTTCTGTAGAGCTCACTATAGTAGTATAGCAATATTTTGTTTTCTGTACCCACTCTGCTGTTGCTAGGCAACTAAATACTAATATCAATGTGCATAACCCATTGTTTGAATTGTATTAATATGCAGGCATTAGTGTGGTAATGTGATCATTCACAAACAAGGATCTCCTGAATGTCTGCCTCATTTCCTAATGCTGCTTGAAGCTGTTACTGAGTGAGCTACTGTATATTATCTAATATTTAATGACATGTAGAAATGTTAGCACCAAGAAAAATATGACTTTACATACCCTGAGATCATCTTGATTTACTGAAAAGGGAAGAGCATTCAAGGATAGAGAAGAGAGTATGGTTGGAGGTTTAGTGACAGATATATTATTATGAGCAATAATTTTAAATGTAGGATGCCATGTTAAAAAATCTTTTTGATAATGTGTCTTAGTTATTTACAATCCCATTGATAGATCTAAAAGTGTTTGGCCACCTGTATGGAAACCATTTCTGGGGAAGAGTCCAAAGCAATGGTGACCATCTTCTTTATGAAAGTGCAGAGACAGATTTTCTTTACACTGTTTTCTTTATGATACTATAGAGGCATAGATGGCAGTTAGGCACCTAACTCATAGTGATTTCCAATGGCAATTAATTGCCTCACAGCCATTTGTGTCTTTGAAAATCTCCCTCATATAAAACAATGTCATGTGGATTTTTTTTTTCAAATCAGAAAACTGTCTTTGAAAAAGGCTGAGATACATTACACTGATATAGGAAATATGGTAAGAATAGGGGATTGGCAATCAATAAACAAACTAGGGAAATACAACCTAGATGGAGCTATTATAAGGCGGGTGCATAATTGGTTGGAAAACCATTCTCAGAGAATAGTTATTCATGGTTCACTGTCAAGTTGGAAGGCTGTATCAAGCGGAGTCCCACAGTTCTGGGTATGGTTCTGTTCAATATCTTCATCAATGATTTAGATAATGGCATAGAGAGAGTACACTTACAAAGTTTGTGGATGATCCCAAGCTGAGAGGGGTTGCAAGTGCCTTGGAGGACAGGATTAAAATTCAAAATGATTTGGACAAATTTGGAGAAATGGTCTGAAGAAAATAGCATGAAATTCAATAAGGAAAAATGCAAAGTACTCCACTTAGGAAGGAACAATCAGTTGCACACATAAAAAGTGGGAAATGACTGTCTAGGAAGGAGTACTGCAGAAAGGGATGTGAGTGATGGTCATAGTGGATCACAGGCTAAATGTGAGCCAACAGTGTAACACTGTTGCAAAAAAAGCAAACAGCCTTCTGGGATGTATTAGAAGGAATGTTGTAAGCAAAGCATGAAAAGTAATTCTTCCACTCTACTCCATGCTGATTAGGCCTCAACTGGAATATCGTGTCCAGTTCTGGGTGCTACATTTCAGGAAAGATATGGACAAACTGGAGAAAGTCCAGAGAAGAGCAACAAAAATGATTAAAGATCTAGAAAACATGATCTATGAGGGAAGATTGAAAAAACTGGGTTTGTTTAGTTTGGAGAAGAGAAGACCAAGAGGGGACATAACAGTTTTTAAGTACATAAAAGGTTGTTACAAGAAGGAGGGAGAGAAACTATTCTCTTTAACCTCTAAAGATAGGACAAGAAGTAATGGCTTTAAATTGCAGCAAGGGCGGTTTAGTTTGGATATGAGAAATAACTTCCTAGCAGTCAGGATGGTTAAGCAATGGAATAAATTACACAGGGAGGTTGTGGAATCTCTATCATTGGAGATTTTTAAGAGCAGATTAGACAAACACTGGTCAGGGATGGTCTAGAACATTGGTTCTCAAAGTGGGGGTCGGAACCCCTCTGGGGGTCGCGAGCCAGTTCTGTGGGGGTCGCGAGCCCCTGCTGCCAGCAGCCGGCCCCGAACAATGACGCTTCCACGGGCTGCTGACATCCGGCCCCTGCTGCTGCACGCAGCCGGTGCCCCCATAAGGCCGGTCTCAGCCACAGCTCCTGCCGCGGTGGGCTGCTGGTGGCCCCGCGAGCCCAGTCCCAGCTCCCGCCGCGGTGGGCTGCTGGCGGCCCCGCGAGCCCTGTCCGGGCCCTGGCTCCTGCCGTGGTGGGTTTCCGGCACTGCCATGTGCCAGACCCGGCCCCGGCCCCGGCCCCTGCAGAGGTGAGCTTCTGGTGCCCCCATGAGCCCGGCCCCTGCCGCGGTGGGATGCCGGCACCTCCGTGGGGCTGCTGGAACCCCCCTATTGGCCTCAGGGGGGCTGCTGGAACCCCCCCACCCCAGCCCCTGCCCCAGTGGGCTACAGGCATGCCCTCTCAACCCCCAGTCCCTGCCCTGGGGGGCTGCTGGACCCCCCCAGCCTGGCCCCTTCCACATTGGGCTCCAGGCATGCCCCCCCCCACCTGACCCCTGGGGGGTCGTGCTTAGAGGCTCGCTGTGGGAAAGGGGTCACCACTACAAAAACTTTGAGAACCACTGGTCTAGAAGATAATACTTAGACCTTCCATGAATGCAGGGGACTGGACCAGAAGTTCCTTGCAGTTCTATGATTCTGTGAGTCTATGATTCCTATGTTCTATTCCTAATGTTGCCACTTGGTCCCATATTTTCAAGTGGGCTCTAATTTTGGGTGTCTTCATTTTTATGTGCCCAACTTGGTTTTCAGAGATGTAATATTTCAAGGAACAATTAAGAAGTTTATGTCAGAGGTGTTGTTAGGATATCCTCCTAAAATCTGTCATTAATTCAAGATTAATGCATTATTTTGTGTAGGACAGGGGTTGGCAACCTTCAGAAGTGGTGTGCCGAGTCTTCATTTATTCACTGTAATTTAAGGTTTGGTGTGCAAGTAATAAATTTTAACATTTTTAGAAGGTCTCTTTCTATAAGTCTAATATTATATAACTAAACTACTGATGTTGTAAAGTAATAAGGTTTTTAAAATGTGTAAGAAGCTTCACTTAAAATTAAATTAAAATGCAGAGCCCCCCAGACTGGTGGCCAGGACCCGGGCAGTGTGAGTGCCACTGAAAATCAGCTCACGTGCCACCTCTGGCACTTGTGCATAGGTTGCCTACCCCTGGTGTAGGAATATGATAAATGTAGGTGTGAAAATGGAAGTACGAAATCTGAAATGTAAAGTTATCTTAAATTTCATTAAACAAATGTAAATCAGATACTTCTATCTTTTAATTTGTTATACATTTATGAAGAGCATTTCTTATAGCTACAATAATTATTTTGGCCCCAACCCTGAAAACACTTAGCGACATGCTTTACTTTACTACTATTAGTATTTAGAAAATTCTGGGCATGGTGAGGTTTTATATATATATGAAATCTTGGCCTCATTAAAACTAATGGCCTGAGCTCCCATTGAATTCAATGGAAGCAGGATTTCATCCATAGAGTTGGATCCTTTAAACCTTTACAGCAATAGTCCTTGTGCACACAAGTATTGTAGTCCCATTACTTCAACAGGGCTACATACGTGAATAAGGGTTTGTAGAATTTGGCCCATTTTGAACATCAGCCTTTAAATGTAATCATATTTGCTTTGGATCCCTTTAAGAATACTTGTTCTGTTTATTTCTAGACAAAACTATTTTTTTTTAGTTTGTATGTGTTCTTAAGGTAAGTTATTATAATAATTCAGGAGACTTTCTTTTCCATAAAATGCTTACATATACTAACTGAAAACTGTAAGTGATTGAAAATTTTTCAGTGTATTTAATAACTAGGTATTTCCTCATAATCTTTCTACACAATCTTTACTGGCTCTGTCTGACAGGTGATTGGTTTTTCATACTAATTTTGACTGTCATGTAGAGTCTTCCTATTTTTGTGAAGGGCTTTCAGGTTTGAAAGTAATAATCAGAGTGTGGCTGGTGTTTGCTGACAGGCTGCTGGGGTCAGAGTTGCTGGACCAGGGCTGTGGTTATACACAGACAATCAGGGTGTGACCTGCATGCTGTTTGGGTGTTTGTGAGGAGCCAAGATTGGGAGCTATAGCAGCAAATGATTGTGAGACAGGGAAATGGGGACACTGCCCTTCACTGGTCTGGATTGACCCTGGAATGTCATAGCCACCCCAGACAATCTCTTCAGGGCAGTATTTGCCCTTACTTTATTTTTCAGGTTCAAGAATAGCAGCCATGTTAGTCTGTATCCGTAAAGAAAGCCAGGAATACTTGTAGCACCTTAGAGACTAGCTAGTTTATTTCAGCATAAGCTTTCGTGAGCTATAGCATCCGATGAAGTATTCGATGAAGTGAGCTATAGCATCCGATGAAGTGAGCTATAGCTCACGAAAGCTTATGCTGAAATAAACTAGTTAGTCTCTAAGGTGCTGCAAGTATTCCTGGCTTTCTTTATTTTTCAAGTTAACAATAGGTGCACCCCAGTCCCTGACTCCCCTGTTCCCCTATGATATCCAGCCCCTGTCATTGGCTACTTATAGAAATACCAGATGGCGTGCACACCAGCTTCTTTGAATCAATTGAGGATCATTTCCTACATAATATCACAGCACTAAGATATCTTTATAATGAAAACAATCATAAGTTTATTATCAAAGGTTAAGATTTAAGACATAGTGATTAAGGACTATGGAAACAAATCCATAATGCTTTCTAGAGACTAAACGTTAACAGGCTAACCATCTTTCTAAAAGCAGTTTTATCCCACCTACATGTCCTTTACAGTGATTCCAACCAGGGCAGGTTGGAATTCAGTTTTTGTCAATGTCATGCACTGTCTTATTACTTCCTTAGCTGCAAGATAAAGAGGTGTACTTTTGCTGTCTCCTTATATCCCCAACTCGGTATTTTGTCTCCAGAGTTAGGATAACAGCCAGGGTTTATTCCCTAGTATGCTGGCTCCATGTTGACTTCCCATCTTTATGTTGACTTTGTATGCAAGGGGCTTCCCTGGTGCTGCATTGCAATGCTTAATTTACATATGAACTAAGGCAGACAGGTGAATATACATCCTTTGCTGGTCAGAAACCTGTTTGTCAACCCTGCCTTGATTCAGACTTTAGGAATATATTTTTATTGTATATTTATAACTTTTTACATAGTATCTGTACATATACTTCATAATGATATACAGCATGGCCCTGGTTTTCATTAAAGATCTTGCATAACAACATTTATGGCTATACTACCATGAAAGCAGGATGCTAGGTGTAGTGAGTATGTCAGACCTGTCAGTGAACCCATTGCCATTTGGCACACCATCAAAGAAACCCAACCACGCCACACTTGTCCTCCCCACTGTTACCAACCTCTTCTTACATACCAACTTCTTAACTTCAATTACAAGACTGATCCCCTCCGTCGCTGAATGGTATGACAGAACCATGGCCAGCCTCCTAATCCCTTTCCATCATAAACCACCCTCCTGACTTCTCCCCTTCTCTTCACTACAGAAAATAAAATAGAGTTAGCTTGAGTTAAGAACATGCTTTTTTGTAGGGATGACAAGGCCAAAGGTTTTGTTCTAATACCTCCCATCTGCCAAACTTTTCATGATATCTCAGAGTCCACTCATCCATCAGTGCTTTTGCTGGGGAAGAGTATGTTTTCTACCGGATCAGGTGCAGGAATTGTAATAATACCCTTATCTATGGGCATTATAACAACTAACCTGATGTCTCCACATATTCAAATATGCCTTTGTGTGATATTGCAGACAAATACATACACAAGCACAGCACAATTCTCTTCTCCTTCTCTCTTTTGTTCTGCCTCTCTTCTATTTTGTAGCTCTTATTTTTTTAAAAAAAGGCAAATCAAATTTTAAAAGCCTACTTGTAATAATTAAGCTGACAATTTAGGGGCCTTATTCAATGCCAGTTGAAGTCTTTTCATTAATTTCTGCAGGCTTTGGATCATGACTTGGATGTACAGAAGTCAGGAAATTTAGAAATTAAGGTTCCACATGAACATTAATTTGGTCATACTGTACATATTTAGGGCCTGATTTTGCAAAACCTCACTCACGTGAATAGCACAATTAAGTTCGACAGGCATTCTCATGAATAAGGACTTATGTGAACAAATGTTCACAGGATCATATATAATACAGACCACATTTAATGGAATAAACAGCAATCCAAACATTACATATGTCATATGTGCAATGAGTCAGAAGTAAGTTTGTTGTGATAACTTTTTTTGTTTTCTGATTTAAATTCCTAACTTTAAATTGCATACATGTAAAATTTTGCATTTAATTATCTAACTTTAAACTTCTAATGTAAATAACAGGCACAATATTTTAATGCTGGAAATTTTTTTGACAAGTATTTTTTGACAAGTTACTGTATCATAGAATCATTGCGAGGTCATCTAGTCCAGTCCCTGACACTCATGGCAGGACTAAGTATTATCTAGACCAGTGGTTCCCAAACCCCCTGGGGGTTCACAAAAAATTACAGGTTCACTGGAAAAAAATCCCTAATGGCAGACAGAGTTGTCCCTAGGGACCCGGGCAGGACAGAGCCAGCAGCCCAGAATTCCTGGACTTCCAAGAGCTAAGTAGATCAAAGCAAGCATCTCTATCACATTGAAGAGATTTAAACTTCAAGACTTCTTAAAAGAAATGGAAAGAGAGGTAGATATTTTTTGCTGTTTTTAAAATTAAATATGCAGCTAGTGTTGGTCTTCATAATAATTTTAAAAACAAGTTTAAGCTTTGTTGTAACATGTGTTGTTTGCCTGGACTGCTCAAGACCTGAATGCTTGTGTAGGAGGAACTCTTTGAGTTGGCTTCTTAAATACCTTCATGCTGTTCCACATCTGATACTCCTTGATGAAACATAGGAGCCTTGTCTTATAACAGGCTTAATCAAAGTGATACAAGCTACGAAAGTGAGATCTGGGAAGTGTGTTGCCCTTTTCATAATGTAATAAAAATACTTTAATGATTAATAATTAATAATAGTGTGTAATAAGCATGTCATAAAAACAAATTTTATATTTCCAAGATCACTGCTTTTATCATTTGTCCTCAGGTAAAAGAGAAAAACCCTGGAAATATTCATTTTAGGAGGGGGTTTGCAAGACTTGACATATTAGTGAAATGGGTTCACAGGTTGTTAAAGTTTGGGAATCACTGATCTAGACCATTCCTGACAGGTGTTTGTCTAATGTGGCCTTAAAAGGAGATTCTACATTAATCAGATCTATTGAACATAGATGTAGTTAGAAAAGGTGTAAATTTGTCACCGGCTGATTTGATGTAATATGCAGAAATAGATGGGCATACAAATTCAGACATAGAAAACTCATTTATATCATCTTCTTTTTTAATATCATGTTAGTTCATTGCTTTGGACTGTGTCCTTGGATGTTTCAAGCATTGAGGGTGTGTAATAATCAAATATTATTCTGTACTATGACTTTTACTCTAAAGTGAAGAAAAAGTTTTTAATAGGGTCATCGACTCATAGCAAATGTAGGTTTCTGAACATGGAGACACTGCAGTTAATGCAAGAAAATTACCTTTCTTTCTGAACATTGAGTATCTAACCCTGAGATATGAAACAATATGAGGGATAAGGACTATTGACAATATTCACAATTTGTTGCAAGTTTTATGTTATTTGGCAGTTTTCTCAAAGCTTCATCTCCACTTTATGTATTTATTTCTAGTTTCTAGCCACAAACCCAAGTGTACCTTAAATGTTCAGGCTCAAGAATAGCAGCCGTGTTAGTCTGTATCCGTAAAGAAAGCGAGGAATACTTGTAGCACCTTAGAGACTAACTAGTTTATTTCAGCGTAAGTTTTCATGGGCTATAGCTCTTTCATGGGCTATAGCTCACTTCATCCGATGCTAGAGCTCCAAGTGGCTCCAAGTGGCCCCACCCTGAATATTTGTTTAAATCACTTGGTGGTCACAGCAATACTGTCCAAGGACAAGAAAAGGAATTTGTTCCTGGGGAAAGTTTTTAACCTAAACTGCTAGAAATAAGCTTAGGGGGTCTTTCATACGGGACCCCACATCTGTATCCCAGAGTTCAGAGTCGGGAGGGAACCCTGACAGCTAGCAAGACACATCTGGTAGTACTTATGGGTCTGGGGCATTTAGGACTGCAGCTTGCCCTTGCGGAAGCCGCTTGCGGTACCAGATGTTTTCCATGGCTGCTGCTGCACTGCCATCTGCTGTTGCAGCTGGGCAGCCAACCAGTAAAGAAATTATTGTTACTTCTGCTGAGTCTGGTTTTCTGCCATCCATTTTAATGTCCATTCAACTTCCATGCTGCCAGCACTGAGTGACTCTTCCTCTCCCTCTCCCTCTCCCTCTCCTAGGAGTGGTCAGAGGAAATCCCGCTCTAACACCTGGTAGGAAAGGGCCGAGTGGCCGCACAGGAGACAAAAAAGAAGACAAGGTTAGGAAAACCCATCTCTTTCTCCTTGTAAAAATTAGAGAGATGCTAACAAAACCTTGGGGAAAGGGTTCCTTAACCAACCTTGGTTACAGGGGTGGAGACAGTGGCCAAACATTCTAAATTGCTTCTTGTCCCACAGGTTTTAATTTCTGGTGCCATTGGTCTTGCTAAAACCTGAATGGGATAATTACAGTATTTAAGAATTTCTGGATTTCTGCAGAGAATGAAGTTTATAGCTACTACTTCAGGGAATAAAATAAAAAACAAACAAAAAACCTGATGAGAGCCAGAGTGCAGATGGGAGTAAACATTCTTCTGAGTAAGCGGCAAACCAGTGATGAGTTAATGTGTGCTTTTGGCCAGGTTTTCCTGTAGTGAAATCATGAGTAGCTTCACAGTCTTGCTGCTACCACACTGTGGCAGTCTTAGTCACTGATGCCAGAAAGCTCGAATCAGAGTAGACTGGTGACTGTATATAAAAGAAAATTGTGAAACATTAAAAGATCCCTATGCAAACCAAAATGGACTTGACCATTGGCAGCTCTGAGCCGGATGCCAACAAGCTCTGTGAGAAAGTGCTTTAAATGGTTTGTCTGAGCTATTGTAAAAAAAAGGATTCTTTAAAAAAGGATTTTCATACTGGAGAAAACTTTCAGATATATCAAGTTTGCATCTAAATGGAGTTACGCACCACTTGTAAGCTATGTATATAGTGCAGAATGCAGATGCCCTGTTTATTTAGTAATGCTAGCCACAGAGAATACATTACAATTTCCCTCCAAGATCTACCCTGACTTCCTGTTTGGTTCTGGGAACAATACTGGGTACTGATTTTGATCAATGAACCCCGATGTGGTTTTAGTCTTATCTGCCTAAGGAATTGCCTCTGCCATTATGGACAGTCATGATAGCGGAGACCAGTCAGGGTGCTTTTGTTGACATGTCCTGCATTTGAACATCTGGTGACTGGAAGCAGTGCATTCTTGGTGGAGGATACTCAGCTCTGGAATTTACTTCTCCCATTGGTCTATTGACTGTCAGAGCACAATATAAGGCCTTTCTGTTTTCTCAGGGCTTTGCTCATATGTAGCTTGTTCTGGGGGAGTCTATTTAAGATTGACTTGGTCAGTACTTTGTGTAACTTATTTTTAAATTATGTACAGGTACTCAGAATGTCTGATAAGTACATTTAAAAATAAAATCCTTTTACCTTACAGCTGTTTCACAATTATTTTAGTGTGTATGCTAATTATCCTGGTGCTGTTTATACTTGCACAAGAATTTTGATTCTTCCTCGACTGTCTTCTCTTGATGCTGCAGAGAAGCCATCTCACAATCACTTCCATGACAACAGACTGGGATATAGTATATGCTCAGGATTATACCATCACTAAATCATTAAACAGAAGAGTTTGCCTCTGTGTTAGGAAGCTCTTATTAAAACAAAATATAATTTCAAGGGAATATAGGTCAAATAAAGGACTTTTCTTCAAATGTTTTTCTCTTTTCAAGATCATTCTAATTAGTCTCCCTTTCAGGCAACAGATGGGGAAACCTGCAAGCCTGGTATCAAGATGTCCCCACACATGGGCTCTCTATAGCCCATGAATGGAAACTGATGGAATAAACAGATATCACTTCACTAGTGGACACATTTTTTAGGACCTGAAGTCTCTTGGGAATGTGGAGTATGTCTTTCTGCTCTCATAATATCTTCAAAAGGAACTCCAGATTCTATGGGAAGCTCACTGTGGCCCATCTTGAAAGCTATTACAGATCCCTGGAGATCTCGTTTATCTACTTCCTCTACTCTTTTCTTTGTGTCTTCCTTCATGTCACCTCCTGTACTTGGCACAGCCTCCTTCTTCCTGTGTGGCATCTCTTCTTCATCAAATCCTCTTTTAAAACACACTACATTTGTCCAGATTTCCACTGCTGATCAGCTATGCCTCTGCCTGCCCCTGCTTTCAGCCTTTAATTGCTTGCATAACTACTTGGAGCAGGGAACAGAGGCCAAAACTTTCCCTTTTTACTTGTGCAAGTAACGCTATTAAAGCCAGTAAGAATAATATTGTTAATAAAGGAATTGGGATTTGGCCCCACATCTAATTTTATATTTGCAAAGCACCATGCACTCCTGTCATAAGTGTAAAGTGCTGGAGAGAGTTAATGTTATTTGAGAACAAGTGACGTAAGAGCTTTCCTGCCATGAGAGAGGGAGGGAGGAGTTTTTAGTCCAGTTTTGTTTTGCTTGCCATGTAGCTGGAAACGGGTCTCGGAGCATCTTTGGCTATTAAGATGACTCTACTCTTCTCTTATATTTCTACTTAGCTAATTGTAAGTAATCTTTGATATTATAAGCCTGTGCCTATTTGGGGTGTCTCGGTCCTTTTTAGAGGGGAGTTAGGGAACCCCAGATTGTGAAGTGTACTGTATCTCTGTTTTATTCTCTTTCTTTATTAAATCTTGTTAGTTATAAAAACCGTCTGGTCTATTTCCCTTAAGGCTTTCTCTGCTTTCAAACTGGGAAGAGGGAAGGGAGGGCAATAGGTATCAGGACAGCTAAGTGTATAGCTGAAGTGTGGAGACTGTCTCTCACTACCATCAGGTTAGATGGGGGAGGAGGAAGGGAACGGCCTCTAAGGGTCCGGCTCTCAGGTAGAGAGACGGAGGGTGGGGAAGTCCGGGGGCCCCTCCAAGGTTTTGGAAGTACACCCGTGTCATGGGTGTGGAGGACTGGAGAGGGTTAATGTCATCTGAGACACCAGTGTCGTCAGAGTCTCCAGACCATGAGGGAAAGCAGGAAGATAGTTCAATTTGTTTCTGGCTTGCCATGGAGCTTTGCAAGGATCCTAGACCATCTTTGGCTATAAAGATGGTTCTATTTTCTTCTTATATTTCTGATTAGCTGTACTGTGAGTATAACCATTTAATTCTATTAAGCCTGTGCCTTTTGGGGTGTTTCTTTCTGTTTCAGAAGGGTGCTAAAGAACCCCAAATTGTAAAGTGTATTGTATCTTTGTTTCATTCCCTTTTCTTTATTAAATCTTCTAGTTATAAAACTGTCTGGTTTATTTCCCTTAGGGTTTTCTCTGCTTCCAGTCTGGGAAGGGAGAAGAGAAGGGAAATAGGGACCAGGGCAGCTAAATGAATAGCTGGAGTGTGGAGACTGTCTCTCCTTACCGTCAGGTTAGATGGGGGAGGGAGGAAGCAGCCTCCAGGTGCCTGATTCTGGCTCCCAGGGAGGAGAACAGGGTGCAGAGGGGAGGAAAAGCAGCCTATGAGGGTCTGGCTCTCAGGTAGAGAGAGACAGGGTTAGGGGAAGTCTGCCTTCAGCCGGGAAGGGTGAAGGGAAGCAGCCTTCAGGTGTCTGACTTTGGCTCCCAGGGAGGGGGACAAAGTTAGGGTGGGGAAGTTTGGGGCCCCCCCAAGGTTTTGGAAGTATACCCGAATGGTGGCAGCGATTGGTAACCCTAAGAACCCCACTGGTAAAAAGGGGGGTGTCTCTGGGTGTGGGACTTAATTTGGCTGGGAAGCAGCTTGGTTAAGTGGTTTGGCTAGTAAAGAGTCCCAGCTTTTGTGCTCGAGAGCACAGGGCTGGGGTACCAGACTCTTACAACCCGGATGGTGGCAGCCGTGGTTCCCCAAGAACCCCACTGGTAAAGGGGGGAGTCTTGGGGTGCAGAGAATTAACTTGGCTGGGAAGCAGCTAAAGTTGAGTGGTTTGGTCAAAAAAGAGTCCAAGTCTTTGTACTCAAGAGCACAGAGGCTGGGGTACCCCCACTCTTACAACTCCTGTGTTATATAAGTAATTAATAATAGTCCCCTACAGTCATGTCTGTTAACTGTGAATTATTAGGAACATAAATGGAATATACCAAAATCCCATCTAAATTAAACTATTTTAGCACTTATTAGAATCACATAGAAATTATTCATATTTTAAACCTTGCCTTACATTCTTTGTTAATAAGGCAATGTCACTTGTAAAATATGGCTTTAAAGTAGGCAAAGTCCCATGTGCATGCAGAAATGTTCACATCTGAAAATCAAACGTGCACTTCTTAATTGAATCCCTCATCTCCAAATTTTTCTCGTGATTTCAGTGGCTGGAAGAATTGCATAAACAGACATGACTGCAGCAAGTTAACCGTGACTTGCAAATGAGATTTAACAAGAATCGTGCAGCAAGTCTATCTGTATACAAAGGAAGACGCAGAGAAAATTAATGTTTTCTGTTTCAAAGCACCAAGATGAATTTTCATAGTTTAGAACAAGATTGCATTCATTTCAAGGGCTCTAATCTGATTTAAAACTATGTGTCCCAAATTCTCACTTAACCCTGAATTTATTAATAGGATTTGTATAGATATATAGTAATTATATTTTGGAATTTGTGCAAAACAATCAAAACAATGATTAGCTAAATATTATTTACTGGTTTTTTTCATACCAGATAGAAATCTGTAGTGTTAGTTGATTTAAATATAATGTCATGGATAAGGTGCTGTCTTCCTGGCTGACAGAACAAATCTGGTTAATTATGAGCCTACAAGAATCCAATGTGTATTGTGGTAAACAGTGAATAAATGGCACTCCTGTACCACTATAAAATTTGGGGAGAGTCCAGTCCTCCACAGAGTCATGCAGACCTACTTGTTGGGCACCCCAGTGCTCTGCTGGTCCATAATTTCCAATGTAAAAGCAGGCAACCAACTAAAACACACTGGCTATACTACATTCTGCGCTAGGTTGGAAAGATCCTGTTCACTCCTTCTGTACACCCCGAGACAGAAACCTGTATAAGACTTGAATGGAAGAGCACAGGCTGCAGGAGGGAAGAGTTTGGATTGGTACCAGGAACTTAGTCTGTATGCGCATGGCACAAGTTGCAGTCTCTGTGTAAATAGTTCTCTTAATAAAGAGCCAGCTTAGTTTTACAGGAATGCGGTACATGAATTACCTGGCTGCTATTGCCTGCAGAAAAGGAAACTGGTAGAGAAGGGTATGCAGCAGGGCTAAAGTGGAGATACTCCAGACCAGCTGTCAGGCATCCATTTTTGAGTTAAGCATATAATTCTATACTCCCTCTGCAAAAGTAACTGCCTTTACACAGCTCAGATATACTAGGGTTTATCTGCAATTTCATTATAAAACTCTATTTTCCACAAGTTTATAATTCAGTTACAAAAGTTTGCTTCAGGTTTTAAATGAAGCATTGTAGATCCTTAGCCCAGGAATGAATCACTTGGTTTGCTTACAGATTTTTTTCCCCCTTATGTAAACTATGGGTTTGGGAAATTTGTTAGAAAATGTATTTAAATCAGGGGTCTCAAACATGCGGCCCGGGGGCCACATGCGGCCCGCAAAGCCCTTCCCTGCGGCCCGCCAAGCTTCCTGGCGCCCCCCTCCCCCCCCCCCCGGTCCCCCCATAGCAGTTTGCAGGACGGAGGGGCCAGAAGTGGAGGCTTCTCTGCTGCCTGGCTGGGCCGCGTGTGTTTCTAGCTCTGGACTTCCTAGATTGCTCTTGCTTTGTTTGCCAAACAGCTGTTGGTGGTGCCTAGTGCTTTCCAGGAGGGAATGGGGAGCTGCGTGCTCAGAGGAGGAGGTGGGGCAGGGGTGGGACCTCTTGGAAGGGGTGGAGTGGGGGCGGAGCCGGGGCAGCAAGGGCGGGGTGTGTGTCAGTGGTGCGGCCCTCGGGCCAGTGCACTAGTCCTCATGGAAGGGGTGGAGTGGGGGCAGAGCCGGGGCAGCGAGGGTGTGTGTGTGTGTCAGTGGTGCGGCCCTCGGGCCAGTGCACTAGTCCTCATGGAAGGGGTGGAGTGGGGGCAGAGCCGGGGCAGCGAGGGTGTGTGTGTGTGTCAGTGGTGCGGCCCTCGGGCCAGTGCACTAGTCCTCATGGAAGGGGTGGAGTGGGGGCACAGCCGGGGCAGCGAGGGTGTGTGTGTGTGTGTCAGTGGTGCGGCCCTCGAGCCAGTACACTAGTCCTCATGCGGCCCTCGTGGTCATTTGGGTTTGAGACCCCTGATTTAAATGGATGCAGTACTAAAATTCAAAGATCCGCTATGTAGGTACTGGAATATGAAAGATGCCTCCTGGTTGTGGGTCAGCCCAAATACTGAGTCAACAAACACAAAGTAGGTCCTGAAAAGGTGTGGTAGGCTGGGATCTTTTTTCGATTTACAAATCAAATCAAAGCAAGCAAACAAATAAACAAACAAAACCCCACACATTCATGTTCCAGTGGCTTCTTGTTTCTGAAACTGTGTTGTTGTGGGCCTGCCACTTGCATGTCCTCTGCCCCATGAATATATTTTTAAGAGACACCTTGTACCGAATCACTTAGACTTGTGTTCAGCACCAGCATTAAACCCTAAGCATTTTATCAAATATCTGCTTATCTTTAGCTTTATGATGTGTTTGAATATGCCCATATACTGTATCTTCATTAGTAATGTACTCCTATAGCTACATAAACAATGTGTAAGTATCACAACATGGACTGACCAGGAAGTAAACTGGAATGGCTTTGTCTGCATACATAACACTGCCCAAATGCTCCTCACAGTTATCCCAGCGCAACTCCATTGACTTCAGCAAGGTCGCTGTGTGACTTAGAGCAGAATTTGGCCATCCATGTTTTTAGATTTCAGATAGTTATGTGAGATGAGTTTGTTGAGGCAACTTTCCTGGACTTGAGTGAGAGATTATTTTTCTTGAATACATTTTATAATAGTATTATAAGTTAAATATAAAATTTTCTAATGAGTCATAGCATTTAAGGTCTCTCTTGTTTCTAACATGGTGTCTAATATCTAAGGGCTTTCCAAAATCATGAAATGTATGCATAATTATACAAATTACTCTCTGGCTAACGGAACTTAAATTCAAGGTCCTTGAATTCTATGATACTCTGGTGCATCAGACTAGTCACTAGAGGTTTTGCAGCAGCTTAATTTAAATGTTTACATAGATACTTTAACTTAATGAAATATGAAAATTAATAATGCAATCAGCACAACTCCCTGCTATTTACTTTGATACTGAATTCAATTCTTTTTATACTGTCTCCATGTTTTCAACATACTGTTGTCTTTTGTATTGACAATGCATAATTACACCATTGAAGTTATTGGGCTGTGGGTATGGAAGAGCTGGAAGCTTTGGTGGCTGCATAAGGATAATTGGGGCTTTTGCCACCTGGGCAGACTGTGGAATTGTGAGGTAAACCCATTATTACCTAGACATTTCTGTTAAAATCATCATCCAATGGGTTAATTGCTTATATTTAATGTTATCTTGAGATTTCGGAGTGAACAAACCATGGACATGAATAGGTCATTTCATACCTCTCAGGTATTTTTTTCCAAGCTATTTGCAAACTCGGAAAGGAAATAGTGTATCATTTTACACTCTGTGTGTTCAAGATTTTCTTCATAACCATAAGGGCTAGAAACATAGGGCCTGATTTTTTCTTTCATTTTTTATCCTAGTGTAAATACACTTCATGTGGGATTTCTTCAGATTTACACTGGTGTAAATGGAATTAGAATCTGGTTGATAACATTTTTCAAATTAAAATTTCATTTCTAGAGCACAATTCTGTGACCAGGAATATGCAAGAATGGATTCTCTACCTATGGATTACACGTGTCTGTGCGTGAATATGTATCTGCCGGACAGATTCTAATACCCTTACTTACAGAAGTTCCTTATTCCTTAAGTATTAGCACTGAAATCAAGGTGTGAGGTACTAATCAATTTGAGTAAGGGTATTCAAAACTGGTTCTCTGCTTCTCGGCCTTTCAGCTTTCCCAGACTGTTGCAGGTTCATTGCTAATCAGTTCAGTATTGGAAAGTCAACTGAATAAAGTGGTGGCGAGGATGGAGGTGGTCAGGGGTGGGATGTACCTAGTGGTCAGGGGACATAAATAATATTCCTGCAGTAATTGCTTGTTTTGAGAGAATGGGCTTTCCAAACTACACCAGGGCCATTGGTGGAACTCATGTGCCATAGTTTGCCTTCCTCAGGGAGCAAACGAGTACATGAACCACAAAGGATACGCCAGGGGTCTCAAACTCAAATGACCATGAGGGCCACATGAGGACTAGTGCACTGGCCCGAGGGCCATATCACTGACACACCCCCCCCTCGCTGCCCCGGCTCCGCCCCCACTCCACCCCTTCCATGAGGTCCCGCCCCTGCCCCACCTCCTCCTCCAAGCACGCAGCTCCCTGCTCCCTCCTGGAAAGCGCTAGGCACCGCCAACAGCTGTTTGGCAAACAAAGCAAGAGCAATATAGGAAGTCCAGAGCTGGAAACACAAGCAAACAAATCTAATTTAACAAGAAATTACCAGCCTCAGATGAGTCAAGCTTTTTTCAAATGTAATATGCTGATAAATCTGACAGAAATTTCAATCCAGCTCAACCTAATATCAATTATAATTTTATAAAATCTCCCTCTCCCAAACTGATCCTCATAACCCTGTTCCCTCTCCCCACTTACCCCCCGTAACCCAGCTCTCTGTGCCCCATCCCCAAATCTCCACCCACTCACCCCTATTACTGAGCTCCCTGTTCTCCCAAATCTCCCCCCACTCATGCTTATAGCCAGCTCCCTGTGTTCCATTCCCAAATCTTCCCCACTCAGCCTCATAACCCTGCTCCCCATCCCCAAATCTCCACCCACTCACCCCTGTAACTCAACTCCCTGTACCCCATCCCTAAATCTCACCGCACTCACCTCCCATAACCCTGTTCTTCATTTCCAAATGTCCTGCCACTCATCCTTGTAACCCAGTGCCCTGTCTCCCAAATCTCTCCCCACCCCTCCAGCTTCAGTACCCTCCCACCCCTAAACTGCCCCTCCCTGTCCACCCATCTCCTCTCTCCATCTCCCTTCAGCCTTCCTGGACTCTCCTCCCCGCCACTCCTTGCCTGAGCCCGGCACTCTCTGCAGGGGATACCGGTAGAGGGGCATGGTGGGCAGGGGGCAGCACAGAGAAGCCTCCGCCTCTGGCCCCTCCCTCCCGCAAACTGCTATGGGGAGAAGCGCCAGGAAGCTTGGCGGGCCACAGGGAAGGGCTTCGCGGGCCACATGTTTGAGACTTCTGGGATACGCCATTATTATGCAGGCCCTTGTGGAAGGTTTATGGATGCCAGTGTGAGCTGCACTGGAAAGGTTCGTGATGCCAAAGTTTTCCATTGGTTGGCAGTCCACGTTCATGGATAGGCTGGGGACACTATTCCCACCAAATGACATGGTCATAAATGGAGATACTGTCCCTATTGTTATTCTGGGGATCCCATGTACCCCCTTTTGCCTTGTCTTTTGAAACCACATCCTGATCTCAAAGGCCCTGGCAAAAGAAAGTTGAATTACACTCTCAGCAGGTGTAGAATGGTGGTTGAATGTGTATTTGGCAGATTGAAATCCCCCTGGGATTCCAGTGTTATCAGTGCTGTCTGCATTATTGTGGCTTGCAGTGCTTTTCGCAATCTTTGTGAAGCCAAGGATGAGCCATTTGCCCCTGAATCGCCCTGTGACAGCAGTGGATTGCTGAACTGATACACTCAGCCAGAAAGTGCCCAGATCACAGCTGGAACAGGATGCACCTGGGCAACAGACATTAAGGATGCTTTGTGCTCCCACATTATGGATTTGAGTGGATCAATGGAAGAGGGAGAATAGTAGGTTTATCACTGTTTTTAAACAGCTGTGTTTACAGTAAATGAGGCATTGTTGTATCATACAATGAAGTGGGAAGGGGTACTGTCACTGTACATAGTGAATAGGGGGGTATTGACTGTCCCACATTTTTATTTTGGATGATAGGACTTAATGTATGAGGGTGGGGGAACAGTGCACTTAATTATTGACTGAAGTACATAGATCATCTGAGCTATTGTGGTTGAATACAACTTGCCAGTTGTACCCTATCCTGTGTTTATCTTTAACTTACCACTGCTACATGGGTCTGGAGGCCTGCACGGGGGTTGTGGACTGCACTGGGGAGAGGGTCTGTGTGAGGGTGGATGCATACAGTGTGTGTGTGTGTGGTGGGGGGCAGCATGGGATAGAAGTATGCAGAAGATAGGGGGTCACCGCAGGGATAGAAGTTTGCGGGAGTGGGGGTGGTAGATATGCCCTGACTGTCCAGCTGCTAAGTCCCAGTTTCATAGGCCTCCTAAACATGGAATTGTTCAATGTGTTTCTTGTATGCAGCGCGTGATACCGTGGAGGTGACTCAGTCTCAGGTCACAATGCGGGGACAGCTGGAGCCTGCACTCTTGTGGACATTAGCAAAAGCAGCTGTTCAAACAGGTCTTTCGTCTTCCCTCGACTGATGTTCCTGGAATGGTGTTGGAAGTATCTGTTCCCACACTGCACTTCTGTCCTCAGGCCTTGCAGCCTGCCTGTGCCTCTCTACTTGCCTTTCCCCTTGCCATGAATCCTTCTCTTTTTGGTATTGCACATGCTTGTTGGCTATGTTCAGAATGTCAGTCATAAGTTCATCATGGCAATCGCTTCCTCTTGGACTGGTCCATAACTGAATGGAGACCCAGGCTTCTGCTGGAGTATGTGTGATCTATCGGGTACAACTGCCAGTAGAGCTAGAGGTGCCTGCAAGCAGACATAAAACAGAGCACTATTGTCTGTCCCAGTTATTTACAAATGGTTCAGTGCAAGAGCACAACCGCTCCCCCCCATACCAAACAAAAAACAACAATCCAATCCTTGTCGAATCTCAGGGACAAAAAATGATACATTGCCAAAATGAATGTCAGTTTATTGTCAGAGGAATGTTTCAGATCCCAGAAACTCCGCGAACACAACTGGGTTAATCACAATGAAAAGAGTGCCCACAGAATGGTAAGTTAAACATCACAATTTTGTTAAAAAATTGCAGACCGCTCTGGGGAAGGTGGGTGGCTGTGGTGTATTACGTAAGCCTTCTCTATCATTTCAGGCATTCCACATTTTGGAGGACATAACAATTACTGTGGTTCCTGAATGACAAAGAGAGACTTTATTCCCAGCCTCTGTTGGCAAGCCAGCCATGTATGTCACCGAAGTATTCAAACTTATGCTGACTGAACAGCACCACGATGAGTGGAGAGGGCTGGTCAGCTACCCTACCACAGTGGCCTTGGAAAATACACCCTTCCCCAACATGTGACTATCTCTCTGGAGTTCCTGCTAGGGGAATATGTTTGCAGTTGTCAGTACCCAAGGTTGGGATAAAGTTCCTGGAGGAATCAGCAGGACGCTCTGTTAGTGTCCACATGGATTACTGCCTCTCCATGGCTTCTGATAGAGCCTTTTATGACTGTATGCAAACATACACACTAATGTGGACTTGCAAAGAACTCCACAGCGACAGCAACACCCTTCTCTGCCCAACCCCCAAGAGCATGTTTCTGGGCTGTATACAACCCCCCAGCCATATTTTGGACAAATGATTTTGTCACCTATGGACTACATTTAGCTTAAATGGATTACATTCATAAATGGACTCATTTCAACCTCACCCCTCCCAGACAATTCAGTGTTTACAGGCGGCTCGTGACACTGTTGTCTTAATAGGGAGCAGCATACTAACAAGAAGGGCAATGTAAGGTTCTTATTTTTAACTCCCCAGCACATCTTAGCAAGAATGTACAAATTCCTAGTAAATATTCATTTTTAAATGCTTCCTTGTCTTCATTTTGAATTCCACAGGGGTAGGGGGATGCCAAGGTACCAGCATGTAATCAGCCATAGATGCCTGCTGCTGTCCGTGGATTGTAATAACTTTTGCATTGGCTCATAACCTGGAAACCCCTCCCATTCCTACATTAATAAAACAAACACGGAGCCAGAAATGTACCAGACTTTGGCACACGTTCTGTTTCTTCCTTTTCTGTTGTCAGTTCTGCAGTAGGGGTCGGCAGGGCATAAAAAAGCTCCTCCAAGTAAGGACCCAGGATATACTGCAGCTACTTTGGTGGCAAAGCCTCCACTGTGACCAGTTCCAGCACCAGAGTCACTTCACTAGCCTGATCCAGCATCTGCTGGTTCCTCTCCAGTCCTATAATGGACCCAGGGGGAGAAGGTTGACATCCCAGCTGACTAGTCCATCATGAAGCATTGTTGGCTCCATGCTCAGTATAGTATAGGGTTCCCAACCCTCCAGGATTGGCCTGGAGTCCCCAGGAGCAAAGATTAATCTTTAATTAAAGATTATGTCATGTGATGAGGTCTCCAGGAATACACCCAACCAAAACTGGCAGCCCTAGTGCAGTAGCCAGCACCCTGTCAAACTCCTCATAAAAGGGGCAGGATGCTGGTGAGTTCCTAGAGGTGCAGTTCTCATCTCTAACTTTCTGGTAGTCGTTCTTGAGTCACTTAATCCTCTCCCTGCACTGGTCCAGTGAATCACCAACACTGCCGGCTTCTTTGCTGTCTCTTGTTACGTGTAGTCATTCCTGGTGCTCTTACTAAAATCAAACTTGTTGCTTGCCTCGCACCAGAGATACACCAAAACCCTCACCATCAGGAAGCAGCATACTTGGCAAAGGTCTTCCTCAGGTTGCTGGCCATTTCAAGTGCAGGAGAAGGTTCATTGCGTTTGCAGTTCAGAAGTCAGAATAAAATGGTTGCTACTGTACTTAGGGTGACCAGACAGCAATTATGAAAAACAGGATGGGGGAAGGTGGTAATAGGCCCCTTTATAAGACAAAGCCCCAAATATTGGGACTGTCCCTATAAAATCAGGACATCTGGTCACCCTAACTATACATGAACAAGGAGCCGCAGGGTTTGCTACCATTTCATGGGAGTTGATTGACTACTCTTGCTATAGAGAGGACAATCAACACCATCAGTAGGATTCTGGGATAGCATTGGCAGAACTGTAGGGCCTGAGTCCAGGGGGCATAGACCCAAGCTGCATTCACACTGCAAAATAATGGAGTTTGAGCCTGAGTCCTAGCACGACCCATGCTTGAACCCATCCATCCTACGGGGTGTTGGAGCTTGGGTCTAAGTCATACAGAGCTCTGTGTAGACAGTAGGGAGGGTCTGGGCTCAAGCTTGTGGTTGAGCCTGTGCTTATATTGCAGTGTAGACATACCCTGAGAGCCACAGAAAGGCTACATATCTTAGCCAAAGTCATAGACAGTCCTAGTGGCAGAGTTGGGAATAGAAGCTAGACGTCCCAGCATCCAGTCTACTGCTTCAAGTGTTAGATAAAAGTGCTTAGAATGCTGCTTTTACAAGTGTAGCGAAATGAAGTAGCTAAGAGGTTAATGATTAAACTTTGTTCTAGGGCTCCGTGGGGCTTGATCCTGCAGAGGGATCTGCTCTGACCCAGGCAGTTCCTTCTGCAGGACCAAGGCCTAAATGACCCAGGTGTTCCTAGCAGTTATAAAGATCTCAAGGCACTGACAGAGACATATGGTAGTGCAATATTTTAGAACAATGAAGTTAGTGAAGGACAAAACAACTTTGAATTTCTTTTTGCGTTTGTGGGAAGAAATCTGGCTCTTACTTATTTTTAGTAGCTGGTTATAACAGCTTTTTCAACCTGTAACTAGGCTGGTACCTTTAATTCGTTAGTAATTTCAACAGTTAGAAAATGTCATTACCCAGGACAACTACAGCTCAGACTGAAGCACACAGGAGTTAAATTTGAATTAAAGCACTGACAGAAATAAATGCAGCCTTTGATCCCAGCAATCCCCTTCCATCCAGACTGCACCCTGATGGGCACAGCTGGATAGGATAAAAACCAGAGAGAGGTGAGAGGCTTGCCTGTTTAAAAAGAGACTGTCAAGCTGTTTAATCCCCAAGTTTAGTAAAATTTAAAAATAGTCACCAGGCTCTTCCAGGGTTCCTCTCATGGTCTCTGCAACATCCATTTAAAAAAATTATTTTTGAAAGTTTGAATGATTATATGCTTAACATATATTGAACTCTCTGTCCACAGTGACCACAACTATATTTGTGCTAGCTGACGTATCTTTGTGGCTATAGCCCACGAAATCTTATGTGGAAATAAACTGGTTAGTCTCTAAGGTGCCACAAGTATTCCTCATTTTCTTTATGTATCTTTGTGTGTACAAACACATTAATATATGCCCCTCCCTCAAAGTGTATCCCAATGGTCTCACCTGTTGTGCTCTTGACTAAACCTGGGTGATTTTTTTGACTTAAACCTTTTTGGCTAAAAAAATGCAGATTCAGGTCAATGGAAACATTTTGCAATTTCTTGTTGATTTTGGCAAATTGTTTCAGTCAAAACATTTTTTTTCAGCAATGCTGATGCATTTCCCAAACTAAATGTTTTTATTTTCTAGGCTAGAGTCACTAGGGGGTTTAGGTGCAATTTACAAACTGAGGAGGAAGGAGATGTTCCACCCTTGTTATTTTTAGCTTGGTGTTTAGGGCATTCACTAGGGATGTAGACCCAGATTCAAATCCTCACTCCAGTGTAGGGCACAAATCTTAACCTTTCCAGATAAGTGCTCTAAACACCTGGCTATTGCTTGTTTCTGGCCCAATGACTACTCCACTTATTCAAGTGGAATTGCTGCAACAAGAGAGACTGAGCGAGCCTCACTCTGGAATACCCTCTAGCCTGGTAGTATGAGTATTCACTTGGTAGAGGTAAGATAGGTTTTGCTTCCTGCTCTAGCTTGGGTCTGTGACAAATCAGATGAGTACTCTAAGCACTGGGCTAGAAGTTAGGAGGGAGGTTCTTCATCCTCCTGCAATCATCTGTGTGTAGTTGTTTGTTGCCTTTGCCTATGTTAAAAATGCCTGAAACAAAATGTTTTGTTTGACCAAAATGAAAAATTGCTGACAATTCAATTTGCTGAAAATTCAGAAAGGTTTCAATCCGACCCAAACGGAACAATTTGTTTTAGATTTTTCAGAACTGCCAGCAAACTAAAAACCCAGTTATTTGGTCAGCTGTATTCCTGACACATTCAGATAGCGAATAGTTCTCCTAATGCCTGCTGTCAGCTGGGAAATGGCTTCCTAAGGCAATTTCCCTGAACATAGCAGGTCCCTAAAGCCTTGTTTAACCTCGTCTTCCCTAGACAACCTGGTTCTTGCCTTCTTATTTATACCTGCCTCTGGATACTTCCATTGCTTGCATCCGATGAAGTGGGTACTAGCCCACAAAAGCTTATGTTTAAATACTTTTGTTAGTCTTTAAGGTGCCACAGGACTCTTTGTCGCTTCTGCAAACCCAGACTAACACGGCTACCACTCTGAGTCTTCCCTAGAGTGCTTTTGCTGGTATAGTTTATAACAGCTACTCAAATAAAATGAGCTATGCTGCCAAAAGCACTTCCATGCCAGCATAACCACATCCACATTGGCTTTTGTCAATATAAAAATGTCACCATTGCTATATCTGCAAATGTTTCTAGTGTTGACCTGGCATCAGTCATGGAAGGTGTCCCTCCTCCTGACAGTCTGTTCTCAATGGTGGAGCAAGTGGGGCTTAACACTTCTGGTGTGAGTGAAGAAGACGGTCCTGAAGCCTTCCTCGTTTCTGCTCCAAGTCAGGGAATAGCTACAACTGTTGTCTGAAGGGTATAGCTTTGGAGGGGGACAGGGAAGAGTTTATCAGCTCCAAGTGATTTGCTAGGGTCTGGAGGAACTGGTAGGGGTGTGTGGTTTCTTTGAGGTGTGGAAAATTGGTTAGGGCCAGATTATTTGCATGGTCAGAGAATATCAATCCTCCTAGTTTTTAAGACCCTCCATGAATTTGCTGCTGCCTGTTCCATAGACTTTATCTTTCTCTTTACTCCCTCTCTGTTCCTTCTGCTCATCTTGCACTGACCTTCTGTGGACTGTCACATAGACTCTCCTGTTTCCAACGAGAAATTGCAGAACTGGAATTAATTTGCAAGATGGATACCATTAAATTAGGGTTGAATAAAGACTAGGAGTGGCTGGGTCATTACAGAAATTGAAAATAATTTCACATGCTAAGTTTTCCCCTACTGTTACTCACTCCTGTCTGAAATGGGCCATCCTGATTATCATGACAAAAGTTTTTTTTCTCCTACTGATAATAGCCCACCTTAATTGATTAGTCTCTTAGAGTTGGTATGGCAACCCCCATCTTTTCATGTTCTCTGTTATACAGAGATCTTCATGCTGTATATTCCATTCTATGCATCTGATGAAGTGGGTTTTAGCCCATGAAAGCTTATGACCAAATAAATCTGTTAGTCTCTAAGGTGCCACAAGCACTCCTCTTATTTTTTGAGGATACAGACTAACACAGCTAGCGCTCTGAAGCCATTCAAGATATGGTCTCTCTTGGTTTAACTGAAAAGGGGTTTGAGCAGGCCAATCTTAGTGAGATATCATCAGCAGTGGAATTTGTTCCCTGGTTTGGCATGCCAGAGCCTGAAAGTGTTAAACTTTAGGACAAGCTGAAAGAGCCATTTGTTCCCCCAGACTTTTCCTTAAGGGAAGGACATAGTTCTGGAAAATAAATGGGAATTGAGAGTTGGTGGGTAATTTGGTTGTTATTTTCTGTTTGAGTATATTGTAATATTGTAACTGTATCCAGAGGATGGGATGTGTGTATCTTTTAAAACCAAAAGGAAACCATCAAAATAAGCTCTATGGGTTCAGTTCCTGCCCATATTTACCCTCATCACTTTTCCATCTCATTTAAAATCTCAGCTGAAAACGTATCTTTTCATCAATAATATAATAATATCTGACATAGCCCCTGTTGGGGGAAGAGTTTTCTCAGTATTCATTAGTTCAGTCTCTCATAGTATGCTAAATTGAGGAAGTTTCTTATTTGTACTCTGAGGCAAAGAGCTTACAAATCCGCTTCAGACACCTAGCACAACACAGGGGGCAGCGAAACAGCAGGGTGTAAATGGACTGCGGGAAGTACTGGGGTAACAACAAAAAGATTATTCAGTTACTTAGCAAAGGTTAGTAAAACTGTTTTGACTTTTTAAGTGTAAATAAAGAGAAACATCTTTGATTTCTTGTGGGTGTCATGGTACAGGGAGGGTTTAGGTAGGAATTTAAATGAGAAGAGGTCAGTGGCCTTCTGGGCCAGCTCAGGAAGGGCTTTTTATGTATACAAAGGAATTCAGTACTTGAGTGAAATCCTCAACGTCCTCAACTCCCAGGGACTTGAATGTAAATTGAGGGGTGCTTCGCTTTAGGATCAGGAACTCAGTGCATTCATGATCCAACAGGTCTTTTAAATCTCTAGAGTCTATTATCCCCCCTTTTATATGTCCCTGATTGCAACTGTAAATACTTGCACATACTGTGTACAAAGGAGGAAAGGGGAGGAGAATGGAAGGGTCTGATTTCTTCTCAGTTTGCCTGGGATGAGGAAGATCTGGACAGAAAAGATTGGCCCTGATCCAACTCAACCAAGAAAAAAAAGGGGGGGGGGGTCAGAACCCATGCCTCCATTTCTGTTTTCCCTCTTGTTTTATTTAATGTTGCAGGTGTATTATGGAGCACTGTAAAACATTTTAGGATACAGTTTCTAGGAAAGAAGCTCTACCAAATAAAGTTAAGTTGTAAAATGCAACTCGGAATTAATTGGTAAAAACAAAATCAGGGCAGGGAACTTAAAAATGTAGAACTCGCTTGTAAATGAAGTAATCATTTGAACTGAAGCAAAAGGGTGGTTCGTGGAAAAGCTGCATAGGAACTGCATTGACACTCTGGATTTATTTCAGAGTGGTAGCGGTGTTAGTCCGTATCAGAATTTATTAACAACGTGAGGGGGGAGGTGCATTCATGCACTCACTAGCAGAGCTGTCACGATCTCAGCTCTGGAGCACATTCCACCAACAAGGGAGTGAAACACACACACACACCCTGAAGTGTTTACAAGCAGAAAGGTGGGGGAAAGCGGCGCAGCATCAAAATAGTCTCAAGCAAGAATAAAACACTATGAGAAAATACCCCCCCTCCCACTACCACCACCACACACATGTCCAGAAAAAGAACCGCGTAGAATGTCTGTATCTGGCTGGGATCTGGAGTCTAATTCTATAGCGAGAGGCGCACTGGCATGAATTGCAGGCGGCTTTTCCCTCTGGCAGAGGGTTTTGGGGGATGCTCGGTTTTGAGAGCTGTGCACTTAGCAGAGGGGGCGACCAGCGTTTGAAAAGGCTCGGGCTGCTGTGCTGAGTTTAGATCACATCTGTTCCCGCCGAGTGTGATCGGATTAAATTACTGCACATTCAAACGGAATGAGGCTTCCCTCCCCCTCCCAGAGGGCGCCTCAAGCGAAGAGAAAGCACCTCTCTCTCTCTCTCTCTCTCTCCAGGAGAGTGAGGGAGACAGACACACACAGAGCGAGGGGAGGGGTAAGGAGAGCCAGACCCAATAGGGGAACCGGATTGCACGGGGACTGGAGACAATTGAGCTGCGGGAGCTGGCTCTCGCTTGCTCCTCAACGTGATGCGCTGTGTGCCAGCAGCGCTCGCTCGCCTTCACTAGTTGCTAGGCGGGCTGCACGCTGCATTGTTGCGGCGCTCTCCCGAGAGGATCGCGCCGGACCGGCCGCCCCGCCTCCCCCGCCCCGACCCCATCTAGCCCGCGGCTGCTCGGAGGAACTTTTCTCCCGGCCCCGAGAAGGCGCCTGATCAGCGACCCTCTCCCCCCCCCGCCCATCCATCCCCACGTGCGCCCGGGACGCGAGCGCCTGGCTGCAGCCTCTCCGCGGGGCTCGCCGAGCCCAGCGCCGCTGCCCACGGTGGGTGCGGGGCCGGGACTGGCCCCGATGCCGAGGGAAGGTGCCCGGCAGCAGCAGTAGCAGCGGCGGGCCGGGCAGAAGCGGAGCCGGGGCAGGAGGATGCCGGCGGCGGCGGGCGACGGGCTGCTGAGCGAGCCGCCGGCGGCGGGCTTCGGCGATGGCGGGGAGCCGAGGAAACCGCCCCTGGGCTCGGAGGGAAGTTTCCTGGCCGCCTGGGTCAGCGCCCCGGGGGCGCGGGAGCGGCTCCGCGACTTCCAGCACACCAAGCGCGTCGGCAACTACCTGATCGGCAGGAAGCTGGGCGAGGGGTCCTTCGCCAAAGTGCGCGAGGGGCTGCATGTGGTGACCGGCGAGAAGGTACCGACCCCCCGCCCGCCCGCTCGCTCCTACCCCGCCAGCTTCCCTCCCGCTAGCCAGCCCCGGCAGCCCCCCCATGCACCCCCGACCCCGTTCCCTGGGGAGCAGCTCCCCCATGTACCCCGATCTTGCTGCCAGCGGCTGTTCCCCCTCCCGATCATGGACCCCGATCCGCCGGGGGCTGCTCCCCCGTGCACCCCGACCTTGCCGCCAAGGCCAGGCGCAGCCCCCCGCCGCCGCCATGCACCCCGATCCTGGGGAGAGCTCCCCCACGCTATGCACTCCCGATCCTAGAGGCAGCTCCCACCAGCCATCCACCACACTCGCCCTGACCGCTGGGGTGCAGCTCCTCACTGGGCACCCCATCCCAGCCAGAGGGGCAGCTCCCCGCTCTTCCTCCCCAGCCACACCCACCCTGGCCACAGGCATAGATCCCTTCTGCGCCCCTCACAAGTCGACTCCCAAGGACAACTCCCCACTCTCATCCGATTCCAGTGTGCTCAAAGGGCTACTAGCGCCCCCAGGGCCGGCGACAGAAATTTGGGGGGCCCCTACTCTGATAGTTTGGGCCCCCCCCAGCCCAGCCGCCCCCCCCCTCCAGCCCAGCCGACAGCGGCTGGGGCCCCCCCCCCCCCGCAGCCCAGCCGGCCCCCCCCAGCCCAGCCGGCGCTCCCCCCCCCAGCTGACAGCGCCTGGGAGAGGAAGTCCAGCGGCCGCCCCCCCCCCGCCCAGCCGGCGCTCCCCCCCCCCAGCCGGCGCTCCCCCCCCAGCTGACAGCTGGCCGCAGCGGGAGCAAGAGCCCGGGAGCGGGGTGAGCCGCCCTTTCTCTCTCCCCCCCGCCCGCCCGCCCTTTCTCTCCCGGGACTGAGCCGCTGCCGCCGGCCGGGCTTACTGCTCCAGCTGGGGACACGCACGCTCGTCCGGAGGAGAGCCGCGCCGGATGACTACGGGTAGAGCTGTACCGGGACCCCCCTAAAGTGCGGGGCCTGGTACAGCTCTACCCGTAGTACCCCCCTGTCGCCGGCCCTGAGCGCCCCTCCATTCCCGCAGACTTACTGGAAGGGGCAGCTCCCCTAGTTTACTCCTCCCCCAGCAGATCCCTCTTACACCAACCCCTCTTCTGGCAAGGAGTATTGTGGTGCCCCTATAGCAGGGGTCTCAAACTCAAACGACCACGAGGGCCGCATGAGGACTAGTGCACTGGCTCGAGGGCCGCACCACTGACACACGCACATACCCTCGCTGCCCCGGCTCTGCCCCCACTCCACCCCTTGCATGAGGACTAGTGCACTGGGCCGCACCACTGACACACACCCCGCCCTTGCTGCCCTGGCTCCGCCCCCACTCCACCCCTTCCAAGAGGTCCCACCCCTGCCCCACCTCCTCCTCTGAGCACGCAGCTCCCCATTCCCTCCTGGAAAGCACTAGGCACCACCAACAGCTGTTTGGCAAACAAAGCAAGAGCAATCTAGGAAGTCCAGAGCTAGAAACACACGCGGCCCAGCCAGGCAGCAGAGAAGCCTCCACTTCTGGCCCCTCCGTCCTGCAAACTGCTATGGGGAGACCGGGGGGGGGGCGCGCCAGGAAGCTTGGCGGGCCGCAGGGAAGGGCTTTGCGGGCCGCATGTGGCCCCTGGGCCGCATGTTTGAGACCCCTGCCCTATAGTTATTATGGCCCCAAAGGCTCCCATTTACAGTTGTGACACCGCAGTGTTACTGTATATGTGTTTACATTCCCCTCCCCTCCCGCCACCTCGCCCATGGGCAGTTTCCCTCCACACTTTTGAGAGCAGCTCTCCTGCCAGCCACTCACAAAGAGAATGCACTTTTTCATTTGAGTTTCGGGTCAGCTCCATTTATTTAAGGACCAACTGAGGCAGCTTCCCCCTCTCCTTGTTGCTGGCAAGTTGTGGACAGCTCTCTTGCAGATTGCATTTGCTCCGAAGTGGGTTCCTGGGATTTGGTTGCCTATGCGAAATTAATTTGGTGTTCCCAGTTCTCCAGGGAGCAGATAAGGGTCAGCCATGCCACCCCTCCCCTTCATCCCGATTGGTATGGTTGCTGGTTATCTATGCAGATGCTCCCACCAGGACTGAACGTTACCTGTGATTGAAAGGCAGCAATTGATAGACTGTCCTTTTTGGTAGAGGTAGTCCCTCTAACTGGATTGAGGCTTATTGGCTATGCATTATGCCTGTGCTCTTCTATTTAGATAGATGGGTACTTGTGTCTGCAGGAGGGCTATTAATCCAGCACCCTAAGATGCAAAATGAAAAATCATGGGATCTTTGAGGAACACTTCCATTGATAGATAGCATTTTATGCCTAAGAAAAAATTAACGTGGTTCTATATGTCAGTGAAAAGAAAATATCTAAACTGATAGTATACTGAACTTTATGTCTAGTTTGACTATCTAAACCAGGGTCGAGCAAACTTTTTGGCCCAAGGCCATATCAGGGTTGCAAAACTGTGTGGAGGGCCAGGTAGGGAAGGTTGTGCTTCCCCAAACAGCCTGGCCTCTGCCCCCTATTTGCCCCCTCCCACTTCCTGCTCCCTAACTGCCCCCTCTCTGAATCTACAACCCATCAAACTCCGTGCTCCTTGTCTCCTGACCACCCCGCTGGCCCTAATGACCCCCTCAAGACTCCAATCCCTCTCCTCGCTGTCCCCTGACTGCCCCAACCCTTATCCACACCCCCGGCCCCTCAGGACTCCCATGCCTATCCAATCCCCCCCATACCCTGTCCCCTGAGTGCCCCCTCCCCCCGAGACCCTCTGCCCCTTATCCCCCTCTCCCCCCCCCCCCAGTTCCATTACTACGCTGCTCAGATTAGCATGTCTGGCAGCCGCCCGGCCGAAGCCAAACATGCTGCCCTGCTGATCCACAAGAGTGCGCCAACCCGGCTCCCAGAGTGCTGACCACATGGTGCATTGAGGTGCCAGGGGAACTGAGATGGCGCGGGAGGGGCTAGGGGGAGCCTTCCCAGCCGGGAGCTCAGGGGCTGGGCAGGATGGGCCCGTGGGCTGGAGTTTGCCCACCCCTGATCTAAACATTCAATACAAAAATAGCATTTTCAGTTTGTCAATAAACTAAGATTTTTGAAAATTATAGATTTTGGGGTTTTTTTTCTTAAAATGTCTTAATCACTATAATACAATATAGACTATTCAATTCTCTATCTTCCCCTTTTGCTTTTAGTTATAAATATGCTTTAAACATTGTGGTAAAGAACACAGCCTTTTAAACTGTTGCAATATTGGCCACTATGTGTAATCTGGTATGTCTGCAAGCAAGACAGATACTATTTGCTTACTGAAATGAGAGCTAGGTTTTTTTGGGGCTGACTGTGTTTATGTTTAGAAGTTGTTGACATTGTTACACACTGGAAGGTGTAGCATATAGTTTGGTTTTTAGAGGACATTAGTAAGAGTTGAGGTCATCTTATGGAGACTCACTTTTGTTTGTTTATTACTATCTTATAGTGCAGAATCTTTTAGCATAAGAACATAAGAATGGCCATGCTTGGTCTGACTAATGGTCCATGTAGCTCAGTATTCTGTCTTCTGACAGTGTCATGCTTCAGAAGGAATCAGTAGAACAGGGTAATTACTGAGTGATCCATCCCCGGTCATCCAGTCCCAGCTTTTGGCAGTCTGAGATTTAGGAATACCCAGAGCAGGGGGGTTGAATTCCTGGTTATTTTAGCTGATAGCCATTGGTGGACCTATACTCTAGGAACTTATCTAATTATTTTTTGAACCCAGTTATATTTTTGGGCTTTATAACATTCTCTGGCAATGAGTTCCACAGATTGACTGTGTGTTGTGTGAAGAACTACTTCCTTTTGTTTGTTTTTAAAGCTGTTGTCTATTAGTTTCATTGGGTGAGCCCTGGTTCTTATGTTATATGAAGGGGTAAAGTTCCTTATTCATTTTCTCCACACCATGCATGATTTTATAGACCTCTATCATATCCCCCTTTATTCATTTCTTTCTCAAGCTGAACGGTCCCAGTCTTCTGAATTTTCCTCATATGGAAGCAGTTCCATACACTGTATAATTTTTGTTGCCCTTCTTTGTACTTTTTCCAGTTCCAGCTCCTACAGCAATCAAACATGAGGTCACTAATATTATTAAGAATGGTAACTACTTGGTTTGTCAGTACTGGGAGCATTGGAGGAAAACCAGCTTGTTGACAAAGATCAATACAATTAGCCTGCCCTTGTTTGAGCCCATAAATCTGTGCCTTTTTCTAGCCAGTTTGTCAATGGAGAGCATCCAAACTTGTCTAATGCAGGACACTTTGTGATTACTAAAATCTTATTGAACCTATTGAGCTAAGTTCATTCCCGGTATAACTCCATGAAACCAAAGGAATTATACTTTATGGGTGTATTGGGCTTTGGCATAAAATGTGTCCAGATAAAATGAATATGGTGGCAAAAACAAAAAAAAGGAGCACCTTCCACCTAACGAAAAACTATTAATTTTGAGATAATCTGGTCTTCCTAGTTATGTGCAACAAGTGATGAAAAAATGACTAATGTCGGTGTTCCACACCAACCTGAAACTTCTTTCCAAGGAAGGTTTTCACATATGCCTTTTTAAATCTTTTTAATTTTTACAAGTAGCCTATGGAAATATAGTTAAGTCACAAAAATGGAGACTTACTTTGGAGACACACACTGGTCTAGTGCAGTGGTTCTCAATCCGTGGCCCAATCAGCACACAGCTGCGTTCCATGTGACATCCTCAGGGCCATACAGGTAGTATATATATTGTGTGGATGTGGCCCACACAACACACAGAGCTGCATATGCAGCCCATAATGGTAAGTAGGTTCAGAACTAGTGGCTAACATATTACACGGGGATTCAGGAGACTTGCGTTCTAGTCCCAGCATTGCCACTGGGCTGTGGGCAAGTCACTTTATCTCAGTAAGCCTCTTTTTCACTTCCTATCCTTTGACTGTCTATTGAGACTGTATGCTTTTTTGAGTGTATGGTGCTTCATGCGATGGGGTTCCAACCTGCACTGTTACCTCTTAGTGCTACTGTAATACAAACAATAATAAAATGGGTTAAAAAATCCTAAAAAGAGTTTTCTCTCCACTTGTTCAGAGTGGGTTTGACAGCTTATTTTAACCAGTCAGATCACGGTAAGCAAATGACAAGAGTATAATGTACTCTAATTATAGTGGCACTGTAAATGCAGCTATCGTTAAGATTGTCATAATTTCCATTATAAATTTCTGTGCTCAAGTTTTTAACTCCAGCTGCAGAGGAAATTTGTTATGGGCTGAAATTGAACATGAGACTTGTCCTGAAACTCACCATGGGAACAATCATAAGGTTAGTGATCATTATGTTACAGGAGTGCAAAAAAAAATCTTCCCTGCTCTCCTCTATTACTAACCCCATGCTTCTCCTCAGTCACAAAAACATTGAATCCTCTGATTGATAAAAGACACCTACAGATACATTCCCTTCCCACCTCCCCTTTTTTGGATTGCTACATTTGTCTTAGTCTGTTAACAAAAAACAAAACAAAAAAAGAGCCCCACCACTGGCCTCTCTGCCTCAGTTTCCAAACCCACAGTTTCTTTATTGTCTTGAATAACAGCAATTATAACAAAAGAAACAAACAGTGAAAGTGTTGGAGAAACACCTTTCTCAGTTACTTGGGCTAGTGTCCTTATTTGTGGACAGGCAAGTTGCTTTCTTCCTGAGCTCCCCATGCCAAGTCAGCAAGTCATAGATGGGCTGACCCTGCACCATGGAAGTCATTGGGAGTTTTCTTTGCTGACTTCAGAGGGCACAGGGTCAGGCCTGTAGCTTCTAATTGATGGTTAAAAGGCCCATCTTCCCAACAAACCCACTTGTTTAACTCCTGCTCTCCTGGATAAACCACTACCTACGGAAATGGGGTAGTGGCAGATACCAGGTTCGGGTGGGGTTTTATCATCTCAGGAGGGTTCTGCCCTAACCCCTGAGGGGCCAAATACATTCTATCACACCCTCCCTATCAAATCTTTTCTGCTGTTCTCAAAACTATCAGTGTCCCCACAATTTTTCCATTCATTACACCTGTCAGGGCCCCCAACCTTGAGACCCCAAGTTGTTTTCTGGGACCATCATCTTTCATGCAGTGGAGAACTAGATGTGACTTTCTTCTGAGCCTGTCTGTGTTGCCTTCAGATTGGACAGAAGCACTGATGTTGAGTGTTCAAGACATCCATCTTTCTTTAGAGGCTGAGCATTTCACCTCCGGCATTCCAAGCCCTGTCTGGCTTGTGTCAAGTAAGCCTCTAAAGTTGTTATCCAAAACTCATGTGATCCTCTTTGCCTGAGTAATCGGAATGTTTTGGTGAGAATTTGAGTACATTTTGGAATATTGGCATTGGAAATACAGGGGAAATTCCTGTGATTTTTGACATTTCCACTTTTATTTCTGGCTGAAACTAAGGAAGAGCAGGAGTGCATGAAAATAATAAAATAATAAATAATAATGAAAGTTACTTGAACTTCTCTGAACCCCCAAAAGGTTTAACTTTATCCGGATCAGTTTTCTCATATCTGCTGTTTCCCCGGGGAACAAAGAGCTGCAACCATGTTCCCTTTCAGGTGTATGCATGACCCCCGACCTGACCTTCAACCCCTGCATGGAGCTGATGGACATGCAGCTCTCCTGTACATACTCCTCTACTGAACTTCTGATGTAGCCTCCAGCCACTTACACAGAGCCCAGCATAGGCAACTGAGCTCTGACTGCAGCATGAGGTGGGAAAAACAAACATCTGCTTTTCTGGACTCCTTTGCTTGGTGTGTGTAGTTTTGGGGAGGAGATTAGAGTAAGCATCTCCAGGAATGAAATTGGAAGAGAGAGTCACTTGGGGATGAGAAATAAAAGTGGGAAGAGATGACACTAGTGTGCAGGAGATGGGCCAGTAAAAAAGGAAGTTTGACTTAATAAATAGTTTGTTGCTATGTCAATGTCCTTCTCCACGTGCATGGTAATATTTACTAAGAGGCAGATTAATTTATTCATTCATCAAGCCTTAATTTTTTAGGGTTGGAATCTGCCAGTCTTATATTGAGGAGTTCCTTGAGAATTCTCAATGACTGCAGTGGGGCAAGTTGAGGAGTAGTGTGCTACTCAACATAAGGGTACCAGAATCTTGCCCTAAATGACTAAGGGTTCAGTACTGCTCTCCTTACACAGATCAGACTGCCAAAGCCACATTGAAGTTAATAGGAGCTCTATTTTAAGGCACATAGGACCATCCTCTATATAACAACTACTTTATTGATTTTCCCCTTGCCCCTCCAAAGTGCATTTCTGATTACTTAGCAAGAAATGTTCACTAGGTGTGATATATCCCTTGTCTCATTGTACAGGTAAGACCGAATGTTGAGCTGGGTCTGGAGACTGAAATCCAGGTATTCTGCCTGGCAGTGCAAAGCCCTCTCTCTAGGCCAGAAGACCATTGTGTAAAACCTTTTAGCACATGTAGATTTCAAAAATAAATCATTTAGGGGTCAAACCTGTAAGCTGATCTGCATGGGCAGACACGTGTGCCTGCAGGTGGAGTCCCACTGACTTCAGAGAGGCTCCATGCTGGAATAAAGGTCTTCACATGTGGCACAGTTTGCAGGATCATGGTATTTGCTGTATTTTTCTACACTGACATTTTTCAGGCCTATGATTCTATTATACTGATTAGTGCCTTCATATATTTTGGAAAAAGGAAAAAATAAATTGACAGTTGATTTTGTTTTGTAAAGCAGTTATTGAGCAACGGCACTGACTTAATTTCAATAAGAATACCATAAAAATGTGAAACCTTAGTGCTAATATTTGGTGGCTGCATTGGCACAACCTGTGCCCATTACAGTCATTCAAAATTCCAAGTAAATTAAGGTACCCAAAGAGGCATGATGCAGGAGACCCTAACAGCTCTGGAGGAGTTAATACATATTATTATTTCATAAATGTATGTATTTAGGCATTACATTTTTGGATTAATGAGACCCCAACTAAGTTCAGATGCATTACAATGCATTGTGTTATAGCACAAGATCAAGGCAATACAAAGTGAATGCCAAAACTCTGTTGTTACCTCACCCCATCATCGGTAGGTGTTTCAGGGACCTTCAGACAGCCTGTGATATATTATGTACTTTGGGCCAAATAGGATTACCCTACTCTTTTGAGAAGTCTTCCTGAAACTAATGGGACTACACCTGTGAGTAAAATAACCTGAATTTGATCCTGTTCTTTTTGAAAATACCTAGGCACAACAGGGCGAAGTAAGGTTAGAATTTACAGCTTTAGCTGTAAAAGTCTTTACTTTTTGAGGGTTTTAGGTCAAATCTTTTACTTTTTTTTTTTTGGATGGTTCAAGGTTTCCATAATAACAGGCATGTGATAACTTTCTGGTCTTGAAAAAAGATTGGTTATGTTTGATGCAATTAAATGCATTTAGGCTGAGTATAGGAGAATATTGAACAGGTTATTTTTTCCATTGTTGTTTAGATGAAAATATCACAGCCTACAATCTGAAAACTTTTGGGAAAAGGATTGATTTGTTTTCCGACAATCTTTCTTGCTGCTTCTAAGGAAGCAGTCTCTCTTTTAGTAGTAGTACCTTAATTTAGATTTATTCTTAAATTGTGATGATGAAATCCTTATTCAGTTAGCTATATTCAGTGAATGATAGGAGGTTCACTCATGGTATTTTCACAGGTAATCTCAAACTCAGTGTCTTTAGACTCAGAATGGCTAGCCACTGAGCAATGAAAATTTGCCAGAAAAAGATTTCACAAGATATTATTCCTTATGGCATTAATGCAGAGAGAAGAGGCTATTTCCCTTTGAATATAATTGAGTGAGACTGTCTGTTTGTACTTTCAGTAAATTGAGGAGGCTGGATGATCTATTATATACTCTAATAAAATATATGAAAGCCTCTGTGTTGTATCATAGAGTGGCAACATATTAGGGCTAGAGAATGTTTTATTGCTGAAGGTTGTATAAAGGAACTTGAACTGAAATTCCATTTAATTTCATTCTGGGGTAGGTCTAAGCACTACAGAAGTAGTTGCAGAAATTGAGTTGCTTGATTCCTAACCCACTGAAAAACCTATTTCTCGGTTTCTGTAGAGTTATTGTTGATCTTAAAAAGGTG